>VXBI01008388.1:651088-717450 GCA_013397375.1 Toxostoma redivivum | reverse complement strand
TGGGGGAGGTCGTGTTTCTTTCCATGTGCTTCTGTGGGTCCCTGGGCACACAGTGCTGGGGGGGACGCTGGGAGCTGCTGGGGTGGTGGGGGGAGTTCGCATTGTTCCCCCGCTCAGCTGCAACAGCGGTGTGCCCCCCTGCCCCCCCGATTGGGGTGCTCATGCCCCAGATTAACCCCAGTATACCCCAGCTCAGCCCCAGTACTCCCCAGCCAAATTCCAGTATGCCCCAGCTCGCTCTCAGCACACCTTAGTTCCACCGCAGTCCCAGTACATCCCGGCTCAATTCCAGTGTGCTCCTGCTTCCCCCCAGCACACCCCAGTTCAATCCCAGTACACTCCAGTTGAGCCACGGTATTCCCCAGCTGCCCCCCAGCAGACCCCAACTCATTCCCCAACACATCCCCACCGAACCTCAGTACACCTCAGCACATACCAGCTCAAACCCAGTTCATCCCAGTACTCCCCAGTGTACTTCCAATTCATCCCAGCACTTCCCAGCTCAATACCAGCACGTCTCAGCTTAACCCCAGTTTAACCTCAGCCTTCCCAGTTCACTTCCAGTATATCCCAGCTCCCCTAAGCCCACCCCAGCTCAACCCTAGTATAACCTAGCTCAGTCCCAGTCTCCAGGGAGCCCTGGCATTGCTGATAGCCCTCATTCCTGTGCCACTACTGGGGTCCTACTGCCAGTTTGGAGTGAGGGACATGTTGGGGGATACTGGGTGGTTGTGCTGCCGATGCTGGGGGTGAAGCTGGGAACAGGGGACCCTGAGGGCCCAGCTGGCAGATTTGTTTTCTGCTGTGGATCTGGCATGTCCCTGTTCACAGCCAAGAAACGCTGTCAGCTGTGGCTGTGCCAGGGCACCTGCCAGCAGTGCCTGTGCCACACCAACCACTACCAATAGCACCCAGATGCTGGGTAATGCTGGTAGTGGGCTTCCCTTGCTTTCCTCTTCCTCACTGCTTCCCAGTCTGTCTGGCGAGGCCTGGGAGCTTTACCAGTGCTGTGCAGCTGGAACTGGGATGGTGGTTGCTTTGTCCTCCAGTAATGGCAATCTGGTTCCACTGGACACCTTCACACTGCTGGGGCATCAGGCTGGTGTTTGGGGTGCCCAGGGGCTGGACCTGCAGGAGGTGTTCCTAGGTCTAGTCCCATTGCAGGGGCAGCAATTTTAATTTGTGGGTTCAGCCCCAAAAGCCAATTTTTGGAGGCACGGTGCTGAGTGCTAGGGGTGGGTGACTGTTCTGGGGTGCTGGGAGTAAGGTAGCAAGGAAAGCTCCTCCGAGAGCTGATGGTGGTTTTCTGGGGGTGCTCCAGCAGCTGCAGGGGATGAGTTATTATGGGCCACAGCCAGGACATCAGGGATAGGGATATTTAGAGAAATATTGAGGATGTGTTTGCTATCAGAACTTAGCCTCAGAGCAGAGTGAGCCCTTGAGAATTTTGGGGTGTCTTGTGGGAGGCAGGGAGTGATGCAGCTCCTGTGGCAGGACTCTGTGGCCATGGGGGGTTGATGCTTGGGGAAGCTTTGCAGGTGGGCCCCCCAAATCTACAGGTGAGGGAGAGCCTGTCTCTGTAGAAAGGCTTTTGTAAAGTGAGGGTGGGTGCATGTGATTGGCAGTCCCTGTACTTCTGTCCCTGCTGCAGCATCCCCTGGCTTGGCTTGTTGCAGTGCTGTGGTGGCCAGGGGGATCCAGGGAATGGCCCTGGTATGGTGTGACCCTGCTGTTGGGGACAGGGCCTGTGCATGGGGTAGACTTGCACCCCAACAAGCATGAAGAGGAGGCGGGAGGGCATCACGGCTGGAAAAGGAGACACTTCATCCACAGGTGGAGGGGTCACCCCTTCCCCATGACACTTTCACTTCCCACTTACGGGAAAGTGAAACAGGGACCCACATGGTTTCAGTGCTGGATGTTGGGTGATGGGGCTAATTTCTCATGGAGGAAGGAGGTGCCATGCTTCCTAGGGGGACCCAGCAGAGACCCATCCTCTGCAGCCAGGCTGCTGGCACAGCCCCCCCACAGCACTGCCAGACCCTGGGACACTGGGGCTCCTCTGGGGTGGCTGTGCACATGAGGTTTGGCTTCCTGACCTAGTTTGCCGACAGCTTCCATAAAGTGTGTCAGGAGCTGAGAGTATTCCAGTGGAACTCAGTGGGTAGCGACAGCATTGCCAGATGTATTTACCCCATTTTTGGCTGGACTTGCCCATTTCTGGTTGGATTTACTGCTTTTTTTTACTTGATTTGCTCGTTTCTGGCTGTATTTTCCCCCTTTCTGGCTAGATTTATGAGGCGGGCAGCAACACTGGAAGGGAATGCTGGAACACTTATCTGTTGGTGCCACAGCCTGGGACATGTTTCACCTTCCCAGGTTTTACTTCCATGGGGGAAGCAGAATGCAGGTGGGACCGTGGGGAAATGAGGAACCCCTGGTTTTCCCGCTCCCTTGTCCCAGACTTCTCACCCACCTCATCCCTGCCCACCTTCCACCTCTCTGCACACCCTCTATCTGCACACAGAGCCAGCTCAGGGCAGTTCCCATGTTGGGGCACATCCTGGTGAGTGTGTGAGCCCTCAGGCCCCTGAGCAGGGGGCCAGGCACCCTCTGGCTTCTTCACACGAACCACCTGGAAATGGCAATTCATGGCAGAGGGAGGAGGTTCCAGAGAAGCAATTCCACCTCTGGATTGTGATTCTGCAAGCTTGAACTTGATCCCTGAACAGTGCCTGGGGGCTGTGAATATCATTTGCAATTTCTTTGGCTGAGAAGATCTTGAAAGTGAAAAAGCTTCACTCTCCCAGGAAAGATCTCGGGTGCTGCTGAGCAGATGGATACCCACTGAGGTGGAGTGTGGAAGGTTTGGGTGGGAAGGGGTCTGTGGAGTGCTGGGTGCTGTCCCGGGACCCTTTGTTTGCTTTGGGATATTTGCTGCTTGCTGAGGATTCTGCTTGGGCAGTTTTGGGGTGAGGATGTGGTGCTTTCAATTCCCAGCTGGGCAGGGAATCTGTGGTAGCCCTGGCATGTCTGTTGGGGACATCACATTCACCCCCTGGATCCAGCAGGGACACTGGTGACATTGGCCTCATTCTGGCTGGCTATGGCCCCTTGTCTGAGGATCTTTCCTTAATTTAGGCAGGGAAGGGTAAAAATCGCTGTGGTGTGAGACTGGTTGCCCAGTGCTGCTGGAACGTGGTGGCTGGGGAACCCCCTTCCCTGTGGTGGCCAGCTCTGTTCCCACAGGTCCTTCCGCTACTTGGCTTTGTCCCCTGTGCCCACAGGAACCCTGGTGGTAACAGCTTCCTGCCCTCCCTGGGAATCCACAGGGATGGTGGGACATGGCAGCCACCTGCCTGCTTGTCCTTTTCTGCCCAGTGGCCAGAGCTTGGCTTGTCCCTCTGTCCCGCAATGCCCCATCCCTGGTACCTGGTTCCTGCCGCAGTACTGGTGAGCTCCCACTTCCCGGAGATCCCCCTGCCTGGCTCTTCCTTCCTCTCCTGCTGAAAGCCCTGCCCCGTCCTTGTCACCCAGGGCTCACACCGCCTCAGGATCCGGCCCTCTTGTCCCCCATGGTGGCTGTGGTCACTGCATCACCACACTGAGGCCTCTGAGCTCTGTGGGGCCTGGCGTGGCTATTGCACCACATCCCAGCTCAGAACTCTGCTCGGCTTTCCGGAAAGTTCCCACTGCTGAGGTGGCGTTTGAGGAAGTACCGGGGCGGGCAGAGACCCCTTGGCAAAGCTCCACCGCGCCAGCTGGACCACAGGCAGGCCTGCCACCTCCTTCTGCTGAGCTGAGGAACCGTGTGCTGGTAATTAGCTCTCCTTGATTAATGAGCCCACAGACCTGGGGAAGGGGAACTTGGGGTGCAGGCAGGGAGGAGGAATTGCAGTGGGAACTAGAGCAATCGAGTGGGTGCCAGACACCCAACAGGGCTCCAATGCTGGATTTTCTTGGCTCATGGCCACTATCCTGGTGGCCATCGAAGGGTTAGGCTGGGAAGAGCTGTGGGATGGCCACCACTTTATTACCTGGTGCTTGGGTGCTGAGTGCAGCTCTGTCAGTGACATACCAATGGCCCTGGTCACACTACTCGATCCCTGGCACCTCGTTAGGGATTACATTGATTACCTGGGGAAAGCTGGAGCCAGTGAAGGGACCATGTTCACCTGTCATTCCCAGTCAGCCTCCATGGCATATTCAGCTCCTTAACTGAACAAGCCCAGCCCTCATTACTGCCACATCTGAGGGTTGGGAAGCCCACAGCCCTGAGAGAAGTGGTGGAATGCAGTGGGTGAAGGGTGGGCATACCTGTGCATCATGGAGGGCTCCTCCCTAGGCCAGGATGCTCAACTCTGCTGGGGGAAGAGGTGCATCCCAAACACTCTGTTGAGTTGAGGGCATCTGAGGTGGGCTAGGGTAGCTGCAGGAGCCCCCAGAAAAGCAGCCAGCACCCAAGTTTGGGGGTAGAGGGGCTTGCTGAGCCCCTTGGTCCAGACAAAGGGGACCAGACACCCCCGGATCCTTCATCCCCAGCACTGGGAGAGTGAGGGCTGTGTGGGTTTGGGATGGGGCTGAGGGGTCTGGTCCTCATGTATTTTAGTGTCCTGACTTATGCTGGCAGCCCTCACCATTCCCTCCTCACGCCATTTGTCCGGCCTTTAAGTCTCTTACAAAACAGCCCCTGTGATGTTGCCTAATCCCGGGGAGGAATGCAGTGGGTCAGCACTGGGAGGATTTGGGCTTGCCAGGGGCCACAGTCAGGGTTACCCCCTGATCTCTAGCAGCCAGCTGGGTTACGGCATCTCCCTGTGTTGGTTTCGCTTCTGGAACATCCTCATCTTGTTTAGCACAGAGGTTAAATGATTAATGATTGAAGGAGGGAACCTAGAGACGGCCTGATTAATTATTTACTTGGTGAGGACCCAGCTGCCAGCCTGGCACACTGGTGACCCTGTGCTTCCCTCGCTGGAGTTTTGTCCTCATCCCTGTCCCGGTGAGCAGCAAGGAGGGCCCTCAGCGACCCCAGATAGTGCTGGGATAGTGCAAGTGGTGAGTGCTAGTGCAGCTGTCCCTTCCTGATAGGTCTGTCCCACCACTGCGTCAATGTCCTGGCACAGCACCGGGGATGTTGGCATTGGTGTCAATGGGTGACACTGGTGGTGACTCCTTGGCTCTAGCCAGGACAGGGGGCATTTATGAGAGCCCCATACTGGTGCCACTGTGTTTCCCTCTGCTCCTCCAGAGCCAGTGCCTAGCTGGGGTTCAGCCTGCCTGTGCTGGTGTCACTGGGATCTGGTGACAGCAATGTCACCCAGCACCATCACTTATTCATTTTCAATAATAGATGAGGGCTTTCTAGGTGTGGAGGTGGGAGAGAGAATTTTATTCTAATTCAGGGATTTTTGTGGTGCTGGTTGGGAATGCTGGGACCAGTGGGAAGGTCCTGGGTGGTGCTGATTTCTCTGGTGCTGCCAGCAAGGAGCCACAGGTGGCAGTCAGCCCCGGATCCTTGTTGCTCCTTCCTTGGACACTTGGTCCTTGGAACCTGAAGCAGAGCCAAACTGTGCCAGGCAGTCCTAAGGAGGTGGCACTGTGGCCACATCCCAGCAGCACTGTGGCCACATCCCAGCAGCACCATGGAATGCTGGTGTCTCGAGGGTAGGGGTCCCTGACTGTGGGGTGCCTCAGGCTCAGCAGTATCCAGTTAGTGCTGGGTCGAGAATGAGCCTTGCTCAGCTCTGCACTTTGCACCAAAACCGCAAGTGTTGCTGAGGGCTGGGACCTGCCTGAGTCACAGAAAACGTGACTCTGACAGCAGATCAGACTGGCCTATTTACAGCTCCAGGAAATCCTCAAGCTCCTTCTTAGCAGGTCTAAAAAAACCTCCAGCAAACCCAAAATAAGATGGTGCCGGAGTCACTAGCAGTGCTGAGTGTGCTGGCATGACGGGATCTGCCTCCTGCCTGGAGCCTGCTGAGGCCATGATGCTGGTGGGTGGGAAGTGCAGTATATCCCATCTACTGCCTGTTGGGGTAACAGGGATTTGCCCTGCCAACAGTTATGGTGTGGGATGGGCGTTCTGCTCCGGGACCTGGGACACCAAGTGAGCCCATGTCCCAAGCTCTGGATGCCACAAGGGCACTCTGCTAGGTGTGTGCACCAAGGGGGCTGCATAGATGCTCTGCCAGCACTCCAGGGTGCCATGCTAGAGCAATGCCAAGGACAGACAGGGCTCTGGAGCTGGGAGCAATGCCATTGTGGGCACATGGTGTGTGAGGAGGGGTTTGGTGTAGTTTGGGTTGGGGGCTCCAGTGGCAGCACCCTGCCACTGTCTGGGATGGAGACAGCCGGGGAGAGGGGACAGCCTTCTGGATCCAACTATCCATGTCATTCCATCCTGGCGTGCTGCTGTAAACCAGGGGAGCTGCATCCTGCAGAGTGACAGCCCTGAGGCGCAGCCAACAGCTCCCCTGCCCTTGAATCTGGCATATTCAGGCATATTCTCTGATTATCTACAATGTGGATAATCCCCCACTGCTTTGTCCCACAGCCCAAATGTCACCCCTGGGTGACACCTTCACCTCTAAAGCGATGGCATCTATGTTTTATTGCCTAAACTGGGACCCTCCAGCATTTCCACACCCCTGCAGTCTCCCAGTTCAGGACTGGGTGATCCTGGGAACACAGCGTGGTTGGAGGCTGTAGGAAAACCAGGTTGCTTCACTGGGAATGTTGGTTTTGGGACTCCAGGCTTCACTTGGTTTGTGTTTTGGGACTGATCCTGATGTCTCCATTCCCAGGTCCTGATGTCATCCTGAGCCTTGCTGGCAACGGAAGATGCACTGAGTGGTGCAGGTTTCTGTGGCCAGCCCCCTGCCATGGAGGAGGAGGGATCTCTGCCGGTGGCCGCCTGGCTGTCTGCCCTCCACCTCGATCAGTATGTGGAGAACTTCCAGCAAAATGAGCTGTGGTCAGTGCAGGACTGCCGGGCTCTGACAGACGAGGGGCTCACCCGCCTTGGGGTGCTGCTGCCCGGCCACCGCCGCCGCATCCTCCTGGGTCTGCAGAAAGCCTTTGCTGAGGCCCCGCTGCCTGCCGGGACTCACCAGCCCCCTGCCACTAAACCTGTCCCCATGAAACGCCACATCTTCCGCCTGAGCACTGCAACAGGGCAGGAGCAGCTGGAGCCCCGGTGCCCACCAGCACCTAGTGGAACCCCACTGCTGGAGCCAGAGCGGGCTGCAAGCTTCACCCAGCTGCCCCCACCCATCCCACCCAGGGTGGGCTGCCGCCCCCCACTCAAATTCTCACCATCAGTATCGGGGGGCAGCTCCGAGCTCCCTGCTGCATCCTGCAGCCATCTCCCAGCCCTGGAGGACCCATCTCCACCAGTGCTTGGGGAGAAGCCCCCTGCTGACAGCAGGGAGAGACCCCCATTGCCACCGCTGCCAGCCAAGCGACACCAACTGGAAACCAAGTGCCAGAGCCTGAAGGGCCCCCCACTGCCTGACCGCCCCCCGGAGCTCCCCCCAAGGGCTGTGTCCCAGAGGAGGTAAGGGAGTGGCGGGGATGTGGGCTTGGGGGTGCCCCAAGGCAGCAGGGTCTGTGTGGGGAGCTACTGTGATGTGGGTGGGACCCTTGGGGTCATGACATGGGTTGCCTGGGGTACCTATGCCCTCCCCAGATGTTAGCACATCTCCTGGGAGTACCCCCACCCCAAGGGCCACATCTTGGAGTACCCTCAGCCCCAGCACATCCCATGAGGGTACTAACCCATCCCCCAACTCCAGAACAACCCTTGGGGTACCCCTGCCCCAGGCCACAGCACATTTCCCTGGGCTACCAGCACGGAGTGCGGGGGGAGGGGGTGCTGAGATATTTATTTTAGCTGTGGCTGGATCTATCCACCCTGATCAGCCCAGTCACCCAGGTCACCCCAGCCTGGCATGGGCTGGGGTGCAGTCCCCGCAGCAATGTGGAGCCCTGCCTTACCCCCACCTGCAATGTAGGCAGTGCTGAAGCCTGTGGAGCTCTTGACACCAGTGGGTGCAAGACAGTGAACTGCAGCACACAGGGAGCATGGGGCAAAGCTGCTGTGGCCAGATGACATGGGAGCAGGCTGGAATTGCGGGACAGCAGCATTTACAGCCCCCCCTTTGATGTCCCAACCCCCCAGCACACTCCCAAATCCTGCAGAGCGCAGGCAGATGTGGAGCGAGGACTGGGAGTGCAGTTTGGAGGGGGCAGACGAACTCCTGGGTGCCACCACTGTCCCGGGGTGAGGTGGGGGAATGTCAGCAAGCCTGTGTGGCCCCCCCCACCCCAGGAGTCTTCCCCTGCAACCTCCCCAGGACCCACAGACCCTACAGGATATGTTCCTGGAGCTGGGGTGTCCGGCTGGTCCCCTGAGGGAGTCCTGGGAGTGGGGCTGGGTTTGTCCCGACTGATGGTGCTGGATGGGACCCTGTGTGTAGTCAGAATGAGAATGGGTGGGCTGGTGGCTGAGCTCCTCTTCCAGCTTCCCATCCCTGTGTCCCAGAGCTTTTTGTGGTAAGGTGAGTGGAGGTGATCCCTCTGCTCGTGCTCTGACTCCAATCTGCAGGGAGTGGGCTGGGATGCTGAGCTGGGGAGGGGGCTCAGGCAGCTGATGTGGAGGGCTGGCATGCCATGGGATGGGCAGCACGTGTCCCAGGGGCTCCTTGGACTCCAGATCAAGTGTTCATCCTGGCACTCTAGGAACTGTTCCCACCACTGCATTTCTGCACTGAGATAGTCACCCAAATCCTCCTGGAGCCACTCTCCATCCTGCCCTGGCCAGGAATCTACCTGGGCATGATGATGCCAATGGCTGCCACTTTGGTGCAAGCTGTGCTGGTTTAGTGCAGGACGTGCCACCGGTTTGGCACTTGCCCTGCTGGTTTGGTGCCAGCTGTGCCGTGGGTTTAGTGCCCGCTGTGCCAGGTGTTTGGTGCTAGCCATGCCTGAATCCTGGTACTGGCCGTGCCGTGGGTTCCTACTGGCAAAACTGAGGATCTGGTGCCGGACATGCCGCTGCTTCGGCCAGCTCAGGAAGTTTTGCTGCAGCGCAGGAAGTGCCGGGGTGAGAAGCTGCGCTCCCCGCCGGCCTCCCCCAGCCCTGCCCTTGCTGCCGCTCGGTGCCACCGCGGTTCCTGTCACCTGCCCAGGTAGGAGGGCACGGCTGGCACAGCGCCGGGCGTGCCGCGCCGCAGCAGGCGGCGGGGGCCGAGGCGGAGGGATTTTTTGGGATGGGATTGAGCACTGCCGGCGCTACCGGGTGCGAGTTTCGCTCTGCCGGCTCCAGCGGGTGTTTCCTGGCCTGGCCTGTGTGCCCTCAGGCATTGTTGGCCGCTCCGTTCCTGCTGTCCCCGGGGACGGGCGCTCTTGCCGCGGAACAGGCGCTGCCCCACCCTAGCAGGCTGTGCGCTTGGACTCGGGGGCTGCATTCCCCCCCGGAGCTGCCCCGGGCGATCTGGGGGTGCATAAGGCTCCTTTGGGAGATGCATGGGATTCAGGACGGGATGGGCCTATGGCCTCCCCAGGCTGAACTGCAGCCCCAGGACACAAGGGTGCTCCAGTGGCTTGAGGGACTCTGGGGTGACCGTGGCAGAGCCCTGGGGGCTGTGTCAGTGTGGGACAGGTGGGTGGCCCTGGCACCTGGTGTGCTATGATGCACTCATAACATAGACTACACCTATATGTTGGTGCTTGGTAGCAACAAAAGGGAATGTGTATGGGTGTATATGTATTTCTCACATAGATCTTGATGCTGTAGTGAATATATACAGGAGTATGTCTGTGCATCCATATATATGTTATATGTGTGTTATATGGATATATTGGGGAGTTCAGAACTAACCAGTTAAACCCCAAAGCTCTGATTTCAAAAGTCACTTTAATTGTATGATCAGAAAGATACTGGCTATAGCTGTTCTTGTTCTGAGAACATTTTAAAAATAAAGAGCTATCATTTCCTAAGAAATTCTTACCTCTGAGGGTGGTAAGGCCCTGGCACAGGCTTCCCAGAGAAGCTGTGGCTGCCCCATCCCTGGAAATGTTCAAAGCCAGCTTGGATGGGCTTGGAATAACCTGGGGTTGTACATGTCCCTGCACATGGCACGAGATAAGCTTTAAAGTCCTTTCCCAACCAAACCATTCCCAACCATGGTTCTATGACTCTTTGGCCAGTGCTGGTGCCTGGCTGTGCCTGTGGGGGGAGGAGATGCCGTGGTGCAGGATAGCTGGCATGGACAAGGGGTGCATTCAGGAGGGTGAGGGTATGAGTCACCCTATGGTGGGTGTTGGGTCCTGGCTCTACGTGTGGGGCAGCATCTGCTGGGAGCTTGGGAGGTTATCCACACTGTAGCTCCCTGGAGTGATGGGTGTCTGGCCAAAGTGCCCTGAGCTGGGTCAGAGGGAGCTCCACAGCCCTAGGGTGCTGCTGTTGGCCCCAAACCCCTCTCCTGCCCCCTACCGGGGTGCCTGCAGCCAGTGAACATGAAAGGCCTGGGGTTAGGGGTGCTGGGCTGCCCAAGGACCAACAGCAGTGGGGGATGCTTGCCCATGTTGGGACTGATGGTTGCTCATGTCTGGATGATCCTTGCCCATGCTGAGTTGATGCCCATATCAGGGTGCTATTTGCCCAGGTCTGGGTGGTACTTGCCCACATCAGGGTGATGCTCACTGCATCCAGGCCAGGGCTCGGGTTCTTTTCCAGCAGCTGTGAGGGAGCTGCATTGGTCTGGCCCTGTCTCAGGGTAGGAATGAGACCCCACCATAACCTCTTGTGGAGGTGGGAGGGCCCACAGGGGAGGGACCTCTGAGAATGAGGGCTGAGGAAGAGCTGGAGCTCCCCTGTGTATGCAGACAGCCTGGGAACAGAGCAAATGACCTGGGCATTTCTGGGGTGACACCACCCACCCATCTCCCCTCACTTCCGGCTGTGCTGCCGTGGTCCCTGGCGCTTCCTCCTAGCTGCTTGCAGAGCCATATTGTGGTTTCCTCCAGGCCATGTTCACCTCCGGGTTCTCACCATCCCCCCAAACCCTGGGCCACCCCAAGCATTCCTGAGCCAGGAGGTGACGGGATCGTCCCAGCCCTGCTGGGTGTGGGATGTCCTCCCATGGGTTGATGGCAGCAACTGTGTTCAACACTGGGAGCTCTCTCTCACCAGTTCTGGACTTGGCACCCTTCCAGTGCCAGCAGCAGGGCTGTGAGCCCCCCCAGTTTTGGCCACTGATGTCTCAGACCTAGACACCCCACAGAGAGTCCCATGAGCAGTGGGTGCTCATGTCTGCACCTTGATCATGGGATGAGCTGTCAGTGAGGGGGGCACCCTCTCTCCATGCCCAGGGGTGATCCAGGGATTATAGCAGCTCCTTGAGCAGCTGGTGGGGGGAAGGAGGTTGTAGAAAGTGATGTCCAAGGAAGTGATGACAGATGACTCCTTGTCAGAGGGCTGGGTGAGCTGGGCAGGGGTGGTGGCTTGGGCAAAGGTATGGCTTTCGGGAGGTGCCTGTGGGAGAGCAGCCCTCTCTGCCACTCTTAGAAGAGAGGCTGACCTAGATAAAGGACAGCAGATAAGGGACAGCACATTAGGCACTGGTTTGCCACTTCTATAATAGCAGAGGTGGCACCAGCCAGACGCTGCCTGAAGCAGGACTGGCATCCTTTGGGTATGGCTGAGTGGGGGTCCAGGGTGTGCAGGGGGAGATAGGGCACCCACGCTACCCCATGGAGCCATGGGGATACATGAAGCCCAGAGAGGCTACAGCAGTAGATGATGACATGGAGAGCAGGCAGACCAGTGGAGAGGGTGTTTTGGGGAACTGGAGTGTTATTTGTGCTTGAGCACTGTGGGTGCTTATCCTGCTTGTCGCTGGGATGGTGGGGCTAGGGGATGGACAGGACTGGGGCTGAGCCAGAAACCCTCCTGAGAACTCCCCGTCCAGGAGATGGGGGTTGTCCTGGCCTGAGGCTTGTCATCTCACTGCTGGCCATGGAGCTTGTGCTGCAGCCCCCCAACCACACCCCAGGGGGCAAACACCATCCTGGGTGGCTGCACAGATGCAGACCTCAGCCAGGCTCTTGCTCTAGGCTCTGTGGCTTATGCACTGTCATCTCCACGTCTCTGAGTCTCTGCACACCTGGGTGCTCCTGCCTGGTGGTGTTAGGAGCAGTGCTGCTCCACGGCCCACACTCCCCTGCCCATGCTCCCCTCCTTCCCTGCCAGCATTCCCTAATGTATGGATGGTTGTGGCTGGTTCCCATGGAAATAGCTGCTGAGAAATGAGGTCAGGCTGACCCAGGGAGAGCCAGCACTCCCATCCTCCCCTGCTTCCTGCTCCAGGCAGGGAAAAGTTTCTTCTCCAGCTCACCCCAAGATAAGGGAAAGCTCTTGTGCATGAGCCATGGTGCTGGGAGGCACATCCCCAGAAACCATGGGGTGCTGATGGCATCCTTGGCCATGGAATCATGGGATCACAGAATGGTTTGGATTGGATGGGACTTTAAAGCTCGTTTAGTTCCACCCCCTGCCATGGAGGGACACCTCCCACTAGACC
This sequence comes from Toxostoma redivivum, assembly GCA_013397375.1. Lineage (NCBI taxonomy): Eukaryota > Metazoa > Chordata > Aves > Passeriformes > Mimidae > Toxostoma > Toxostoma redivivum. The sequence goes on along the minus strand of VXBI01008388.1, from coordinate 704,860 downwards.
AGGTTGCTCCAAGCCCTATCCCACCTGGCCTTGAACACTTGCAGGCATGAGGCAGTCACAGTTCCTCTGGACAGCCTGTGCCAGGGCCTCACCACCCACAGAGGGAAGAACTTCTTCCCAGTATCTAATTTAACCAGCTGTTCCTTCTTGTGGCTGCAGTGAGAGGTAGCTGGGGCAAAGATGGGGATGGTGCCAGCATGCAGGTCCCCTGGGGCTCACCTATCCAGGGCTTGAGGTGGAAATTCTGCCCACTGCCTCTGCCCTCTCCCTGGATTCAGGGTTTCTCCAAAGGTACCTTGTATTTTTATACCCTGGAGAAATTTCTTAATTTTCTGCCCTTGAAAACACCATTACTCCAGAGGTTTATATTGATTGCCTGTCACCTTTGAGTCTCAGGAAGGCAGGAAGCAAGGAACAGGAGGTAGGAGTGGCTGAACCCAGCTGCTCAGGGACTTTGTGGAGAGGAGGACAGTCCCCATGGTCCCTCTCCCCATGGTCAAGGTTTTGGGGCTAGGGGCATGGCCCACCGAGCCAGGAGAAGCTCAATTTCCAGGATTTTTTGCTGCCATAGCACCCACCCTGGATCTCCAGTGTCTACCCCACCATAAGGGAGCTGGTAGCACAGAGCATCCCTAGGACCTCCATCCTGCTCAAGGAACCCTGTGGCCACCTGCAAACCAGATAAGGAAGCGGCTCTGCCATTGTTTAGACTGGAGGAAAGAAAACAACCTGCTCTGGGATGTGGCTTCAAGGCTGTGGGTGGCTTGGGGTGTCCCAGAGTCAGATAAGGATCCTGAGCCGTGAAGCACACACAGGGGAGTGAGGTTGGACGCCAGGAAAACATTCCTGCACTAGAAAAACTAGTCATATAGCCCAAGCACAGGAAAGGCTTTGCCATGGGCTCTTAGGAATTGGTTTGTGGGTTTGGATCTGCTGGGCTTTGGTCCCTTTTAGGGGTTCTCTGTGGCTGCCCTGCAGGTTGTATCAGGTTGGGAAGTGAGGCAAGGGCTGGCATAAGGCAGTGCTTGCTCTCTCTCCCACAGCATCCCTGCCAAAGAGGAGGTCCCTATCATTGAAAGAGCACCCGGTGTCACCCCGTCCTCCCTGCCTCGCACGAAGGCGCCAGCCCCGACGCCACCAGAACTGCCCTCCAAGGCCACCCTTCCCTTCGTGCCAGAGTTTGGTGAGTACAAGGGGGGCCCCTCCAGTCTTCCCATGTCACAAATCTTCCCTTGGGATATCTGGCTGCCAATCCATCAGTATCCATTCCATCCCAGGGGTGCTGTGCCTTCTTGTCAGTTTCTTCCTCTGTCCTTGTTGTGGTCTCTTTCTTCTCTGTCCCCTTTCTTGCCTTCTGGGCTGGGGGTGTCAGGGGTGCAAGTCCTGGGCTGGGGGACTTAGGATGGGTGTAAGGTCTGAGCTGGGGGCTTCAGGGAAGGGGTGTAAGACCTGGGTTGGGAGTTTCAGGCAATGCAAAATGTGGACTGGGGGTTTGAGTGCAGCCTCTCCTAGGGCAGAGCAAAGGTTTCTGTGGGTGCTGGAAGCACCCACACCTACTCACAGAGGAGAAGTGAACCTATCAGGAGAGTGAAATGCAGATGTCTCTGGTTCTGGGGTCCCAGGACTGTGCCTTGGCATTCCTCCAGCCCCATCCTCATGGTGTCCCTGGGGCTCAGCCCACTGCAGGGAGCAATGCTGAGCTGGGGACCCCCATGGAGAGGTGAAGGTTTGGTCTCAGGGTGCAGCCCTGGTTGGACTATACTTCAGCTGGAAGGAAAAAGAAAGGCTGAGTTGTGTGGGGTGCCGGGTGCCTTTCAAGGCCAGCAGCCCTGCAGGAAGCAGCATTGGTTTAACTGGGGGCTGGGGTGTGCTTCAGAAGCTGGGAGAAGCCATGGACAGGGAGCTTATCTGTTTGTTGGGGGGTGCAGGGAGAAAAGCTGCTCTCACTCTGATGGGTTTGGGATGCAGAGATGCAAGAGTCTGTGGTGTCAAGGTGAGCATCTACCTGCACCCTTCAATCCCCTGCAGCCTGGGAGCATCCTCGCCTGCTGGCCAAACACTATAATCTGCTTTGGGGTTTTGGGAGGAATCTGCTCCAGATTCTCAGTGGGATTTGGGAGTGGGTGTCTGCCAGGGCAAGGCTGTCTGAGGCCACTTGTTCCCTATGGGGTTACAATCCTGATCATGATTCCTGCTGGTGTGGGTGCTGGGTGAGGAGGAACTATCTTACTCCCATCATCCTCTGGGATCTCATTTCCATGTGCACAAGCTCGAGAGCCGATAAGGAATGGGAGAGGAGGGAGGGGAATCCATCCTGGAAAACAAGTTGTGGAAAAAGCTCCTGGGAACCCCCAGCAGCAGGAGCTTCCAGGCAGAGACATGAGAGCCTGGATGGGGCCATGGTGCTGGGGCTGGTGTCACCAAGTCCCCTTCTGGTGAGGCTAGGAGTGTCATTACAGTGCCGGGAGGTCTTTGCACTAGGAGGACTTTGCCCTTTCCCAGCTCTTTCCCAGACTCTTTGATAAAACCCTAATTGTGGTGGTTATTTGCCAAGGGCAAAGCAAAGGGAAAAACCAGCCATGCCTGCACGGGCTCCACACTAGCAGGGGGAATTTGGACCCCTTGCTCCACACCAGCTGATTCCCAGCATGTTCCCTCTCCTTTGTCAGATGACTCAGACTACGAGGACTCGGCGTGGGAGGAGGAATTAGCCAGACCGACGGGGGAGATGGCCAAGGTTAGTCCCACCATGGGGCTGGAGGTGGGCAGGAGCTAGCAGGGTGACTGGCCCTAAGGACAGGTACCAGGCTTGGGATGCTCCAGAGATACTGGTTAGGGCTGGAGGAGCGTGTTGGCAGTGCCTAGAGAGGGGGTTCTGCCTCACCGAGCACCCACTGGGTCTCCCACAGGTCCCCAGTGAGTACCCCCTGGGTCTCCCATGGGGGCTGGAACCCCAGAGCTGAAACTGGGTTCTTCAGTGTCCTTGGGAAGCATCTATTAGGATCCTTGGGCAGCACCCACCAGGTCTCACCCTAGTGTCCCCAGGAAGTATTCACTGGGTCCTCTGGGGTCTCTGGGGAGCACCCACAGCTGTGCAGCACCCTGCCACACTCACATGCCCAGAGTGTGTGCTAGCAGACATCTCCAGCACTGCATCTTGAATGCAATCCCTGGATTGTGAATTTCTATCTGCCTCCCTCGCTCTCTGGGGTGGGAATGGATGGATTTGAGGAGTCCCAGAAGCTGCAGAGCCCCCTGAGCACCTGAAGCCCCTATCTGCCTTTGCAGAACACCAGGGCCGAGGAGGAGATGCCAGATTGCTCATGAAGCTCCAACATTTTTAGCTGCTATAAGTAACCATCCTGGTGTTCAGCTCCTCCCTTGACTGCACTGCCCTCTCTCTGTGAGCCTCAGCATGCCTTTTTCTGAGCACCCTGGCACTGTAGGCACCTGTTGAGCTGGAGATGGGTTGGTGACATGGCATTGTGCCCCCTCTCCTTCCATCCACCCTGCACCCTCACAATGCAGTGAGGGCACCAAGGAGACCCCATGTGTCACCTGTGTGTGTCTCTGCAGGAGGATGCTGAGCCTAGGATGGGGCGACCACGGTCCCAGCGTTTCAACAGCCTCTTCAGTGAAGATGAGTTCGGCGAGGAACACCCTAATGCACCCCCTGCCAAGTACGAGTTGGCTGCTGTGTTGTGTGCAGGGGACGTGTGTGTGAGGCTGGTGACATGCTCTGTGTGTGTATAGGCAAGGGATATGTGTGTGTCTGTTTGTGTGGGGGGTGTGAGCACAGGCAGAAAGCTCTTGTGCATGGCAGGGCAGGTGAGTGCACAGGTCAGGGCTTCTTGTGCATGCACAGCTCCACAGTGTGCACACACATGAGCACATGCAGGACCTGTGTATGGGAGCACATGTGAACCGAGAGCAGCTCTGTGTGTCAGTGGGTTGGGGCTATGGTCTTAGGGGTGCCCCTGTCCACCCCCCGCCCCCTGGAGCTGGGACTCAGGCCTGGGCTGTCCCTGGGACTGGGGGAATGCCAGGGTCTCACTGAGGCGACTGTCCCCAGTGTCCCTGCTTGCATACAGCTGGCCTGCATTGCCTGCGCCTCAGGGAAGGTCACAGGGAGGCTGAAGCATGCTGGGGAGCCTCAGCCCCTCCCGGGGCTCGCCAGCTCTTAACCCCCTCCCTTGGCTCCTCATCCCCAGTGGTGGCAGCAGCTGGAGTGACAGGGACCCCAGCCTGCACCTGCCTGCACCCGACGCCTTCCCTGGCAGCAGCTCTGACACTCTCAGTGACAGCATGGAGGGCACCAGTGCCACCGCCTCGCTGTCACCCACCATCCGAGCAGGGTGGCTGGACAAGAACCCACCACAGGGGTGAGTGATGTACTGGGGGTCCCTGCGTGACAATGAAGGGTGATTGTCCCCTCCTTCTCCCACCTGTAATTCCTGCTCATGGGGGTGTACTTTTGCTTTGGTGAAAATCCATCGCTAGAGGTTCCTTCTGCTCCCTTATAGCCTGTGATTTAGGTTAGTAACACCCATTTTTTGTGAAAGAGCTTTCTCAGAGCAGGTACCAGTAGTTGTTGTATTGACTTTGCTGAGAACGGGAGGCTGCAGCTCAAGCTTCCTCTCCAACCCTGCATCACTGGGAAAAGAGCTGCTTTTCCTCTGGGGGAGCCCTGGAATAACAGTGACACTAGAGAAGTTGTCAGGGATGAGGTGGGGTGTTTGGGCTGGGCTGTTCATTTGGGATTGCTGGGTTTGCTGCAGGAGGAGGTGGTGATAGCCCCTACTTGAGGATGGCAGCCCCAAATCTTGGGCTTATGCTGGAAAGTCAGAGTGATGCAGCAGTAAAACAGGGGAAGTGCTGGGCTTGTGTATGTCTGCTCCAGGGTGAGCGAGCCAGGGAGTCATGGGGAGGCCAGTGATTCCCCAGGGAGTCCAGTGAATCCAGTGAGCACAACCAGCACAGTGTGCATAGGGAGCCCACTCAAAGAGCCCCTGCACTAGCTAGGAGGCAACAATCAAGCAGGAGATGTGACAGATGTTTGGGGGGTTCTTAATCTGGGCTCAGAGGAAGCCCTGAGGCAGCAGTTCCACCGAGGAGGAAGCTCAGCTATTTGCAACAGAGCAGTTGTGCTGTGGGGAAGTGAGAGCAGCTGGAAGGTCCCTGGGAAGCTGCTCCAACAAACCTTTCCTGAGTAAACAAACCCTTGAGCAACCCCTTGTGTCCCTGCTGCCACACCAGCCCCCAGCTCCACCAGCAGGGGAGGACCTGGGGGTTCAGTGTTGGTAGGGGGGGCTGCATGGCAGGGCTTGCTGGAGTTGTGTTGGAAAGGGCTTGGCTCCTCCTGCAGCCCTAATGCTAAAGGGATGGGTTGAAAAGTTTCCTGCCTTTCTCTGTGGTGTGTGGTTGGTCTGCATCCTCAGCTAGTGAGGGCAAAGGGGTCTCTGGTGGTCTCTCTTCCAGCCCCCAGGGGGTCTTGCCTCTCATCTGTATCCCCATCCTGATACTGAAGCAGAAGGCTTCTCCCTTTGCTCTGGTGTCACTGACTTCTCCTGGAATGTGTCTCCTGGACTGAATCCTGCCTAGCTGTTAAGGGCAACCGTTGTTCTCAGCTCTATGTTTTAATTGGTGCCTAGAGGAAAGCATGAAGTCCCCATTGCTATCCCCAACAGCAACATGAGGGCACAGGGAGAGGGCACAGGATCAAAGGCTGGGGACTTCAAGGGCTGGCTGGGACAGGGCTCGTATGCCTGTGCAGGATAGAGGACTAGGGATATAGCACCAAATCAAGGGTTGGGGACACAAGGCAGAATGGAGGGCTGGCGATATCGTGGGCTGGGGACACAGCACGTGATTGAGGGCTGGGGACACAGGGCAGGATCAATGCCGAGGTGGCCCCAGGCTTTTGGCAACTGGGGCGTGAACATGCAAGCAGAATCATCCTGAGTTCAAGGGCATCCCCTCCAACGGGTCCCTCCGGTCCCCTCCCAGGTCCTACATCTACCAGAAGCGCTGGGTGAAGCTTGACGCTGACTACCTCCGCTATTTTGACAGTGAAAAGGTGGGTGGAAAAGATGGTTCTGGGGGTTTGGGATGAGAAGGTGGGAGAGAAGCTGCCCCAGCAGGGCCACCTCCCTCTAGGCATCCCAACTCAGAGATGTGGCAGTGGCAAGGATCAGTATCCCAGGGAGCAGCCATGGCTGGGTGGTGGAGATGAGATGTGGGAGGCTCAGAGCCTCCTGGACATTGGATCTGGAGCATTGGGAACCTGGGGCACTAACCGCCCCGTTTCCCTGAGGCCAGACATGAGCAGCGTGTCTCCCCACTCCCTGACCCAGGATACCTACTCCAAGCGGCTCATTCCTGTCTCCTCCATCTCCCGCGTCTCCAGCATCGGGGACCAGAAATTTGAGGTTGTCACCAACAACCGCAACTTTGTATTCCGAGCCGAGAATGATGGTGAGTGACAGGGGTCCCTGTTCCCCTGCTGCTCTCCCTTCCTAGCCCAAGGGATGAGTCCCATTGGCTCCTGGGCCCAGGCTGATCCTGACCCACCTCGCCTCTGGCCCCACAGCAGACCGCAACAAGTGGATATGGACCCTGCAGCAGATTGCAGAGGAGCGGAAGAGCAAAGCTCCAGAGAGGACACTGATGTCTTTAGCCACCGACACTGCCGCTGAGCCAGCTGATAAGAGTGGCTTCCTGGAGCTGCGGGGCTTTAAGCACAAGCTCTTTGTCGTGGTGGCTGGGGACAGAGTGTTCCTTTACAAGAATGCAGAGGTGGGTTGCTGGGGGCACTGTGGGGGACCCTGATGCTGTTTCAAGGGGGACCCCTTCCCTTTGCACTCTCAGTCTGAGCAGAGCAGCAGTGAGCCAGGACACCCAGGCCTGCCATCCCTCAAATGGGGACAGCACAGAAGCCACAGGGTGCTGCCCTCTGAGCCCTCCCTCTCTGCTGGCTCTGAGCCTTGGGATCTCCCAGGAGCATCACACCCACTGTAGCTGCTTCCAGAGTCTGTGGTGCCCTAGGTGTTCCCAGGATGAGAGCTGGGCAGGGAAGAGACAGAGCTGCTCCAGATTCCAGGCGCTGGATCTCATAATCTATCCCCCCCACCCCATCCCTTGTCCACCCTCCTCCACCAGGATTATGGGCTGGGGATTGGCATCACCTACATTGAGATGAATGTGGGGAATGTCAAGGAGGTGGATCGCCGGGGCTTTGACCTCACCACACCATACAGGATCTTCAGGTGAGCCCAGGGTGGGGAGGGGGTGCTGAGGGTGCTGCCCACCCCAAGCCATGGTATATCTCACCCCCATCCCTCCTGGCAGCTTCTCTGCTGACTCGGAGCAGGAGAAGGAGGAATGGGTGGAGGCCATGCAGCAGTCCATCAGTGAGGCACTCTCCAATTCTGAGGTGGCCAAGAGGATCTGGGCAGTGGAGTCCAACCGCTTCTGTGCCGACTGCGGCTCCCCCAAACCCGACTGGGCCTCCATCAACCTCTGTGTTGTCATCTGCAAGAAATGTGCAGGTACCCATATCCAGAGGGGCACAAATGGGGATCCCTGGGGACCCCCAGACCTTTCCCACCCCAAAATGGGTCTCTAATGGCTCATCTCACTGGCAGGGGAGCACCGGGGATTGGGCCCTGGCGTCACCAAAGTCCGGAGCCTGAAGATGGACAGGAAGGTGTGGACTGAGGAGCTGATCGAGGTAGTGGCATAGACCAGTCCCAAAAAGTCTATTTGGGGGACAACACCCTGTTCTCTGTGCGTTATGGAGCTGTGGGCTGGGGAGTTCTGGAGCACAGCAGGGCTCTTCCAGGCTGATTCCAGCCCCTTGGGGGGACATCATGGTGTCCTTGGCTGGGGAGAGGACCCCATCAGCTTTTCCTTCTGTCCCTGGTGACCCCGGGCAGCCAGCTCAGCATGCCGGCGAGGACAAGCGGCACTTGATGTGCCACAGACAGACGGTGTCTGTGGCCGTGGGGACGTGGTTGTGGGGCGGCTGGAGCGGCTGTGGGGCCGTGGCTGTGGGGCTGGAGCGGGGCCAAGGGCAGAGCAGTCCGCCGGAGCGGCGTGGCCGCCGGCGCGCAGGAATGTGCCGGCGCAGCCAGCGCCGGGAATGAGTGGGCGGGGGGAGCTGGGATTCGTTTCAAGACCTAACCTGGCAGCCATTTCCCGCCGGCAGAGCTCGGCTGGTTCCGTTTTTCCTTCCCATCCATCCTGCTCAGATCCTGCATTCCTGCTCGGCGTCCCACCCGCGCAGCCCCCGCCTCCAGCATTGCCTGTTCCCCGAGCTCCCAAACGCTTCCAGCTGCTGCCTGCGGCTGCTCCCTTTCCCCTCCTTTCTCTGGGAACGCTGCCTGAAACTACCCCAGCACCCCCAGGCCCCAGCTCACACCGCCCCTCCTCGACTCCCGCATGCACCCATTCCACCCCTAAGAGCTGCGGGATGCTGGCAGTCTCCCGTGGATATTGGGGTGATGTGGGTCTCCCTAATAAACCTCTTGTTGGCATTGCTCAGCTGTGGATAGCAGGGTGGCCAGGGGCCACCAAAAGCGCTTTGAATCTGACCCCATGGATACTGAGCACCACCCCACCTCTCACAGCAGCTGGGTGCTGCTTTCCAGATGTGTTTTTCCGGGGCAGGAAGGGCTGTTGGCGGCTATGGGGGCTGTCAGATGCTGCGTGCCTGCAGTGGGTTGGTGCACCTGCACCCTACTTATCCACACTCCCCACTCCCCTACACCACCCATGCTCTTCCTGCACCCCACTGTTCCTCCAGGGCAGCATCCTGCCCCCAGCAAAGCACGCCCCACATGCCCCAGTAGTATTGTCACATTGGAATCTCCTTGTCCTTGTCCCCACAGCTCTTCCAGAAGTTTGGCAATGTGACAGCCAACCAGTTTTGGGCTGCAAATGTGCCTCCCAGTGAGGCCATCAGCCCCACCAGCAGCAGCCAGGAGAGGAGGCGCTTCCTCATAGCCAAATACCGGGAGGGCAAGTACCGCCTCTACCACCCGCTCTTCGGCAACCAGGAGGAGCTTGACAGGGTCAGTGGCCCCCAGGGATGGGCACCCGCTTGGGGGTTCTGCCTGGGTGCAAAGTGGTGCTGAGCTGGGGTCTTGAGGCTCTTTTGGGAATGGTCTGTGTCCAAGCAGACTGCCCACCATCCCTCCCTGCCTGTATCCCTGCCGGTATCCCCCTAGACCCCATTGCACACCCTATGTCCTCACTGTGCACCCCAAGCCAAGGCCTGGGGTCTCCAAGAGGGATGAGCCAGCTGGGAACAGGGTAATATCTCTACCATGGGGTGTAACCAGCTTCATGACCATGCTGGGGAGCCTTGTCCATTATGGGATCTCTACCACAGCCAGGCAGCCTGAGGGTTTACCTCTTCCCAGCTTGGAAATTGTTTTGGGGTCAAGCTCTGGGCTGGATGGGGCTTAGGGGAGCTGGTGCTAGTGGCACATCCCAGTTGAGGCAGCTTGGCATCCTTCCCCAGGAGTACCTGGCCAGCACTCCTAATCACCAGCCAAGGCACCCATTCCCTGTGCTGGCTGCTGGCAGGGTGCCAGACTAGAGTCACATAGGGAATATCACACAGGGAATGCCATCCTGGCACTCTGGATGCTGACTTTTGCCTCCTGCTCTGCCATGCAGGCTTTGCCCCTGCCACGGCTTCTCCAGTGTTTGCACAAGCAGTGGGGGTACACGGGGGGCCCAGGCAGCTGAGGGAATTCGCATGTGGGCTTGTTTGTTTTCCTACTCTGGCTTGGCCGGCCCGCCCTGCTGCCGTATGACTTCACTCTGGCTCCTTAAGGGAGGGATTCGCTGCCGGCTCCAAACTTTTTCTCCCAGTTTGAGCCTCCTTTGTTCTGACCAGGCGGCCGGGAGGCAGCCGGGAGTCCGGCAGCTCGCCCGGCTCCTTTTGCTGGAGGGTCTCCTCCTCCTCCTCGGTGGGAGCCTTCGGCTTCACTGCTGACCTCCTGGCTCTGCTGCAGGCTCTGTGTGCGGCTGTCACCACCAGTGACCTGGCAGAGACACAGGCTCTGCTCTTCTGTGGGGCATCGGTGACCTGTGACACCGGGGACCCCCAGTGCCCAACGCCCCTGGCCCTGGCTGAGAGAAGTGGGCAGCGGCTGCAGATGGAGTTCCTGCTCCACAACAAAACCTCAGGTAAGGGCTGACCCCCCCTTGAAGCTCCACCATGGGCTCACACCCACTGACAACATTCCTGGAGTTGCTGCTTGAGTGTTCTGAGGGACACAGCTATGTTTTGAGCTGGTCCCAGCTCTATGTCCTGCCCAGCAGCTTCCTGGTAGAGACTCTCCATCTGCTGGCACTGTCGAGGGTCTGTGTGTCCTGTGAGAGGGAAGAGAGAATTTGGGGAACCCCTGCCCCGCTGGGGGCTCAATCCAGCTGGAAACACAGGTCTGGAGCCCAGCTGGGGATGCAGGCTGGTGTTGCACATACCGGAAGGGATAGGAGACAGTATTCCCAAACCATCCTGGCATGCTCTGGGCATTCCAGGCAGCTTCAAGGGACATTCCTGTGTCAGATGGGCAGCCCCCACCTACAGCATGTCCCTGGGGCAGGAGGGCTGACCCCCCTAATGGCCAGTCCCATTCTGCTGGATGTGCACTCCTGTCCCTGGACTTGACTGCATGAGGGCTGATGTCTCCCATGGGATCTGCACCCTAATACAGGCCTCAGGCGGGTGGGCAGGAAACTTGTGCAGGTGGAACAGAGGTGTGGGGAACTGGCCAGCACCTGTCAGAGCTGTTACCTCCCTCCTCACCTTGGCAGTCAAGTCTGTCGTGCAGAAGTTGGAATTTGCCCAGGTCTGGAGCTGGCCCAGCTCTTCCTGATGTGTCAGCACTAAAGGTAGTCTCCCAGGCCACCCCAGTGAGCCAGAGAAATCCAAAGCTTGGGCTCATACTGCTGGGGCTGGGAGAGCAGGGATCTGCCTCATCCTGGATTCCCCATCTCTAGACCTCCAGGCACCCTACACTCTGAACTGGGTGTGATTTAGAGGTGTACCTTCATCCTATCTCTGCTTCACCCTGGAGGAAGTGAGGGTTGCATCTTGCTGGCAAGGTAGGGAAATCGAGGCAGGGGACATGGCTGTGATCAGATGATGAGACAGTGAAAATAACTGGGCTGTTATTTCAGCTGCAGGACTGTGATGCTCTGCCCTGTACCTCCTGCAGAGCAGCAGGGTCCTGGGATAGCCTGGGAGAGACCTCGGTGGTGGGGGAGCCTGGACCCCACCTCCCCACATTGTTCCCACCCAGTCCCAGCTCAGTGCTTAGGGAGGGGCTTTGGGAAGGACTCAGGATATAGGATGACTCCCAGGCAGCTCTGGATTTAGATACCACCACTGTTCCTTGCACCTCAGCTGAGCTGTGGTGGGAGCTCAGGGTACAGCCTGTGAGATGTCCTTGTGCTCAGATGGGGGAAACCCAGCTGCCTTGTGGGGCTGGGGGAGGAGGGCAGCTCCCCATGACAGACTGATCTCCTCACTTGCAGAGCCGCCGCGCCTGGAGATGGTGTGCAGTGAGGAGAAGCACTACTCTGTGCACCTGCCCTCCATTACCCACAATGGCTTCCTCTACAAGACCCCCTCCATGGTCAAGCCCATCAGTGAGCGGAAGGGCCCAGAAGGTACATATGGGAGACAGGGAAAAGGGAGCTGGGAAATTCACCCTTCCCGTTCTCTCAGGCATTGAAAAGGTGGCGGGGAAGTGAGCATCACCTGGTAGCCTGATTTGATGGGTGGTCACGTCAGATGGACACCCAGTGGGTGCTGCTGGAGTGCTCAGGCTGGTTTGGTGGGTGGTGTGGGGCAGGCCAGAGCTCAGGGAGGCTGCTCAGTGCTCTCCTGTGCCGTGCAGAGTTCAGCCGGCGGTGGTGCACGCTGCAGGATGGTGTGCTCAGCTACTATGAGAATGACCGTAACACTGTGCCCAATGGCGAGATCAGGGTGGAGGAAATTGTCTGCCTGGTGAACAACCCACTCCATGCCCATGGGTAAGGCTGCTCTCCCCTGGAGCACCCCAATAGCCCCTCCATTCCTGCAGGGCCTGGCACAGCTGCAGTGGCCCCCATGAGGGGTGGCACAAGGAGACTGTAGTCCCCAAGCCCACCAGTGTCCCCTGAGCCTATGGCTTTGCAAGGATTCTGTGTAAATAATTTGGAGCCCCTTTGGAGCATCTTTCCAATACCTTTGTATTGTATTTGTATTGTATTGCCTTTGCGACCCCTTTGCAGCTGCTTTGTAATCCCTTTGGAACCCTGGTCCAACTCCTTTGTAATCATTTTGTGGCCCCTGTGCAGTCCCTATGTCCCCTGTTGGAACTCATCTGGCATCACAGGGATCCTGGCATGCTAGGGGCCATGGTGAGGGATCCCATATTAGATCAGCCATCAGCAGCCATGCAGCAGGATGCTCCCACCCTTGGAACACCCCTATCACCCACCCAGCTCTATCCCTCCCCTGTGGAAACTCAGACTCCCTTTTTCCTCCCTCCTGAAGGATTGAGAGCACGTTTGAGGTTTATACCGAGGCAGATCGACTCTACCTCTTTGGGCTGGAGAGCCCTGACTCTGCTCGAGAATGGCTCAAGTCTATTGCCAAGGTGGGGTGAAGGGGCCTGGGGTGGCCCTGGGTGCTGGTAGCAAGTGAACACAGTGGTGCTGATGGATTCCTCTCCTACTTGGCTCAGTCCTTTGTCCACCCCTGTGCTGAAGAGCTGGTGGCACTAGACTTTGAGCGCCTTGGCCGACTGCATTACAAAGGGGGTCTCACCCTGGAGCGTGCCCAGGAGGGTTGGTTTGCCCTGGTTGGCTCCACACTCCATGTCTGCTCTGAGGATGGCTGTCGGCAGGAGCCTCTCCAGCTGCGCAAGCTGCAGGAGCTCTGTGAGTACCCCTGCCCTGCTGACAGGACCCCCTGGCTGGGAGAGAGGGTATGTCCCCCAAATCCTGCCCTAGGGTGCAGCTTTTGGGGGGAGTCTGGTGGGTATCACTCCTGTGGAGCTCAGTGTCCTTGAATGAGAGAGAATGCAGCTGCTCTTTTTCCTCTTCATGTTCTTCTCCCTCTCCATTCTCTTTCCCATCTCTGCTTGTCCCATTTGGACTGGAGCTGGAGCTGTTGGCAGAGCCTCCCACAGCATGGGGGTCTAGGGGAGCTGTGGCACCCCATGTTCCCATAGGTGCTGGACTCCATGCCTTCCTTTCCAGCCATCCAGGGGGACCATGAGGTTCTGGTGCTGGTGGAGAGGCGGAGGTAAGAGGGTGGGGGAGAGGGAGGGGTCCCCCAACCAAATACCCCTTCTTGTTCTGAAGTGTCTTTACCCTCCCTGCCGTGACTCTAGACACCCAAAATTGAGTTGGGATCACCTGCAGGCCCCCAGGGCCAGCCTTCCTGGGGGTTGCAGACATGCAGTGGGGTGTGGGGGAGCACCTACCCCCCTGCTGAGCCCAGGCATGCTGGCAGGACACTGTACATCCAAGGAGAGCGGAAGCTAGATTTCCTGGGCTGGGTCCACGCCATCCAGAAGGCTGCAGGCAGCTCGGGGGACACCTTGTCGGAGCAGCAGCTGACGGAGTCAGACGTCCCACTGCTGGTGGACCGCTGCATTGACTACATCACCCAGTGTGGTACGGGTCAAGTCCTGGGATGCTGGCAGGGACTGGAGCGTGGCATTCAGGTTATCCCACTGGTGTGGAGTGGCAGGCTGAGAACCCTTCATGCTTGTGATACGTTTCCCTCCCTCCCTGAACATCTGCTCCAGCTCTGTGGGAGGGCTCCATCTCAAGCGGGGCTTTGGCTTCAGCCACAGGAACACCTGCAGGATGGGATACTCTGTGGTGCCTGGCAGTGCTTGATGGGGAGCTGGCGGGCCAGGAATGGGGTCTGTCTCCTGCAGAGAGGTTCTCATTCCCACTGGCTCCATCACAGGGCTGACCTCTGAGGGAATCTACCGCAAGAGCGGGCAGAACTCCAAGACCACCAGCCTCCTGGAGGTGCTGCAGCGGGATGCGCGCCGTGTCTGCCTGAAAGAGGGCGAGCACCAGGTGGATGATGTGGCCAACACCCTCAAACGCTTCTTCCGTGACCTTGGGGATGGGCTCTTCACTCGGCGGTGGGCCCCGGACTGGCTGTGGGTAACGGGTGAGCCCTGGGGGCTGCTTGAGGGTGGCAGGAGGAGGGTGTGGGCTACCCAGTTCTGTGCAGCCTATTTGTTCCTTCATGGGTTGGAGAAATATGTCTGGGCTCCACATGTTCCCCTCTGCTGGGATTTCAAGAGGTGGGTGGGGAGTGGAGTGTGTTCATGCTGCCCCTGTACAGACTCATGCTCTGGCAAGGGTGGGGCTGAGCCAGGGGAGACAGCCAGATCCCCCTTCCATTCTGGATCTGCTCACTGGACACTGGGCATAGATGCACCCAGCGGAAAAACAGACACAAGCTACGGCCCCATGGAGCTGCAATGCTCTGGCTTCAGAGATCTGGGATGCTCCAGCCTTGTGATGCTCTAGCTCTGTGGACGTGGGATGCTCTGGCCCCACAATGCTGGGATGCTCCAGTCCCATTATGCTAAGATACTCTGTTCCCATGAATCTGGGGTGATCTAGGCTGAGCTAGGATGCTGTGGCCCCATGGAGCTGGGTTGCCCTGGCCTCACAGGTCTGGGATGATTAAGCCCCATAAAGCAGATATGCTGTCACCCCATGGACCTGGGGTTCTCCAGCCTAGGATGCTGTGGCACCTTGGAACTGGCAGGTTCTGGCCCCATGGAGATGAGATGCTCCTTCCTCATTCAGCTAGGGTGCTCCAGCCCCATGGAGTTGGGACAGTCTGGTCCCGTGATTCTGGGAGGCTTCAGCTCTGGCTCTGCAGACCTGGGATGTTTTCCGGCCTAATGGATTTGGGATGCTCCATCCCCACGTTGGGACAGGAGAGGGGAAGTGGAGTCTGTAGAGGGGATGGTCTGGCCCTGAGCCTAAAGCTCTTCTTTGTGCTCCTCCATGTTCATTCTCTCCCTCTGGCAGCACTGGAGGATGAGGAGGCAAAGGTTGGCGAGTACCGGCAGCTCCTGGCTGCCCTTCCTCCAGTGAACCGGGCCACGCTGAAGGCACTCATCAATCATCTCTTCAGGTATGGTATTGACCCACTGGGCATCATCCTCTCTGCTGTGGGGTCCTTGGTGGCTCTAGGGTGTGGGAGAGCCCTCATCCTTTGGTTCATGTCCCCACCAAGAAAAGGAGTTTGAGTCAAGCTGTGTCTGATGCCAAGCATTGTGTCCTGCATGGGGGTTGAAGGGAAGGGTCCAGGGGGGGCTCTGGGGCAGGAATCTTGACAGAGTTCCCCACAGGGTCCAGTGCTTCTCGGGGGAGAACCAGATGAACACACACAACCTGGCCATTGTCTTTGGGCCCACACTCTTCCAGACGGATGGGAAGGACTACAAGGCAGGACGTGTGGTGGAGGACCTCATCAGTCACTATGTGGAGATCTTTAACGTAGGTTCAACCCTGGGTCCCAGTGTGTGGACATTCACTGGGAATGGAGAGATGGAATGAGGAGGAAGTCAGGTCTGCTTTGTCTGTGGACATCTTGCTTTGGAGACAAGGGGAGAGAGGACCATATATTTTCAAACCTTGGAAAGCCTAGAGCCAGGATGGTCTGCTCAGCCCTGATGTCTTCTCTTCTCTGGCAGGTCAATGATCAAGAGATGAAGAAGCAGCAGGATGAAATCACAGCCATCATGAAGATGCGGGAAGCATCATCCAGTGGAACACAGGTGGGTCCTGGATATGGGGATATCTTCTCCTGAGACCTCCAATATCTACTGTAGCATCTCCTGGACACGCCCTGGGCAAGGGATGTCCACATTGGTGGAGGGGATTTCACCCACACATGGGAAGCTGCAGTTTGAAGCACTTTACTGTTGCCCTCCAGCAAGCTGGGGACTTCATCTGCACTGTTTACCTGGAGGAGAAGAAGACAGAGACAGAGCAGCATGTCAAGGTGAGTGGTTGGGCAAAGGGTGCAGAGGGGGCAGGGGTCCCCTCGTTGTATGTCCAAGCCTCTGTGTTTGCATGAGGACTCACGCTGAGCTGGCACCTCTGTGATATGAGGATAGAAGGGCCCTGGGCACTGACTGATGGAGATTTGTCCCCTCCCTCTCAGATCCCAGCCACAATGACAGCTGAGGAGCTCACCTTTGAGATCCTGGACCGGCGGAAAATTGTCATGAAGGAGAAGGACTACTGGAGCTGCTTTGAAGTGAATGAGAGGGAAGAGGCAGGTTGGTGTAGGGGCATGAATGAGGGTGGTGATGAGGGGGAGAGAGATGGAGATGAAAGTGGGGATGATGTTAGAGATGGAGATGGGGATGCAGATGGAGATGAAGTTAACAAAGAGAATGCAGTGGGGATGAGGATGGAAAAGATGATGGACATGGTGATGCAGATGGAGTAAGGATAGGTATGGGGATAGAAATGCAGATGGAGATGGGAATGGATATAGGGATAGGTATGAAAAATCTCCCCTTGTGATTGCACCATGGAGCAATCTGGGATGAGTTCCAAGTGGTCAGAGGAGGACAGTTGCTTACGTCATTCAGCTTGCACATGGCTGAGTACTGCAGATGGGCTGGAGTTTGGGCCAGCACTTCCATCTGTATCTGCAAGAGTTCAAGTGCCTTTGAAGCTTGATGTGGGGAGGTGTCCAGGTTCTGCAGCCACCAAAGTGAGCAACCCTATGTTGGCCATAGGCAGCAGCAAGGGAGAGATCAACAGAAGCAGGATGAGACCCTAGTCCTGCCTGCTGGTGCCTTGAGCTCTTGCTGCCAGTGGGTGGGGTCTTTTCTAGGTAACAAATTATGGGACAAGAGAAAATGGGCTCAAGTTATGCCCGGGAGATTTAGGCTGGATATTTGAGAAAATTCCTTCAACTAAGGAGTTGTCCAGCCCTGGCACAGGCTGCCCAGGGCAGTGGTGGAGTCACTGTCCCTGGAGAAATTGACAATACCTGTAGATGTGGCACTTGGGAACATATTTTAGTGGCAAGACCATGCCAGACCATCAGGACACAAGTGTGACACTCTCTGGATGGGAGCTGGCCCTGGGTACACTTCCTGAGACCTGCCTGTCCCCTGACTGACAGAGCGGCCCTTGCATTACTCGGAGAAAGTTCTGCCCATCCTGCACTGCTTGGGGACAGAGAGTTACCTGGTAGTGAAGAAGCAGATGTCCATGGAGAATATGCTCATCTACCTTGGTGAGAGGCAGGGGCGATGGGATGGGAATTTGGACATGGATGGGGATGCAGAGTGGAGGGAGTGGCGAAGGGGTTGGGATTTTGAAAAAGCATGGTATGGGATCCATGTAAGTAGGCACCAGTTCAGTTAGCATGTGACTTGGAGCCCCTTGATATGGTGTCATGGTGGCCAAATGCTGTGCCCAGAGCAGTAGGGAAGCTGGTCCTGCCTGGCCTGGGAGTTGGGGGGCAGTGTCAGGGCTCTGCAGCAGCTGGAGAGCTGCATTTATGGGGGGTGAGGGTCTGGCTGTGCCCTCCTTGGGGGGGCTGATCCCCCTGGGGGCTGGAGCCACTCAAGCATGTTCCTCCAGCCAGCAGAGTGGGTGACTGCAAGCATGGCATGATGAAATTCCGGGAGGAGAGGAACCTGCTGGGGCTTGGGCTGAGCACTGGCTTCCATGATCGCTACTTCATCCTTAACCACTCCTGGCTGCGCCTCTACAAAGAAGTGCGGGTGAGCCCTGCCTTCCCCTTCTCGTTTCCCTTCCCTGGCCCTTCCTTGCCCTGCCCTGGCACATTGTGACTTTGTAGGGATTCCCTGGGGACAGGGGACCCATGTGGGCTAGCATCGCTCAGGTAGTGCAGGCAGCAATGGGGTTGCCACGGCACAGGCAGTGCAGGCAGCCATAGGCAGTGTGGGCAATGCCAGACCTGGCCCCAGAAGTGCTGTCACTCAGACTTGGAGCAGATCCCAGAGATCCTGATCAGTGCCAGGGCTGGGGGGGACAGGCTGGCATACCAGCTGTGCAGAGACATCCACTCCCTGTCCCCCATTTCCTGGTCGCCCTGATCTGACACTGCACCCTAGCACATTACCACTCCATCCTATGCCCCAGGGGGGCTGCAGGGAGGGGCCCCCCACCTCTGCTTTAACCCCTGTCCTCTGTTGAACAGAGCCTGAGGCAGCGGAGCCCCCCCTTGGAGAGCGTGAGTAGGGAGGGGAACGGGGGCTTAGCTGGGGTGCAGGGGCTCCCATGCCCTCTGCCCTTACAAGTCTGCCCAGGGTTGACCTCAGATCCAGTCCAGGGTCAGTCCCAAATCCAATCCCGCAGCACACATGTGCCAATCACTGAACTGTCCTCTCTGCTACCATCTCTCCCCATCTGGCACTTCTGGCTTGAGGCTCCTGCTGTCCTTCACTCCAGGCAGCCAGAGATGGGTCTGGGGAAGGGACCAGAGAGGATGGGGATGGGCTGAGCTGCTTCCCCATCCCGCGGGCATTGGATTGGGCTCTTGTAAGTTAACGCTGCTTGCATGTGAACACGGATGGAAGGTGCCTGGTTTCCCCAGGCACCTGCTTCTGAGTCATGGCAAGGCACAGCCAGCACTGGGAGGGTCCTCATGCTGTGCCATGATGGTGGTGGGACATTTAGAAATGTGCTCTGGGTAGAGTGGATCCGAGTGCACCACTGCCATGGCTGTAGCCATGATGCTGAGGACGGGTATAAGGTGGGATTCCATGGGGAATGTCTAGTGCCAGGCTGTCTAGTGCCTGGTCCCAGTTCTGAAGGCAACTGGCACTGTCTAGGGGGAACAGGCCACCTGTGTCCCTTTCCTGCTACCCTTGCCATGGGTGACAGAAACATCCTCTGCTCCATGCTGGGGTTCACCCTCTTCCCTGTCGCCACATCACTACAGGTTTTCCTCCCTGCTGGGGGGTGGACCCTCTCCCAGCAACGGTGGGGACTGTGGTGGGTGGGGACAGGTCTGGCAGCCACCAACCCAGTGCCGGTTCCCTGTTCCCCTAGAGTCACAAGCCGGAGAAGGAGTGGCCTGTCCGAAACCTGAAGGTCTACCTGGGCGTTAAAAAGAAGCTTCGACCCCCAACATGGTGAGCAGCAAAAGGGTGGCCTTTGGGGCCGAAGGATGAGGAGGGGAGTGGAGATGGGGACAGGGACAAGGACAGAGACAGTTTCAGCTGCTGGACCCGTCCCCTGCTGGCCAGGCCTCCTGCCACCAGGTGTCAGAGCAGCCCTATAGGACGCTGCTGCAGCCCGGTCCAACCAGCAAGGACTGGCCTGTCCCTGGCACTGTCCCCAGCCCTGTATTTGGCACTGTCCCTGCCCTGTCTTTGTCCCGAGCCCTGTTCCTGGCGCTGTCCCCGGGGGTGTTTGTGGGGCTGGGGGGATATTTGTGGGGCTGGAGGGGGCAATTGCAGGGACAGTGGGGGGTTTGCAGGGATGGGGGTTGACAGGGATGAGAGGGGTTTGCTAGGGTACTTGGCCAGCACAGGATGGCAGCGTGGACTGTTGGGATTCATATTTTCACTCCTCTCTTCCAGCTGGGGCTTTACAGTATTCTATGAAAACGAGAAGCACGAGAAGCAGCAATGGTGAGGGAAGGCGACACGGTATACTAAACTTATCCTGGGACAGATGGACATGTGGCAGCTCTCTGGAGCCTTTGCCATGGCAGGGGGAGATGGGGAATCATAGAAATCATGACATTGTTTGTATGGGAAGTGACCTTGAAGATCATCCAGTTGCATCCTCCTGACATTGGCAGGGATATTATATGTGTGGAGACTGCCTGGCTGAGCACTCATGGCCCCATACAGGTTCCCCCTGGGGACTGCAGCTGTCCCCTTCAGTCCCTCGGGGTCTCATGCAGAGCAGCAGCTGAGGTCTCTGGAGCAGGCAGGTGTCCCTGGAGTGGGCAGAGGGGATACCCTACTTGCCTCTATCACCTCCTCCTGCTGCTGACACTGTTTCCACAGGTACCTGTGCTGTGACACCCAGGCCGATCTGCGGGAGTGGTTTGCCACCTTCCTCCAGGTGCAGGTAAAGAGTGGGGCCAGATGATCACTCCCTGTAAAAGTGGGGCAGTCCCAGAGGGATGCTTGGCCAGCAGAAACCCTTTGGGGTACCCAAGCATCCCTAAACACCAGCACCCCAGGGCAAAAGAGAGGTCCTGGGGTGGATGAGTCTCTGGTCTCCATCACTGTCCCCTCTGTCTGCAGAACGGGGGTGCCCTGTGGCCCTCGGAGCGTCCCAAGATGCGGGTGACACGGCCACAGCAGGATGCCAGGTTGGGTAACATCTCCCTCATCCCACTGCGGGGCAATGAGAGCGAGATGAGGAACAGTGTGGCTGCTTTTGCTACTGACCCCCTAACTGTGAGTGATCCAGGGACACTGGGTGACCCTCCATGCGGGGCTGCATCCCTCCTGCATCACATGATGGGGGGGTCCTGGTCTCCAAACCTGAGTGGGGAATTCTTGCTCCCATTACTTATGCACTGCATCATCTTCATTGATGGATTTGGGGAGGCTAGCTCATCCTTTGGGGGTGGTGGGGTCTCCTGGGTCCAGGGGGGGTCCCAAACCATGTGATGCAAAAAGAGGGGATGCTGCCATGCTCCTGATTTTTTCCTCTAACAGGGGTGAGTTTTCTGTCCTGGTCACAGATGAGATCCCCATCCTGCTGTCTTGTCTGTCTGCAACAGCTGTCCTGCCTGGGGGCTGTCACCCATCGAGTGTCCCTCAACCATGCGGGTGCTGGTGCTGGACTCTTGCCCAGCCACGGGGCTGGTGGTGGGACAGAGATGATCCCACCACCTCCAAGCCAATCACTTGGGCCCTCGTTGCTGTTATAAACCAGGGGACAGGGCTGTGCCAAGGGAATCCCCCACCTGCATCAGCTGGGCATCACCCAGTGGGTGCTCAGGGATGATCCAAGGGCAGAGAGCAGCATCTTTGCTGCCCTGGAACCCCTGCACAGGCTCAGGTTTATAACGGAGGCCAGTGGGAAAGCCTCCAGGGGCTTTGCTGTGGTCTGTGCTTCACAATGTGCTTGTGGTGGTGTGGTCTGGTACAAGGGACCAGCACACTAGGGCTCCCAGGGGACCGTGGGTCAACATGGGAAGGGGTGTTGGGACTACAGTGACCCTGGGATGACCATGGTTTCTCATGCTGGGGGCTTTCCCTGTGTCCCCCTGGGACACTGGCTATGTTGCCAGTGATACTCAGACACAGAGGAGGAGGAGGCTGAGGATGAAAAGTGATCTGTCTGCCCTTTGTCCCCAGCTTCTGCGGAACGTCTGAGCTGGAAAACTGACATGCCAGTGAGTTTCACTCCTGCCTGCACTCCCTGTCCTGATCTGGTGGCAGTGGGAGTCAATGCCTCTGTCTGTCCTTTTGCCATCCTGCCTTGGGGACATGGCACATGTCCCCAAAGGTGGAAAGGGGTTGGAAGTGCCTGCTTTGTCCCCTTCACTGACACTTTGCTTTCCACTTGTGCCACAGGTTCATCTCCAAGTGGGGCAGCCCTCGGGGTCCTGCACAAGCCCCGCACCCTGGCACCTGCCAGGGGTCCTGTTGCCTCCAGAGCCTCCGCTGGGCCCTCTCACCTTCCACTGTGGGGACCACAGGCAACCAGGAGGGGAGATGGCAACGAGGCCACCCCCCCGCCCCAGCAGAGCTGGGCTTGGGAGCCGCTGCCAGACAGCCCACAGGATGTCAGCCCCTCGACTCTGTGCCCCAGCTGCCTTTGGCCACCACTTCTTTTCCCAGCTCCAGGAGGAGAAGCAGAGCCTGGCTGGGAACTGCTGTCAAGGGCTTTTACGTTTCCTCTTCCATCCCCTATTTTTAAGTCTTTCTCCTCTAAAGTGATAAGGCACGTGGGAGCTGCCCTTTCTGTGGGATGCAGGACTAGCCCTTCCCATGGGATGCATGCCTGGCCCCAGGCACCGGCATCATCATACTCCCATCACTCCTGGGGAAGGGTCCCCTCTATGCCGGGTAGGGCAGGGTGACAAGAGCCTCAACACTGGCTAGGGAGTGCCTCTGGTCTCTGTCCATCAGGATGGAGATGGCAGGAGCAGCCCCTGCGTCCCACTGCCACCTCCTGACGATATTAAAGGTCTTAAGAAACAAAGTGTGAGTGTTCAGGTCTCTGCCACACAGGCCAGGGGGCACCGGGAGCTGGCAAACTGGAAGTGCAGAGGGATGGTCCCAGATGCACCTGCTGGGTGGTTGCCAGAGAATGGGTGCCATGAAGAAGGCAGTGAGCTGCCCTTTTGGGGACAGAGCAGTGGCACCCCAGTCCAACAATCCTCTGCCAGGATTGCTGAGCCTTGCCAGTGCAGCCAGGATGCCAGTGCCAGTACCAGAGTTGGTGTCTGTGCTGGATTGCCACTGTAGGTCTCCATCAGTGGGTGGGACCTACCAAGAAACATGTGTGCAAGTGTGTTTCAGGGCCTGGGCCCCTGCAGTGTGAGGCACAATGGGCATTTCAAAGCCAGAGGTTGGAAGCGGTCTCTTTGGATCACGGCAGCCATGGGAGATCCTCCCCACAGCCTATGACTGATGCTGTGTGCTGCTGTTGCCTGCCAGTGCTTGTGACCTTGGAACTTGCCATGGAAACCCTTTGAGCTTCATCTCACAGCCATCGTGGTGGGGAACATGCTTAGAGCTCAGCCTGAGTGGCAGGAGGTAGCTGGAACTCTGCTTTCCCTGATTTCCAGGGATGTGAGGATACTAATCCCCACAGATGTAGGGGTGCAGAGGTGATGGGAGGCAGGAATGCTGCTCCCCAGGGATGGAGGGATGCAGGGTGTAACTGCAGGGCTGGGAGCATCACTCCCTGCTGAGTTGTCTGTGGCAGCCCTGGGTGGGGGTGTCCCACCGCCCCCTCCTTGTGCTGAGCCGCCACAGGGGCTGTCGGTGAGTCATGCGTGGGAGCAGGAGGGCTGTCAATCACCTGCAGGCGCTGCCAGGGAGCAGGATGGTGGCAACGGTGCTGGCAGTGTCACCTGCAGCGCTGGAAGGGGTGGAGGAGCCACCAAGAGGGGAGGCAACTGTGTCACCACCTCCCACTGAAAACAGCACCCCACAAGCCTCAACTATACCAGTGTGTGGTTTGGCCCCCTCATTGTTGTTGCAGGTTGAGGATCCAGGTGCTGGGAAGAGAGGGAGAGCCTTCACCATCCCTGGTTTCATGACCTCTCTCCCCTTCTGTTGTGCCAGGCTGCCCCATGGGGCTTCTAGTGCCCAGGACTCTGTGTGTCGGGAACAGATGCCTGGCACCAAACCCCAGGGATGTGACAAGAAATACTGTTAGTGCTCAGCTTTGTTAGATATCCATCCATCCATCCATCCATCCATCCATCCATCCATCCATCCATCCATCCATCCATCACTTTCTCCCTACTTTCTTCCTCACCTCTATCTCTCTGCTGCCCCACCACCATTCCCTCAATCCACCCCCTCCTTCAGCAGCCTACCTGTCTCTCTGGCCATGCAGCTGTCCCTCTTATCCTCCTTCCCACACTTTCACCACTAGGACATCCAACCTCTTCATCTTGCCCTGCTCCAGAAGCCGAACAAACTCTTTGCAGCTCCCAACCAGCCAAGCTTCCAGCCAGGGCTGGGTCTTGTCTTCCCTGCACCCCTCAACAGACCAGGGGCAGAGTGTGGGTGTAGCAGTGGGATGCTGGGGACCCTTCTGGATCCCATGACCATGAGATTCATCTCTAACCATGTTCTTTGGGGAAGAGAACTGCTGGTGGCCCCCTTGAGGGAATCTGGGAGTGAGCAAGGGTGGTGCTGGGAACCCCTGGATGTCATACCCATAAGCATGAGGTTTGGGGTTCCCCTCACCTTCATACTGTTTTCTGGGGAAGAGATGGGCAGTGAGCTCCTGACAGCCCATCGGAGGGCAGCCAGGATGCAGTGATGATATTGGGCACCTCCTCTCCTGACATCCTTGAGCCCAGTGAAGCCAGGAGGGGCCAGGACCCTCTGCAGCACCACTGCTGCTCTGAGCTGGTACAGCATTGCTCTGTGGAGAGCTGGATCCATCCGGGAGCCTGCCACTCCGGAGCGGGATGGATCAGGCCTCTCTCCAGCTCTCACTATTCATAGTGCTGCGGAGGCGAGCGCCATGTGACACCCCACATTGGCAAGTGATTAATTGCAGAGACATTTACAAACAACTTAATAAACTGACATTGGTGGGGGTTGTGCATGTGAGGGTGTCTTCTGGCTTCTCCACAGGCTGGGACTCAGCTGGGACCTGGCTGAGACCTACAGCCTCTTCCTGGCGTGCTGGAGTCCTTGGCATTGTCCCTGTCCTTGCCCATGGTCTGGTGGTGGTGGGAGCACCAGTGACCTCGTGTACCAGACACTTAGATTAGTTGAATGGCAGGCTTGAGTCATGGTCACAGTGCCACCAAGGACAGTGATGCTATTCTTGAGGTGCTGCCTGCCCTGAGTGCTGCCATTCCATGGCTATTGTGTCTTGTGGTGGGGACACCCCTCATTCACCGTCCTCACCTTGTGTACCAGGTGGTGACTGGACAGCCCGGCGTGATGCCACCATCACCCCATGGCACCAGCATGGATTGTCTCCAGGAGTTCTGCCCTGCATCCCACACCCACAGCAGCTCAGCCCACCACTCTGCATCCCACTGGGTGGCTTCTACCCCTGCACTCCCCCTCCCCCCTCAGTAATGAACTCAGCAGATTATCAGGTCCTGCGTTATTATAGAGCAGCCACACTCCAGCAGACTTTAAACCAGTCATTATTTCATCAACAGCCCCATTAAACTGTCACTGGCTTTTTCCAGCCTTTTTCCCTTATTTTTCCCTTTTCCTTGCCTCCTGCCTTTTCTTCATCTATGCTTTTTTTATCAGAGCATGTGGCTGCCAACACAGTCAGGATGGTCCCAAGGGGTCCACCACATCCTTCAGCTATCAGTTTACCCATCCAGAAAATGGGATCCAGCTGGTGAAGGATTTGAGGAAATCTACCACTCCCCAAACTGACACAGGAACGCCCCCCCTCCAACTCCATTCCACTTTCAGCCTGGCCCAGTGATGGAAAGAGGCTCTGGATTTTGGGGAAGTGAGAGAAGAGCCCATGGGAGGATTTTAAAAGCAGACAGTGAAGGGGCAGAGGAAAGGCCCAGCTGCTTGAAGCATTTTATCCTTCACAGTGCTCTTCCCCCCTCCCGCTGCTCTGTCCACTCCCAACTTCCTCCCTGGCAGCCACCCACTCACCAGTAGGCTTAATAAGAAATATGAAGGAATTTTAAATAGCTAGATAAATGTTGAGCAGGTTTGGGGGGAGAAAAGGCTGCAGAAGTGGGTCGTGCCTAGGAGAGTCCCGTGGGATGGGGGATTTGCCTCTCCCGACTCCAATGGGGTGTTGGCAGTGCTAGGGCCTCAATGCCATGTTGCAGGTGATAGATGTTGAGGTGTTTTGGGAGAATGGAGGCATTTAGGTAGGGACGTTTACCCTTGGCTTTGCATGCTGGCTTTGACCAGCCAGAGCTGGTCAAGGAGCAAGATGGTGATGGGTAGCAGAGATGAGAGCCAGACTGGGATTTTCCCTGTCAGGGGGACTTTCCCAGTGGGCAGAGGGACCAGTGGGCACAGCCAACTGCCAACCCTCTTCCCAGCAGAGTCCAATGGTGTCATTGCATCCCAGAGCATGTAGGTCCAGCACTTGAACAAGGATGCTCTGGCTGATGGCTGTTTATCCATCACTGTCACAGCACTGGCTCTGATGAGGAGCTGGGTTTGTCTTTCTCCATTAAGTAGACGTTAATTTGCATTTATTTAAAAATAACAGAGCTTTCAATCTCTTTGTTAACATCGGAGCAGCAATGCTTCTGGGTTGTCAGCCCTGAGATATCCCTGATGCATCCCTATCCAGGGCTGGGCACAGAGCCCAGCTAGGATCCCTGGGGCTAGGATCCCCAGGGAGATGTGTGCAATGTGGGACAGGCAGATACAAAAAACTGCCGAGCTGTCAGCATCCTGGCTGCTGCATGTCCTCTGGGTGACAGCCCTGTTCCCCCCTGTGCTCCAAGACTTCTAGGGGTGGGGAGAAACAGGGGTGAGATTTCAGGGACGGTGGGGGGACTCAGTGTCCCCATGGGCTGTAGAAGGGTCACAGAAGGGATCTGAAGCATCTCTGGAGCATCCCTGGAGCATTCTTTCCCAGGTGGAGGCTCAGTGCTGCTCCCTGAGCTACAGACAAGACCTCAGCAGGTTCTGCAGGTCAAGGCAGTGAAATCCCTATGGAATCAATCTTTTGGAGCCCCATGGCTAAATGACCACAATGCTCCAAGCAGTGACATGGATGTGCCACATGTCCTGCAGGCAGGACACCCATCCCCTACCCAGCCCTGCACTGAGGTGCACCAGACATGTGTGCAGCTGCAGAGGAGCAGGCATCCACTCATGGATGACATCTGTCTCTGCTTCACCAGGACTCCAAAATCTCTGTTTGCCCTTCTTCCACCTGCTGGGAGATTCCTAAGGAGCCCATGTTGGGCTGTGAATCCCAGATGTGTGTATGAGCACCCCGTATGCTTTCTCTGACATGGCATGCCTAGATCTGTGATTCCATACACGACCATGTATCCAAACACACTCATACATGCTCAGGTGCACACATGTGTATTTATCCCACCTAAATATGTACCCAGGTGAGCAGCAGCCCCATGGACATGTGGCTCTGAATCCCCTGAACGATGTCACTCCACTTCCAAGTGGGTTGCCACTGAAATAGCAATGACCTTTGGCTTATTGAAGACAAGGGAGATGGCAAACCTCTGTCTTGAGTGTTTGTTGAGAACAGGCCTTGAATCAAAGGAAAATTATAAAGAAAAAATAACAACAAAAAACCCTAAACAAATGACAAAATAAAGAAAAATAATAAAATAAAGGGAAACAACAAAATAAGCAAAGGTAAACCTAACAAATCCCCGAGACTTCATATATAAAAAAATACAGGGGAAAAAAAAGCTCTTTGAGGAGAATCACTTCAAATTGGCTATTTATCGGTGCAGCATCCCGCTGGGAGGTTTCCATGGCTACCTGGCAGCCAGCAGCCGGGGCGGCAGCATGCCAGCCCCATGTGCCTCGCCGCGTGTCCCCGCGGTTCCCCCGGCCACGAACCTTTGTGCTGCGCTGGCCACGCCTGATGCTGCCGGTGTGGAGCCAACAGCATCGTCCTCAGCCCCGCCGTGAGGTGCTACCCTTGAAAGCCAGATCCTGAGGATTGGTACCCACCTGGGGGGATGCCCAAGGGACTAGATGCTGGCATTGGAGGCACGGTGGGAAGGGGGTGTCCTTGTAGAGCCGCCTGGGAGGGAGGGAGCAGAGCTGAGCCCCCATGTGGGAGGGAGGGATGCCTCAAGGCACTTCTGCTGCCCGGAGGAGCACCGAGTTCCCCCTTTACCCCTGGAAACCTCATTGCTGCTTCTTCCCACCCCAAAAAGCCCTGGAACATGGTGGGGAGCGGGGCTGTCATCCAGAGGACATGCTGGAGGAGCTGAGTGCTCTCCTTCCTGCTTACCAGCCGTGGTTTGAGGCAGGTGGTTAGGAAACCTTTGGGAAGAGTCTTTTGAAGCCTATCCCTTGGGGATGCTGCTGCTGGGTTTGGAGGGATAATGTGCAGGAGCTAGAGAGTTCCCAGGTCAGCATGGACCTCTTCCATGACACCGAAGGACCATCTCAAAGGCAGCCTCTCTCCATGAGACCCCCATTCCCCATTCTGGGTGCACCCATGGGCCATGACAAGGGGACACTGATTGACCCTGACCCCTACTGAAGGTGAGGGAAACTTCTTCTCATCTGCCCCAGAACTGTTGGAAGGCAGAACGCTGAGACACCTCTTCCCAGGAACACGGTGCTCCATCCTGTTCTTCCTGTGTGACCAAGGCTGCCTGGTTCCTGCCCTGTCCCCTGTCCCCCACCTCATCTACCACCCACCCTGGGGGCATGGGAGTGTTGGGTGCAGAGGAAGAACCCCTCCACTCCTCCTATCATCTCCAAAGCAGGGATGGACCCCTGCCTCTGGGTGATGGGAAGGGGGAAGAGGGGATTTGGGACTTCTGGGCTCAGTTGACACCCCAGTGCCACCCTGGCATTGGATGCCTTGGTGCCCCCATGCTCTCTTCCACAGGCAGCAATGTGAGAGCTGGGAAGGACTCAGGGGTGACAACAAGGTTCTCCAAAACCTTTGAGCATCTCTGGAAAGAGGAATCAGTAGAGGGGATCAGGTCTGGGTCCTTGGTATGGGGGAGGACTATGGGGATGGTCCATGGGCTGTGGTACCCAGTAGAGCCCTGGGAGCATCCTTATGACTCCTGACAGTTCCCAGTATCAGGGTCTGATCCTGCAGCCCTGCTTAAATCCCTGTTTCCCACTGCCTGTGTGCTGGGTGTCCCCCCAGTACAGACCAGGTACGGAAGCTGCCACCTGGAGAATGGAGAATATCCCACCACAGGGATATTTTCCCATACTTTGTGCTCAGGGATACATCGGGAGGACAGAAAAATCTGAGGGGCAATGAAAAGTGAGGTTGGGAAGTGGGGGCAGAGTGTCCCCCCATGCCCCTTAGTGTCCATGACACCTCATTCTCCTGGCTCAGCACGGGGGAAGGTCACCCCTGTGATGTCCTGAGTGTGATAGAGCCGGCGGGTCCCTGTCCCCTCCCGCACCCAGCTGACAGATGTGACCAGGCAGGGGACACTGGCAGAGCCTGGAGGGCAGGTTCAGTGGCAAGTGCTGGATGGGGCTGCAGGAGCTGGCACCAGCCCTGTCAATCCCACGGGCCTGCAGGCTGAAGGAGCTGTGGGTG
This sequence comes from Toxostoma redivivum, assembly GCA_013397375.1. Lineage (NCBI taxonomy): Eukaryota > Metazoa > Chordata > Aves > Passeriformes > Mimidae > Toxostoma > Toxostoma redivivum. The sequence goes on along the minus strand of VXBI01008388.1, from coordinate 675,919 downwards.
AGGGGGCTGTAGGCTGGGGGGGCTGCTGACACCAGCTTATGATGGTGTGCAACAACCCTGGAGAAGGTGGCTGACTCAGATCTCTTCCTTTTCCTCCTCCCTTTCCTTTTCCCTTTTCCCTTCCCCTTCTTTTTTTCTTTTCTCTTCCTCTTTCCTCTTCCCTATTCCATTTCCTCTCTCCTTCACCTTCTTTTCCCTTCTTTGCTCTTTTTTCCCCTTCTCCCTTCCCCTTTTCCCTTTTTTCTTCCCCTTTCCCTTTTTTTTTCCCTTCACCATCCTTTTTTCCCCTCTTCTTTCCCCTTTCCTCTCCAAATCCCATTTCCAAAGCCAAGGAAAACTCCTGCCTCCTCAAGCTACCCAACCCCCTTCCTGTGATGTTCAGAAGCTCCATCCCAGCTCCAGCACCTTCCTAACCAGCAGCACCAAACCTGGATGGCTCCAGCATGGGATGGGCTGGCACTGGTGACAGCTTTGCCCCACTGTGGGGTGTGGGATGTAGTGCATATGTTGCACCCCAACAGGCCCCAAACAGCTCCCTTAAATACACATGGGGTGTTTCTCCCTGTTCTGCCCCCATCATGGGTGAACTGTTTGACCTGTGGACACAGGGAATAATTTTCTGGTTCACTGTGAATTTATTTCCTTTTTTTTTTTTTTATTGAGAACATCATGTACCAACGTTGCAATAAAAAACAAGGCTCCAGGTTCCTCTGTGTGTTTTTTTCTGTTCTTTATCTGTTCCCAGGATAAATGTCAATGGGAATGGAAAAGCTTTTCTCTGTTTTGCTGTTTTCTTCCCTCCCTGAAAGACTCCTCAGGTTTGTGAGGGAAAACGGTGGAAAAATCAGAAAGGGGAAGAGAATCCCCAAAACGTGCTGAAATTGAACTTTCTCATGGATATATCTATGTACCTGGCAGGACCAGGAGGGATTAAACAGATATGTAGATGTGGCACTTGTGGATGTATTTTAGTGGGGGCTTGGCAGTGGTGGGGAGCTGTTGGACTTGCTGGTCTTTGGGGGCTTTTCCAACCTTAATGATTCTGTGATTCCATGATTCAAAGTAAGAAAGTGTACCATGGCTCAGACTATCCCAGGAAGCTGGACTGGGTGTCTTCAGAGAATGGAAAATATCTCCTTGCATGCACAGCAAGTCAGCTCACAGCTCTGAGTGTGATGTAGAGCCCATTTGTAGGGAAGGTATTCAAGGAGCAAATTGCTTTGTATCAGCAAATACATCTCCATTAGCGCTGGAATTGGTATCCTGCACAATGCGTGCTCGAGGACAAAGCCTGGCTATTCAGAGCTCACAGAATTCAATCCTGTTGCTGAGGAGTATCAGCAGAAAGCAAAGCAAGGCTCGTTTCATATTCATGCCACAAATATTAGTATGAGACCACGGAGATGGAACACTGGCATCACTTCCCTCTCCCAGCGGTAAATAAAGACACATGCTGGTACCCAGTGCAGGATTCCCAGCAGCTCCAGCAAAGAGAAAAAGAGAGATTTTTGGGGGACATTGTGTCAGGACTTCTGACTGTTGTCATGTCTCCCAGGACCCTCTCCCTCTAGCCAGGAAGCCGGGCTGAGGTGCCCCCATCAGAGGCACCTCAGGAAAGTTTCTTGGTGGATCTCACTGGCCATCACTGGGGCCTCGATCCTGTGAGATGGATCAATGAAGCCCTGGCTTGTAGCAGGAGATTGGACCAGGAAAGTCCATGCTCTATAGCAACTCTGCTAGACAGACAACATTACAGGGGAGGGGATGGGCCACTGCAGCCAGCACACCCTTCACCAGGCACATTCCTTCTACTGCCCACCTCCTCCAGCGTGGAGGGGGCTACCCAGAGGTGTTTATCCAGCAATGCCCACCCAGCAATGCCTTCCAAGCAAGAATTAGCAGGCATTTATTAAAACAAAAAACAATCCTCCAAACTCAAGCTTAAACTGAGCATTTTTAATGAAACACACCAAAACATTTCAGGAGCAGTAGAAGCATTCCATCAGGCTTTTTCCAATTCTCAGCCACTGTGACACCCCTGGGGCTGTGCTGCCATTTGCATAAGGGCTCTAAGATGCTTCTTGGATATGGGGCAGAGTTTTCTCTTGAGGAGAAAACAGTACAGAGAGATGTGGAGCTGAGAAAAACATGTCTCTTAAATACCAGGAATGACATTTCAAGAGGGGAATAAGAATGGAGAGAGCTAGGCATTGCATCGGACACATGGAAGGAGTCACAGGGAGTTTAGAGCAGATGGGATGGTGAGGTACATGTGGATGTGGCACTTGGGTCCATAGTGTAGTGGAGGGCTTGGCAGTGGATTTGATGGTATCAGAGGGCTTTTCCCCCACAAATTCCATGATTCCATGGTAATATGCAGACATGATGGTCCTTGCCTGGCATCTGGAGATGAATGGTTCCTTCTAGTGGTCCTTGCACCCAAATCTGCACTGATCTTCTCAGCCTGGTTCTGTCTGGGGACCACTGCACGACAGAAACATCTCTTGGGAATAAGAGAGGGTGGGATAAACAAGCATGGGAACTAGGTTTTCTGGGGAGTAGGGGACTCCTTGTAGATGTCTTCACACCAAGATGATGGGGGTTAGCAGCTCCCTGGGTGTGGGATGGCCCACACATGGCAGCCACCCTACCCCCACCACCCACCACTGCCACTGCAGAGTACAGGCACCAACTCGGCCACCAGCCACTCTGGTGGGAGAAGATGAATTCCAGAACACTGGAATGGCTCCCAGTCCTCAGGGCACCCCATGGTGCCCCACAGCAGGTTCTCTCCCCAAAGGAGTGCAGGATATGAGCTCAGCCAGATGATGAGAACCCAAATCTTTCAACCTGAGACTCAGGGTGGAAATAGGGATTAGATTAAAGTGGTGGTCCTTAAAATAATCTCAAATTAGTCTCAGCTCTACTCTCAGCTCCTGGGGGAACATTCGGGCAAGTAATTGCAGGTCTGGGCCTCAGTTTCCCCTTGCAAGTAACAAAGGCAGAGGATCTTGTGTAACTGGTACAATCCACTGCCTATATCTGTAGACCATGGGGATATTAATCCTGGTGAATTTGACAGGAACTGATGTGATTTGAGTGCTAATCCCTTAATATCTATTGCTGCTGGTGGATTCACAATGGAGCAGGGAAGCAGCAGCCCATCCTCAGGACTTTAAAGCACATTCCTCCATTCTCCCCACAGGCAAATAATGCTGAAGAGATGAAGGTCTGCAAGGCTACTGAAGAGCAACCAAAATAGCTCCTTTTGGTGCAAAATCTCAATACACTAAGCCAAGTTCCCAGTTTGGGAGTGTGGGTTGAGCCTGTGGTGCAGAACACAGCATGGGGAGAAAGGTCAGAGGATGCAAGTACCTACAGAGGGATGCAGTGGAGCCTGCAGACCCTAGACACACTCCTGGATTCCCCTGTGTGGCTGTGCTGGCTCAAAACAAAGGTCCATGGCTCCATGTTGCCAGTAGCCCAGAGATGCTGCGGGCAAGGGAGGAGCAGGGCACAGACATGCATCTTTGTTAGCAGCACAGGTCGTGGCATTCAGGGTACCCCTGGCATGTTTATTGGCAACACCAAGCTCTGTGGTGTGGTCACCATGCTGTAGAGAAGGGACCTGGACAGGCTCAAGAGGGAATACTGCGCAAGCCTCGTGAAATTCAACAAGGTCAAGTGCAAGGTCTTGCACCTGAATTGGGGTAATCCCAAGCACAAACACAGAATGGGTGGAGAATGCATTGAGAGCAGCCCTGGGAAGAAAGACTTGAGGGTGTTGACGGATGAAAAGCTCAGGATGCCCCGGCCATGTGCACTGACAGATACCCCCTGTGCCCTGGGCTGATCCCCAGGAGTGTGGGCAGCAGGTAAGGAAGGGATTCTTCTGCTCTGCTCTGCTCTGCTTTGGTGAGACCTTTCCTGGTTCCAGCTCTGGGGCTCAAGAAGGACATGAAGGTGCTGGAGGGAGTCCAGAGGAGGCTGTGGAGATGCTCTGAGGACTGGAACACATCTGCTATGGGCATCCCTCCTATGGCAGAGAGTTGGGAGTGTTAAGCCTGAAGGAGAGAAGGCTCTGGGGAAACATTAGAGCCCCTTCCATTGCTTAAAGGAGCTCCAAGAGAGCTGGAGAGGGATGTTGGACAATGGCCTGGAGTGACAGGACAACAGGGAGTAGCTTTAGTCTGACAGCAGGGTTAGATAGGATACTGGAAAGAAATTCTTGGCTGTGAAGGTGGTGAGACCCCGGCACAGGCTGCCCAGAGAAGATTTGGGCTGCCCCATCCCTGGAAGCATTCAAGGCCAGGCTGGATGGGGTTTGGAGAAACCTGGTCTAGTGGAAAGTGTCCCTGCCCATGGCAGTGGAGTGGAACTGGAGGAGCTTCAAATGTCCCTTCCAACCCAAACTATTCTGTGGTTCTCTGTTCCTGAGTCAAGGCCTTCATCAACCAGATGATCTCTTCGCAGTCTTTGTCCAGGACCTGGTCCCTAGGAGCTTCACCTTTTGTCTCTAGTGCTTGCCCTGGAAGAAGGTGAAATGCTTAAATATCTTTGAAAGCTCTGGTTGTAGCTGCTCCTTCTTTATTGCCTCCCCTTGTGCCAGGAGGTGTAAGGTTTCATAGAAACCTCTGGCCCGAATTCAGTGTAGGATGGGTGTCCTTCCCCAGGGTCCGTCTTGGGACTGTAGCTCCCATGCATTGGGTCTTTGGCTGGAGAGCACAAGGCAGTGCTGGCACTGCAGCAACTCTTCCACTTCTCCAGCCACTCTCTGACACTGTCCCACCCTGCTGACAGCTCACACTGCCAGACCTCAGCCCAATGGGGCCCAGGACAGGAGATCACCAGGTTCAAGCTGGGGACCACCCATGTGGCTGGGACTGTGTCCATTCTCTGGCAGGAACCTGTTTGCAGGCTAGTGCTGTCCATTATGATAGAATCACAGAACCCTGATTTGGAAAAGCTCTCCAAGCCCATCGAATTCAACCATTTCCCAGCACTGCCAAGCCCACCACCAAACCACATCCCCAAGTGTCACAATTATGTGCCTTTTAAATCCCTCAGGCATGGTGCCTGCAGTTCTTGACAACTGTACTGGGGAAAAAATTGTCCCTTACACCAAATCCAAATCTCTCCTGAAAAACATGAGGCCATTTCCTCTTACAGAAGAGGAAATNCGAGCAGGTGCGGCCCCTTCGGCCGCTCCGCCGAGCGCCTCGGCCCCCGCCCAGCCCCGCGGAGCCGCAGCAGCGCCGTCAATCAGCGTCGCCCCCGCTCCGTCCTCCCCTCCCGCACGCCTCGGCGCGCTGCATCGGTCTCGGTGACAGCAGCGAGCTGAGCGCGGCGGGAGTCTCCGCTCCCAGCCAGCACCGAGAATCGGGCGCGGCGGCGGCAGGGCTGGGAGGTCTGCCGAAGCATGCGGAGCCATGGGCCAGGGCTGCGGACACTCCATCCTCTGCCGGAGCCAGCCGTACCAGGCGGCCGCATCTGACATGTGAGTTCCCTCCCGCCGGCACCGGGGATGGGGGACCACGCCGAGAGGGAGGGATGCTCTAGGAGTGATGCTGGGCAGAGGAGCGAAGGAGACGTCAGGGACGCAGGGAAAAGTTCCTCCTGCCTGACAGCTGTCAAGGAGGGGGTGGCAGGGAAATGACAAGAGACTGCGACCCCTCCCTGTCCCCCACTTGCCACCTCTGCTAGCCCTGGGGCAGGTCATGTCTGGTGTTCCTGTGCCAGAGGGCTGATGTGAACTGAATCTCCCTGTTTCCCTATCACCCTCATTCCATGATGATTTCCCGCAAGGGTGGAAGGCTCCTGGCCCAGTGGTGGGCTGCAGGGGGGTCCGGGTGACTTTGTGAAATTCAGGTCAGGCCTCTGAATTGTGGTTTCAGCAGCTTCACACAAGGCAAGAGAAGCCACCCCCTGCACATCCANGGAAAAGCTCTCCAAGCCCATCGAATTCAACCATTTCCCAGCACTGCCAAGCCCACCACCAAACCACATCCCCAAGTGTCACAATTATGTGCCTTTTAAATCCCTCAGGCATGGTGCCTGCAGTTCTTGACAACTGTACTGGGGAAAAAATTGTCCCTTACACCAAATCCAAATCTCTCCTGAAAAACATGAGGCCATTTCCTCTTACAGAAGAGGAAATATATTGCTCAGTGCTGCTCAGTGCCCTTAGGAAAGCAACCTGCCTGTGGATCGAGTGTTGCCTAGTGCAGCTCAATACCCCAGGGAACCTGTGGGACCAGTGCTACCCATGCCACCGGGGCAGTAGCAGCACACGGTGGTCGGAGTTGCGGTCCCAGCAGGGCCAGAGGCGCCGGGTGGGACGGCTGCCCGCGCGGGGAGAAGGCGGAGGGCAGGGCCCGTNCATGCGGAGCCATGGGCCAGGGCTGCGGACACTCCATCCTCTGCCGGAGCCAGCCGTACCAGGCGGCCGCATCTGACATGTGAGTTCCCTCCCGCCGGCACCGGGGATGGGGGACCACGCCGAGAGGGAGGGATGCTCTAGGAGTGATGCTGGGCAGAGGAGCGAAGGAGACGTCAGGGACGCAGGGAAAAGTTCCTCCTGCCTGACAGCTGTCAAGGAGGGGGTGGCAGGGAAATGACAAGAGACTGCGACCCCTCCCTGTCCCCCACTTGCCACCTCTGCTAGCCCTGGGGCAGGTCATGTCTGGTGTTCCTGTGCCAGAGGGCTGATGTGAACTGAATCTCCCTGTTTCCCTATCACCCTCATTCCATGATGATTTCCCGCAAGGGTGGAAGGCTCCTGGCCCAGTGGTGGGCTGCAGGGGGGTCCGGGTGACTTTGTGAAATTCAGGTCAGGCCTCTGAATTGTGGTTTCAGCAGCTTCACACAAGGCAAGAGAAGCCACCCCCTGCACATCCACCCACTCACCAAACTGATTTGGGGGTCCTGGTGTCACAGTACCTCTTCTGTGTATGGTGAGGTGGGAATGGGGCTCCAGGGGACATGGTGGTCTCATGCTGGAGCAGACACAAGGGGCTTTTTGTGAGAGCGTGGGTGACCTTGCTGAGGGATGACAGTGCTCCCTGGAAGCAGGGAAGGGTGATGCTCTGAAGAGCCCACGTGGGAAGAGGGGCTGAGCTGGCTAAGGGGAAGCTTGCAGTGTCTCAATTCCCACTGCCCACAGGCTTGGCTGGGGCTGGCAGAGACCCCCGTCTCTGTGCACACACATGTGCAGCGCTCACGAGGCTCCACAGCTGCTGGGGAGCAGGCTATGCAAAGACAGTTCACAGTACAGGGGTGCTCTGGCTCCTGGGTACCGAGAGATCTGGGGTGCTCCCAATCCCTTTTCCCCCTACTCCGGTGGGAGCAGATCCCACATTGCCAGAGGGTGAGCTGAACCACAGGAAAGAGATACAGGTCTAGGGCAAAAAGGAGGAAGGCTTCTCAGTGCTTGGATTCCTTTGTCTGGCAGTGCCAGCTCCACATGCTCAGGCTCTGGCTGAACTGCCTGGCTCAGCAGCCCACACCAGGACCACCAGAACCAGGAGGCACGTTGCTGCACTGGGATGTGCCCAGGAGCAGTTTTGGGTCTCCTAGAGCAGGTGCTTCAGGTGATGACAGGACAATTGGGGTGCAGGGAAGCTTCCATCCACTCCTGCCCCAGCATTACACATTTCCCTCACCGGGTTTTTGCATCTTCACGAGTTGACCTTCGGATGAGAACTTTGTCCCTCTCCGTAGAAAATACCCTCCAGCATCTCTCTCAGCCTACATAAATTTGTGTGGCTTGGATCTGTCTTCTCATGGCCCCAATAGGTGCTGATCCTCCTACGCTTCCCTGGTGCTGGGTCTGTCTCTGCAGGCAGCATCCTTCCCTCAGCTCTCCTGGCTCACTCCCTGGTGCTGTGTGTGCTTTGTTCCCTGCAGAGATCCTTCCCTGGTGCTGCCTGAACATGTGCACACGTCCTTTTCTTTAAGCAAAACACACAAAGGTCTTGAAATGCCATGCGATCCCTGCGTTCTCTCCTGCCTCTGCTGCTGTTTAAAGGCTTTTTAAAAAAGTAGATGACAGAAAAGCTTGGTGTAGCTGGGTTGGCTGTGCCCCTCAAGCTGCCCCGGGCAGGCGAGGTAGGAATGGTGAGTCCAGCTGCTTTCCCCTTTTACCCAGGATATGTCCTTCATAGATATCTGTCCCTGTTCCTATAAACCCCAAGGGGTATACAGAGGTGGAAAATCTTCCCGAGAGTTGTCAGAGGATGATGCCCTTGGCCCTGCAGTGCTCCCTGGAGGGGTTGCAGTGTCGAGGCTAGCGCTGTGGGGAGCGGTGCTGCCTGCTCCCTGCCTCCACTCCAGCCCTGCGGTGTTCGATGCTGGCTGACAATGAGCCTGGGATCCAGTGGTGGCCCAGCTCTCCCATGTGCATGGTGCATTTTTTGCAAGGGGATGCAGGTGCAGCAGTATCCAGGTCACGTTTTAACCCATTTCCTCCTTGTCTCCCGCCGGGAAGTGTGCTCCCGGGTGGGTGGACGCTGACCTGGTTAGAGGTGGGTGGGGTGCCGGGGTGCCTGGAACTGCTGCTGCCACAGCATCTGACAGCAGCCGGGGCTGGGGAAGAAGCGACTGGGCTCTGCGGATGGAAAACACCGAGAAGGAGATGCAGCTCTGAGCGTCTCTGCGGGAAGGATCCAGCTCAGCGGAGGCTGGGAGGGGTCAGGGCTTCCTTCAGGGCACAACACTGTCTGGGATGCAGAGGGCATGAGCTGAGCTCAGCCACCCCTTGGAAGCCTTGGAGCACCTGCAAAGGTGAGGGCAGGCTGGCAAACCCCCTGGAGAGCCCCCCAGACCCTTCATGGTTATTGCTAGTGCCTGGGCTGCATGTGTAAAGTGCCATGGAAAATACCCACTCCATCACTCCATTGTCCTGTCTGGCTGGGATGGCTCTGCTCCCTCCCAGGCACTCACTTGCTGGGGAAGTGGGCTCAGTGGAATGAGGTTAACCTGGTCCCCCATTGTTGGGGTTCTTAGGTGATGTTCTTTGGGTTTTTCAAAGCCTCAGGCTCTTCCTGCCCTTGTAACTGGGGTTCTTCAGGATCACCCACCTGCCTGGGCACCCAGCCCTGGAGCCTGGAGGTGCCTGGCAGGGTAAATAGAGGGGAAACTCCTGGTTGCAAGCTTCCTGCATTCTGCATATGCCAGGAGCTTCCCAGCACCCTGCACCTGTCCATGAGAGGTCTCCAGGGTGAGCAAGGAATTTCCCCTCCATCACCCAGGGGCATCTCCCTGAGCATCTTCAGCTTCAGAATAGCCAGTTGTTGGGAACTGTTGGGAATTGGGCCAGATTCTGGCTCTGTTAGTGAGGACCCTCACCAAGAGTGCCCCGGCCATCATCTACAGCAGAGCCCTGCACATCCCCTGTGGGCTGTGCTGCTTTGGGGGCTCTGGGAGGCTAAGCATCCATCTAGGGCTGAATGCAGGATTCCCCAGGGGCAACGGTGGATGCAGCTGCAATTTCTGGGAATCCCTCTTTCCTCCTGCTCCCCTCTGACCCTGGTCCTTGCTTTTGCTTTTGTCTCATTCCCAGCTCCCATGTGGCTCAGCAGGAGCTGTGCTGGGCTGCGGACAGAAATGCTAGGAGGGCCCGGAGCTGCCTGGGACTTTCTGCCTGTCCAGCTTTCTACTGTTGTCCTTAATGGATTGGCCTGCCTGGAGGGGGGAGTGAGTTGGATAGTGAGTGTTGGGAGATGCTTTGTTTGCTACATGGCTCCATTTGCACAGCAGCAGCAGCAGTGCTGGGGTCAGGCAGCTTCAGGCTGCTGGGTGTGGGCAGTAGGCAGCCTGAAGCTCAGACCCCCCAGACAAGGTGTCAGGGCTGGGTGGGGGGGTCTCATCTGCCTTGCAGCAATGGGCAATGACAGCAAGATTTGATGTTTGAGGGGTTGGAGCCTGCGGGATGATTGGTTTGGGTTTTAAAGACCCTTAAAGCCCATCCAGTTCCTATGTCCCCTGCCAGGGACACCTTCCACTACACCAGGTTGTTCCTCATCCAATCTGGCCTTGTAGGAAGGTCTACAAAGGGGTAAGAAGGTGTTTGGAAACACCTTGTAGCAAGCTGTCCCCAAACCTTGTCATCCACACAGCATCCTCGGGGAATGGACCAGTGTGGCAGCCTTTGGGACTTGCTGAGTGTCAGCTCAGGAGTGTCCCTGGGGCTGGTTATTTGGCAGCAGCAGCCCTTGGTCCACTCCTGTCCCCAGATCCTGCTCCCGGTACCAAATCCTGCTCCTGGACCCAAGTTCTGAGCCCTGCCTGCATCACTGGTGTGTGGAGTCAGAGGAGAAGAAGGACGTGGGAGATTCTTGGGTGGGTTCAAGCCTTCTGAAACCTTTGTTCAAGCCTTTGCCAGTTTGTATTTTCTGTGATAAATCAAATAGAACAAAGAGGGGGATTTGGAAGTGGGGTGGATTGCATTTCCCACTGAAAATGTTAAACCCTGACTTTTTGGGCTGAGCCTGGGGCTGGGTCAGAGCTTAGCCTGAGCATTGTGGCCACCGAAGACAGCCTCATTATGTGTTTCAGCATCCCCAAACCCCTCTGCTCTCCTCCCAAGGAGGGAATAGCAGACAGCAGCTGCAGGTGCAGCTCTGGGACAAAGTGCTGACTTAGCCAGAAGCCTCCCCTGGCTCCCAGTTGCTTCCCAGCCCCTTCCCAGGCTGTTAGTAACTCGCACGTTTCAGCTGGGTGACTCAGAAGACAGTGAGAAGATATTTATATGGAGCATTTAAAAGGCAGGGAGTGGTGGAGGGTTTTCTTCCCCCTTCTCTTCTCTGGAGCTGATGCCAGCTGAGCTTGGCTGTGCTTTGCTGGGCTGTGGAGTGGGGTCTGGAGGGTGACCTGTCCATGTGCCCTCAAGTTCAGTGTCTGCTTGCTGTGGAGTGAGGATGCTGATGAAGATGAATGAAAATGAATGAATGAAAATGAAAACCTCCATGCAAACCCCTCGTTATTGACAGGCACACTTAATCTCACCCCATTGCAGGAGAGATGCTAATGCTACTGCCTGAGAGGGCAAAAGCAGCCAGAATTTGGGAATACAGGGATTGGCAGCTCCTGCTAGTCCCCAGCCTGGCTCTGAGGCATGGAGCCCTGCCAGGCGGTGGCATCGATCAGCCTGGTGAGGATGTTGCTGCTTGGTGGTGATGCTCTGGGACGTCTGTGCAGCTTCTTGGTGGTTTGGGGTTTATCCTCACACCAGAGCTGCCTTGTGTACTTACTCCTGCAGTGAGGATGTCTCCACAGCCCTGTCCTCAAGCCAATACTTGGCTGGAGCCTGGCTGGAGGGACACAAGCTGTGAGTGTTGCTGTGCTTTCCCTTGCTCTCCCCAAAATGGGGTCTTTCCCCGTGTTTTTTACTCATGTGATCACAGACAGGTGGATGGCAGCATCTTTCCTGCATGGAAAAAGCAAGTGGAAGCCATGAAGGCTGTGAGAAACTGGGGTCAAGGATGGGGAACAATGCCAGTGCCAATGTCCCTAATCTCCTGACTCAGGCAGGGTGATGGTAATTCTCTAGAATTTGATTGTCAGCTGCTCAAGCCAGGAACTCCTGCAATGGGATGGAACTCCTGCAGATGCTGAGAGGAGGGTCTTGGATCCTGAGCATGAACATCCTTGGGAGCTGCAGGATGTGGTGACCCCCTTGGTCCTCCTGCAGCACCTCAGGAGTAGAGCTTGGCCTCCCTTTGACTGCTGAGGGACTGAATTGGGCCTGAGGTTAGGATTAGGGTCAGGGCTAAGGTTAGGGGTAGATCTAAGATTAGGGTTAGAGTTAGGGTCAGAGCTAGTGCTAAAGTTAGACTAAATTTAGGTCTGGGTTTAGGGCTATGATCAAGTTTAGGGCTACAGTTTGGGTTAGGGATAGGTTTAAGGTTAAGGCTAAAGCTAAATTTAGCTTTAAGGCTAGGTCTAGGGCTAAAATAAAAGGCTAGATCGAAGAGTAGTGTTAGAGTTTGGGTTAAGTCTAGGGCTGGCATTAGGTCTATGGCTAAGTTTAAGGCTGAGGGTAGTATTAGGAGGAGTAGAGGAGTACTAATTTTAGGTTTATGCTTAGGTTTAGATTTAATCTTAGGTTTAGGGTTATCGTTAGCCTAGGATTAGATTTGGGGCTGGGGTTAGAACTATGTTGCAGGTTAGTGTTACCATCTGCGTTAGAGCTAGATTTAAGGCTTAGTTTAGTGTTAAGCTTATGGTTAGGTTTAGATTTAGAGCTAGGCTGGGTCTAAGTTTAGGGTTAGAGCTGTGGCTAGGTGTAGGTTTATGGTTTGGTCTATAACTAGCATTAGGGTTAGTGCTAGACTAGACTTAGTGTCAGGTCTGCCAGAACAAAGGTGTGCAGTGCTCCATTTTCCCTCAGCAGAATATGATCCATTTTCCCCATCACTACAGCCTTGTGTTCTTCCCATCCATGATTTTCCCCCTTTGGCTGAGCCAGAGGCTCTCTGGGACCTCTGGTTTGGTTCTGTCTTGCACCTGTCTTGTCCTCACTGGGGAGTGGGACAGATGCTGAGTCGGATTAAACCCCCAAAACTGGAGTGTTCTGCTAAAGCTCAGGTGAGGAAAAACAGTGCTGGCTGTGGACAAAGCAGGTCTGGAGGCATGAGAAGTGTCCATGTGGAAAGGCTAACCAAACTGCTGAGGGCCAAACATTCCCCAAAATCAGCCCAAGGGCACTGAGGTGCCTTTTGGGTGCTAGTTTCCTTTGGCTGACCCAAGATGCAGGTGGATGCAGCAGCAGAGCCAGATGAGCTCTTGCTCCAGAGGATGCCACAGGAAAGAAGTTGCTCACGGTGGGAGCTGGCTATAATGGGCTCTGTGAGGGTCTGGCTGTCTCCAGGGAAATTAGGCTCCTGGGAGTGGCTGTGGGTCCCTCTCAGGTGCCTGCTGCTGATCCTGCACCTACCAGATCACCCGGACACACCTGGAACTGCTTGGGATGGGATTCCTGCTGTGTTATGCCAGGCTGTGGACTAGGCTGAGGGACCACCAGTGCCAGTAGTGCCACATGTTTGGAAACACAGAGCTCAGGGTAATGTCCTTGGGGCCCCCATATATCCATCTGTGACCATCTCCCCTGCTTCAAGGAGACAGAGCAGCCTGTCCCACTGTGCTGCTCCTGTGGGAATGCAGGGATGGGAAGAAAAGAAAGGAATAACGTGGGAGCTGGCTCCTGGGCTGTGTGGGTACGCTGTTTTGGTGAAGGTTGGCTCTGCGAGGGTGGGCACTTGGCGCTGCTGGAGAACCCCTCTCCCACGCTGCGTGGGCAGGGACAGGGACAAGGACAGGGACAGCAGGTCCGTGGGCTGGTGAGAAGTGCAGAGTCAGGCACGGTGTGCACAGAGCCTGGAGGGAGCTCCGTGTGCCAGCTGAGTGTGGAGAGCTGTAGCGTGGGCAGGGGGACCCCAGTTATGTCCCCCAGTCCCCTCCCTTGTGCAACCCCAAATCTGCAGGCACAGCAGAGAACCTCTGTGCTCCCAGGAGGGACCGTGGGGACACTCTGGGAACCCTGTTTCCATCCTTACCTGTGCAGCTCAGTTGGATCCTGGCTCCTGAACCAGCCTTGTCGTAGGGACTGTGACACAGGGAAGAGGACAAGGCTGGGGACTCTTCCCAGGTGGCACCTGGCTGCCAGTTGTCCTGCCAGTGCTCTGTCCAGGAACAGTGTGGCAGGGAAGCTGGAGCCAGCAGTTCAACCACAGAAAAGCCATTAATTAATGGAAAGCATGATCGAGGATTAAAAGCCTGACATGCTCCAGCGTTGGTCCCAGTACCAGCAGGATCTTGGCTGTGCCAGGGACCAACCCAGCAGGATGCACTAAGGGAAATTTAGTTTGGCTGTTAGGGAAAATTCCTTTCTTGAAAGGGTGCAGCACAGGCTGCCCAGGGCAGTGGTGGAGGCCCCATTCCTGGAGGGATTTAAAGTGGATGCGGCACTTGGGGACATGGGTCAGTGGTGGGCTTGGCAGTGCTGGGGGAATGGTTGGATTTGATGGTCTCAGAGGGCTTTTCCAACCTCAACAATTCTGTTTCCATATTCCATATGGCATCTCCATGCCTGTTCCAGGGCTGAGCTGCATGTCTGCCAGTTCCATCTCTCCCCCAGTACCCACACCAGCCCCACCCCTGGAAGTCTGCACAGCCAGTTCCAATCCTCAGTTGCCCCCTCCCCTGCTCTCAGGGAAAGCTGAGGCTTTGGAAATTAAAACTCAACTCAGCTCTGGGAAATGGGTTGAAAGTGTCAGACAGAGCCACACTCTCCCTGATGAGCCTCCAAGGCATGAGTGGCTTTGAGCTGTGTCCTCTCTTGTCCCTCCACAGATGGTCCCCACTCTTTGCACTAACTGGCTCATGGGAATATTTAGATCATTTGGGAAGAAGTCCTGGCCCAGTGAGTGGCTCCCACTTGTGCCATGTTCACAGATGGAGAATCCAGTTAGAAATCTGTGATGTTTCTTGGGAGACAATCCCTGCTCCTGGGGAGCTGGGGTTTGTGGAAAGCATGGGGCATGGAAAGCACAGGCAGGATCCTGGCGCCTGCTCTATTCCCATTATTTTTAAGGGAAAAAAGGGCTGGAAAGGAAAAAAAAAAGAAGAAAAGGGTGGGTGATGAACACATGCTGAACCACCATCAACAGCAGCTTTTCCCCCCCCTCTAGTTATCAACTAAATGGACTAATTGAAAGATGAGTTGGCAGCATCTGTAGTGTTACATTTATCCAAGGATAATTTCCCAGGGATTCAGGGTAACCCTGTTTTCTCTCTCACCTTGCTATGCTCCTGCCTGGTTGGGCTCCCTTGGGGTGCTGGTGGCTTTGCTTGGAAGTCCCTATGATGGTGGGATTTGCTAGGATGCCATGCAACAGGGATGAATGGCATGCAGGGCTGCCATTGCAGTAGGGGCAGGGATTTGCAGCCTTGCAGGGCTGCCGGGCTTCCCAGCCCTATCACTGAGACCAGCTGCGTTCCTGTGGCTCCTGGCAGCCCCAGGGATTTGCAGGGATGCTGCGGAGTGGGGATAGGGATTTGCAGGGATGCTGTACAGCAGGAATGGGATTTACAGGAATGCCACACGACAGGGATTTGCAGGGCTGCCATTCAATGTGGACAGGGGTTTGCAGCCTTGCAGGGCTGCCAGGCTTTCCAGCCCCATCAGCAGGACCAGCTGCATTCCTGTGGCTCCTGGCAGCCCCGGGAGCTGCTCTCCCAGCCTGGCAGTGGGGGCAGCTGCTTGCACAGGACCTGGTGCTCCAGGGCGGAGCACCCGGAGCAGAGTGTTTGCCAAGCAAACAGGGCTCAGCCTTCTGCAGCCGGATCAAGAGCCTCCCCACGTTTGCTCAGCAAATAAATCCCACCCGGCAAAGCTTTGGTGCTGCCGATCCCCTTCCCACCGTGCTCCTGCCAGCTGCTCTGCCACTGCCCAGCATCCTGCAGCACCTGCCCATTGTTATGCAGGTCTGGAATTGTGCAGGGCTCGTGATGGCTTCAAATCAAGCATGGCAGCTCAGCAGCCATCCCTGCCTTCCTTGCCTGTAGATGCCAGGGCTGCTTCACTGGGTGCCCACGCTGGGATCTGTCCTGTGGATGAGCTGGGTGAAATCCTCCGGCTCCAGTGAAATGTTTTTGCTCTGGACTGAGCAATTGCAGGAATTTTCTGTCACTGCTGGAGGCTGGGGAAGATGGAAACTGTGTTGGCAGGTGTTGGCCCGGGAGGCTGGCTGCTCTGGTGATGGAGGAAAGGTGTCAGGGTGTGTGGGGATCCACACCAGATGATCTACACCAACCTGGGTGTGAGGCCACGCCAGAGCACCATGCCCTGCCATTGCTGCCTCCCTTGCTCCAGGCACTCCTGTGCCCCTCCTCTGCCCCAGGCCATGTTCCCTCTGGAGTCCTTGTCCCCCCATAACACACTGCCCACAATGAGGGCTCTATTGAGGAGGGGACAGATGCCGCCTCCCCTCTTCCCTTTGCCTGGAGACTGTGGGATGTGATCCCAGCCATTTCACGGGCTGGTTGGCTGCTGCTCCAGCTGTCATTTTTCTCTGCTTCCCATTTATTTTCCCCTCACAAATACACTCTTTAGCCCCTTCCACCTGCAGAAGCAGAAAAACTCTTTGCCCAGGCACTGTCGTCCACCTCCGGGATCCATTTTCTTCCTGTTCCCTCCTCCCTGATTCTTCTTTTTACCTTCACTCCCAGAGCAGCAGGATGTGACTATGGGTACTGAACATCCCATCTTGCTGCACCATCCCTGGCAGAGTGGACAGGCACTGGGGTCACCCCTGTCACCCCAAGGGGACACTGCTGCTTGCCCTGCCACAGAGCTCCCTGGAGCTGGGGCCGAGCCACCCGCCAGCCTTCCAGCTCCTCTGAAGTCACCAGAGTCACTTGTGCTCTTATAGGCCACTAAGTGCTGTAATTACAGATATGCTTTAATTAACATAATTGCGTTTCTACACAAATAAAACATTTGGCACAGTTAATTCCAAGGCTGCAGCTCCAAACACAAGGCTTCCTGGCCCCCCTGTGGAGGTGGCAGGGGGGCTGGCAGAGACTGGGGTTCTCACCTCCCTGCCAGAAGATTGTCCCAGTCCCAGCCAGGGCCTGTGCCAGAGCCCCTCGTGCCCCACTGGAGTGTCCTGCCCTGGTTTGGTGGGGACAGCAGTGCTGGAAGACACTTGGATTGCTGGGATGTGGCACTGGGATTGCTGGGGCACTGTACTGGCCTTGCTGGGACACAGTTCTGGGTTTAAACACAGCACTTGGTTTGTTGGGAAGTAGCACTGGAATTGCTGGAGCATGATACTGGACTACCTGGGATACAGCAAGGGGATTGTTAGGTCATGCCACTGGACTTGCTGGGAGATGCCATTGGGTTAGCTGGAACACTGTATTGGGCTCAGTGGAACAGAGCACTGGGATTTCTGGGAGGCAGCAAACCCAGTGGTTTTCTGGGAAACAGAACTGGATTTGCAGGGATGCAGCCCCAGGATTGCTAAGACATAGCACTGGGTTTGCTGGGACACAGCTGGAGCCCAGCTGTGCCCTTGCTGCTGTGCCAAGGGGTGTTCACCCTGACTGGGCAATGGGCACAATGGGTGGATCATCCCATCCCATCCCATCCCATCCCATCCCATCCCATCCCATCCCATCCCATCCCATCCCATCCCAAACCTCCCACTGAGCTGCCCCCAGGGTGCTCTGCCCTCCCAGCACCCAGAGGCCTCTCATTCCCCATTAGTCCCTCTTTAGCAGACCCCAGAGCTCACCACATCTTAGGAGTCTCTGGATGAAGGCTGGAGCCAAAGGCAGCATTCCAGCCCTTTGCCAGGAAGATGCCAGGAAGAACTGGGAAAATGGCTGGTGCTCATGTGCTAAAATGCCCTTTTCATTTTAAAAAACAGAAGAAAAAGGGAAAAAACATATTCCATTTTTCTCCAGCTGAAAATGAAAGTGATTATGTAACGAGCAATAAATTACAGAAAGGAATGAGTCATTGGAACAAATCCCAAGAAAGGCACAGTATTTTTAGCTCCAGCACCCTGTGCTGTACTGTGCATTAACCCTTGCAGGACTTGGCCCCCCACTTCAACCTGCCCCTAGGGTGATCTCCCCAGAGGCATCATATTGGTTTCTGTGAGGATTTTGTTCCTGTGACATTCCCTAGGGAAGATGGAAATGATGTAGGCTGTGGGCCCCTCATCCCATGGCCCTCCTTTGTATGGGATGCTTATGGGTGGTCCAGGGAATACTGCTCACCCCAGATCCATGTCCCCATCCTGGGCTAAGCCCCTGCTTTGCTTCCCCTCTGCTCATTCCCACTGGGATAATTAATCCTGATCCCTTCCTGAGACCCTGGGCACCACTGTTGTTTCCTTGCCAAAGAGCCTGAAGAATTAATTAGGAAATAAAAGCGAGGAACAAATTAATTGGAAGAGAACTAGCGAGGGAGCAAGTGAGCAATACTGCTTTAATCCAGGTTAAATTGGGGAGTGATTGCTTTGCTAACAGAAGAGATAATGAGGGAGAATTGGAGCAGGCAGGTGCCAGGTGAGACAATGGCAGCAAGCATCCAGATGCCAAGGGATGCCCATGGAGAGCTGTACTGAGTGGGGAGGAAAATCCTGGGGACATCAGTGGGAAGCTGGAAGAGGAATCTGGAAGAGAGGCTCAGAGCATCCTGGGGTAAAGCCTCAGAGTGTCCCAGGATCACCACTCAGACCATCCTGGGGGGGCCCAGAGCTTGGAACACCCCTAGGAAGAGGGCTCAGAACATTCTTAGGATTGAGGCATGGAGCACCCCTGGGATTTGGACACTCAGATTGGAGCATCCATTGGAACAGGGCTTAGAGCATCCCTGGAGTCAGGGCTTGGAACATCCCTTTCTTAAGTGACACTATCATTCATCCTACTTCTGAGAATCTGTGGGATCAGGTACCAGTGCAGGGACAGGGACCCTGTTCCTTGTGTGCCACATTTCTTTGGGGTCTCCAAGCTGGTGGGAGCCAGGCCTGCTTCTCTGTCTTTGAACAGATCGCCTGGGTGCTCATGGTGGCACCACACTCCATTGTCACCTGGCAGCAACCCCACCCCTAAATATGGGGCCAGGGAGAGTGGCAGGGACGAGTGAGAGCTGCTGGCCAAGTCCCAGTCCTGCAGCTGGAGTGGGGTCAGCTTGGAGTGACACAGCCAGTGCCAATGGACGTCATCTCCTCGTCTTTTATTTAATCTGGCAGTAAATTCCTGTCCTCCATATGCTTGGGCTGAGATCTTCCTTATTGCTGCTGGGCCACCTGGAATAGTGGCGTGGCACTGCATGTCCAGGGGCTGCTGTACCCCCAGTACACACTGTCCCACAGGCACCTGCTGTCCCTTCTCCTGCTGCATGCTCTCATTCTGGCATGTGCTTTCCCCAAAATCCATGTGCCCCTCCAGAGACATCCTATCCCTCCAGGCAACCCCTGTCCTTATGGACACGTGCTGTCCCTTGTCAGACATGCTGTCCCTCTGCAAATGTGCTGTCCTTTCAGGCACCTGCTCGCCCTCGAGACACGTGCTGTGCCCAGGTGTGCAGTGTCCTTCCAGGCACAGAGTGTCCCCAAGATGCATGCTGTCCTCGTGGATGTCACCTGTACCTCTGGACATGTGCTGGTGCCATGAATGCAGGCTGTCCCTATGGATACACACTGTCACCCTGGATGCAGGTTGTCCCTCTGGAGACATGCTGTGCTTCTGGGTTCAGGCTGTCACCCACGGACACATGCTGTCCTCTGGGATTCAGGCTGTTTCCATGGACACACTTGTCCCTGTGGATGCGTGCTGTCCCCATGGATACACGCTGTCCTGATGGATACACGCTGTCCCCTTGGACACACGCTGTCCCCATGGATACATGCTGTCCCCCTGGATTCAGTTTGTCCCCATGGACACATGCTGTCCCCCTGGATACACATTGTCCCCCTGGATGCATGCTCTCACCATGGCATGTGCTAACCCCCTGGATGCAGGCTGTCCCCATGGATATCCCTTCTCCCTCACCCCTCTGGAGGACAGTGGGGGTGTGCTCTGTCCCTTCCCATAGAGGATAATCTCATGGGACAGGCTGTGTGCGACTCAGGAGATGAAACCCCACTAGCCAGGCTGGAGATGCTGGTGGCCACCATGCCCAGAGTTTGTCCATGAGGACTGTCTGAGCCTTCTGGGAAAGCAGCCAAAGAATGGGGAGAGGTTTGGGGACAGAGCCAAGAGCCATCTCAGCCCCACAGGGACCTGACCACCACAGTGGGGCCAGCAGGGCTCTGCCTTCCCATTTGTCCCCCTAATTAGCCCTGCCATGTGTGTGGGCTGCTAGTGGCCCCCCAGCCCCCGCCGTGCTCTGAACTGTCTCCATAGAGACCCTCTGAAGGCTCCATCCCTTACTCATCAGTGGTACCACTTCATCAGCTGGGCCCTTCCTTATCCCTTTGTCTTCCACAGAATCTGCTCAGTTGGAAGGAACCCACAAGGAACATCAAGTCCAACTCCTGGCCCTGCACAAGAGTCACATCATGTCCCCAGCAGTACTGTCCAAATGCTGCTTGAACTCTGTCAGGCTTGGTACTGCCCTGGGGAGCTTGTTCCAATGTCCAATCATCCTCTGGGTGAAGAATCTTTTCCTAATATCGAACCTAATCTTCCCCTGACACAACTTCAGACCATTCCCTCTGGAATGTCACTGGTCACCAGAAAGCAGAGATCAGTGTCTGTCCCTCCTCTTCCCCTCACGAGGAAGTTGTACCTGCAATGAATTCTCCCCTCAGTCTCTCCTCCAGGCTGAACAGACCAAGCTATTCCTCACAGAGCTTCCCCTCAAGGCCCTTCACCACCCTGGTTGCCCTCCTTTAGACTCTCTAGTGGCTTAATGTCTTTTGTATTTTGTGATGCCCAAAACTGCCCCCAGCACTCGAGGTGAAGCTGCCCCAGTGCAGAGCAGGGTGGGACAATCCCCTCCCTCACTCAGCTGATGATGCTGTGCCTGATGCCCCCCCAGGACATGGGTGGGACTCATGTGACTCCTGGTCAACTTACTGTTCACCAGCACCCTCAGGTCCCTTTCCACGACACTGCTTTCCAGGAAATAATTTCCCAGTCTGTACATACATCAGGGTTGTCCCATCCCAGGTGCAGAATCCTTGTTGAACTTCACACACTTGGTGATTGTCCAACTCTCCAATTTGTCAGCAGCCCCTCCCAGTTTTTTATTGTCTGTGAACTTGCTTAGTCTGAACTTCCAGTCCTGTGTCCAAATCATTTATAAAGATGTCAAAGAGCACAGGACTTCCTCATCCCTTTGTTATCCTGCTTTGAATCCAATGATAGCCCAAGCCCCAGACCTGATGCAACCAGGTCCCTGCAGTTAGCACCTCTGGAGGCCATCCCCACAGAGGGGCTGGTGCCAGGACACCCCATCCATGCCCACTCTGAGATCATTCTGGGCTCTGGCTCCTGTGGTGGATCAAGGGATTCACCTGGATCCTGGATCCCACCCTGCTGGCTTTGTGGTGTTTCTGGGGGTGAGAGTGGTGCACACACACGCTCACACACATGCACAACAGCTGCAGGCACAGCTCTTCCTTGCTTCCACACATTCCCAACTCTCCTGCTGCTCCCAGCAGGTCTGTGCTATGAACCCACTTGGTGCCACAGAGCCTCCTGGCAGCCCCACCACTGTGCCTGGCATTGCTCAGGTGAGGGATGCCACAGCATTCCCTGCCCCACAGCATTCCCTGCCCCATTCAGGCACTGCAGCTGTGTCCAGGGCACTGGGTGGGATTTATCCATGGGGAAACCACAGAGCAGTAAATGGGATATCGATCAGGTGCCATTGTGGGGATTAGTGCAGAGCGGAAGAGCAGATGGATTGATTTCTGATGGGATTTAGAGCTGTCAGTGTACCTTGGATTAGCAGCTCCAGAGCAATAAAACCCCAATTCATTCACGGATCCAGCAGGTCTCCCAAGCTTAGCTGAGTCCCAGTCCTCTCTGCTCCATGGGCAGGACTCCAGCCCTATGTGCCACCTGCATTGGACACTGTGTCCCTGCCTTTCCTGGAGGACAGGGATGCTCCAGAAGGCTGCACAGTCCTGTGCCTCCCCAGAGCCAGCATCTGGCTGCCAGTGCCACAGTTTAATGGAGCACTGCTGATCCTACATGACTCACAGCAGTCCTGGCCCAGCTGGGAACAGCCAGCCATGCTGCCCTCCTGCCCTGCTCTCCTCCCATCCCAGTGCTCCCAGTATGTCTAGAATGCCCTCAGATGCTGCTCTGAGGGTAGGCTGCTGTAGTTGCTAGGGATGGGGAGAAATGGGATTTCAGGGTTACACAGGGTGTGAAGGCTCATCTTGGTGCCTTAACCCCCCAAAATCTTTAACTTTGGGAGTTTGATACCATTTGCTGCCAGCACCTCCCAGGGAAAAGCTGGTGTGGGGTTTATCTCAGTGCCTTTGATGTGGAATATTCCATAATCATGGAATAAAGGTTAATATTTACTTTCCTGCATGAACTTTATTCCCACTGATGCCATCAGACACCCTCCAGATGGGATGCAGGGTGGCTGCTCCTCAAGTTCCCCGGAAGAGACAGGAGGCACAGCGCTGATCCACTCCAGGTTGGGAACAAGGAGAAACTACAGGATGGATGGAAATGTGGGAAACCCACACTGCTGCCTCTCCTCAGCACCTACAGTTATTACCCAGCAGCTCCAGGGCTGGGTTCTGAGGCTGTTTGTGCCCATCTGAGTGCTCTGATGTTCCCATCCAAGGGATGCCATTCCTGGGGCACACAGAAGAGCCAGGGAGCAGCTCATAATTACCCTGGGTCTGACTGGGACATAACGATGCATGGATGCAACGGTGGTACTGCAGCACAAGTCCCTGCACCCTTGCATCCCTGGACCTGTGTCTCATTCCCCTGTCTCCAGGTGCCCCTGTGCCCCTACATTGCCATGTCCCTGTCCTGTGTCCCTCCACCCCCGTGTCCCTGCACTCCTGTGTCCCATTTCCCTGTGTCCCTATACCTGTGTCTCACTCTCTGTCCCCAGGCCTTTGTGCCTGTGTCCCGCCACCTGCACCCCTGTCCTCTGCCATGTCCCTGCAGCTCCTGTGTCCCTGCACCCCTGTGTCCCACCCCCTGCCCCCAGGCACCTCTGGGCGAGCACTGGGACAGCTCTGTGCTGTGTCCTTGTTCCCAGCAGTGGCTTTGTGTTCCCTGGGCAGCCGTGCTGACTGTGAGCTGCTCTGGTGACATGGTTGTACCAGGTTTGGCATGGATCCTGCCAGCTCCCAGCTCCTTGGGGTGTTCCCACTGCTGGACCCACAGGGAATCTGCTATTCCCACCGGGAATCTGTTTTATTAATGGATTTTCGGACCTGCATCCGTGCCAGCAGGACCTATCCAGGCTGGGGTGACGCTTGGTACCTGCAGCAGGGTGAACCCATAGCGGGGATTCCACGCCTTGGGAATCTGGCGGCTCTGGTGATGTCCTAGACAGAAAGATGGGCGCTGTGAGACGCTGCCCTGGGGGGCTGCGTCGGGTTTAGGTATCCATGATCCTGTGCCACCCCCGGGGAGAGACGCCCGTCGCCCGGTGTCCCCCCCAGGGGCAGGACCGCCTGGAGCTGCGGAAGGCTGCCCGGGATCCGCCACCCGGGAGCTCCTGGTGGCCCTGGCCACTAGATGGCCCCGCGGCTCCACCGGCCACCCCGAGCCTCCTCCGGGACCCCCGGCCCGGCATCCCGGGGCTCGGGGTGCAGGAAACCCCGAGAGATGGAGGGTGCAGCATGCAGAGTGTCCCTAAACCCTCCCCTGCTTGGCCCGTGCCTCGAGGTGGCATTTCCTTGTCACGACCTGTCCTAACGAGGGGTGAGAGACGATGCGAGAAGGTCGAGTCCTTTACGAGCCACCGGCGAAAGCCCAGAGCACCCTGTCCCTGAAAAGCACCCTAGGGACAGGGACACAGAGGTGCAGGAACACGGTAGGGAGTGGGACACGGGACTGCAGGGACACAAGGACGATGAGGGGCAAGGATACAGGGGTGCAGGGACACGGGAGTGCCTGGGGACTGGAGAGTCCCGGGATGCGGAGGAAGAGCAGGGCATCCTTCCCCAGACCAGAACTTTCTCCTCTGTCCAGAGGAGGAGGAGGAGGAGGAGGATGAGGGATGGAGATTGTCGCGCTGCCACGGTGTGGCCATCGTGTGACAGCTGAGCACGTTGATTCATGCAGATTCCCTGGGGCCATCGGGGTAGGGGCAGCATCCCGGAATCCTGGTACTTGTGTCGGGGACGGGTTGCGAGGGGGAAAGAGGAGGAGGTGTCACTCCTCCCTGAAGGCAGTGGGGGGTTCTATAGGAGGGTGGGGGCGAGCAGAGGGGTCCCCATGATGGGGGTCCTTCCCTATCAAAGAGAGGGATGCTGGGTAGGACCCCTTCAGTATCCTATGGGATGCGGGGCAGGGAACACTTTCTGATGCAGCACTGGGTCCCGCATCAGGGCAAAGGATGGGATGAGATTTCGGCCCCTCTATCAGAGACGATGAAGGGAAGACCGCCCCAACGCAAACGTGAGGCACATCCTTTAAGGGGGCAGGGGTCGCTTTGTTGGGAGGTGAAACATGCCCCAGAAGGAAGAAGGGGCAAGGGGAAAACTCCTGGTCCGATCCCCATGAGAGGAGGGTTTAACAAGGAGGGGGATTGTTGCCCTCCCAGATACCAGACCCGGTACCTGCCCCAGAAGGGCTCCAGAGCGGAGCCACCCAAACTGGGGAGCGATGCCTTCATCCTCTCCCCACATGGGCACCTCCGCCCCACCCCGCGTTCCCCCTTCACCACCCCACACTGGGGTGACATCCCGGCCCACTTCCCACATCGGCACCACCTTCTGGACCCCCGCCCCACAGCGGGGACCCCCACCACAGGTTGGAGAGTGATGTCCGACCCCACAGCCCCCACCCATCGTCGCTTCCCGGAGCGCCGCGGAGCCGCTGCCCGGGCAGCAGGTGCTGGGCGTGTCGCGATCGGACGTATCGTGACGGGGCGTGTCGCGGCGGGGGCGTGCCCGCAGCCCGCGGGCGGTGCGGGGGTGCGCGGGACCGGGATGGTGCCGGGATGGTGCCGGGATGGTGCCACGGCTCCTCATCGCGCTCCTTCGCTTTTTCAGCCGCGGGTTCCTGCGGGCGGGGGACGCCGCTCCCGGCCCCGAGGCGCTACAGGTAGGGACGTCGGGACCTCCACCCCGAGGGGTCCCACGCACCTCCCTCCCACTCGGG
>VXBI01008388.1:629268-650612 GCA_013397375.1 Toxostoma redivivum | reverse complement strand
AATGGGCTGGACTGGGAGTGGGGGGGGGCGGCCCGGTCCCGGGGGGACCCCCACGCCCTCCCGCAGCCGCGCCAGGAGCCGGGCAGCGCCATGGGGACTCTCCAGGACACTGTGAGCAACCCTGGGGAAAGGGGCACCCGGGGGGTCCCGGGGGATCTGTGGCCTCGGGCTGGGGGTCCATTCTGTCCTGGGACGTTTGGGGGTGCGATGTGCTCGGGGGTGTCTGGGGGGGTTGGAGTCCCCCCTTCCCTGTGTCCCCTGGCCCCGCTGGCAGTGGGAGCCTCAGGAGCTCGGCTGGTATTCCATGCTGCGGCCAGACCTCGGGGTGGGTGTGCTGGGAAGGAGGGAGCCCCTTCTGCACCCCCAGCTGGACCCAGCTCCGCATCCCTCGGGGAGGTGGAGGCTGCATCCCAGTATGTGGGTGGAAAAACACTTAGTCCTCCCTGCTCCTGCGCCTTCCACACATCCAAATTTGGGGAAGGGTAGCTTGAGGGGGGTTCTTCCCCACTCGCGACTGTCTGTTCGCCTGCATGGATCCCTGACCTGTGTGCCGATGGTTTTGGGTGTGGGAACCGTGGCCTTGGTCCTCCTGGCGGGTACAGCTACTTGGGGGGCTCCAGGGGGTTCAAGACAGGAGCGAGGACCCCGAGATTCAAGCTGGGAGACGAAGGGAAGGAAACGCTCTCTGGGAAATTGCCGAAAGCTGCTGACGGAGAGAAAGAAGCTGAGCAGGGCCAGTGTGCCCCGGGCGGGGGGGAAATGAGCCCCCCTCCCCCTCCGGATGGGAAGGTGGCGGCTTGAGGACATCGGAACTGTCAGCACGGGGGTGGGATGTGACACCCTCACCGCCCAGTGCAGTGACACGGGGGTCCCTGTGAGCCCTCTCGGTCCCAGCCCCCAAAACCCACCTGGGCCTGACCTAGGAGGGTGCTGAGAGCTGGGCAGGCTCTGAACCCTGGACACAGCCCCCCAAAGGGATCTGGGGGGTGGTGGTGGGCAGACTGGTTTTAAATCAGACCACCAGTGCTGGGGTGGCAACAAGGACGAGGATGAGTGGATCCATGGTGGGGCAGAGATGCAGCCCTAGCTATCCCTGGCGTGTGAGGCCACAGTGGAAAATGGCATGTGACCCAGGACGTATGAGGAGTCAGTGGTGGGGATGGATCATGCCCTTTTTCCAGCACATCCCAGCCCAGGGTGGGTGAGGAACAGCTCATCTCCCACAAAATACCACAGGACCCCTGTCCCTGTTGGTGTCCTGGGGACTGGCTGCATCTGGAACTCCCATCCCCGAGCTTGGGGGTGCACATAGGGGGTAGAGAGGGCTTGGGGTGTTATTAACCCCCCAACACCCTGTAATGGGGCGAGGCTGAGAATGTCTGTTCATCCTCTCCTTCCCCGCCACCAGCTCCAATGCAATTACCTGCAGACTGGATCATGAATCAAACCCTAATTGATACATGTTCACAGCCTGGAGAAGCAGGATGGGCTGAGGAGGCCCCCCCCCCACTGTCCCCAGGGATTGGGAGGGGGCTGTGGGGGACTGCACTCAGGCACCTTTACCGACCTGCCAGCAACGTGGGGCTCCTCCTGCCTCAGTTTCCCCTGTGTGGGACCAGCCATGTTCGGTGGGCTGAGGACCTGCTGAGGGCAGTGAGGGGACATGCGTGTGCGGGCGTTTGTCCTTGCGTTTCCTCTGGCAGACACAAACACATCAGCAGGGCAATAAAGGGGAGGAAAGGGCCGTGGCGGCTTCTTTCCATTACATGCAGCAGGGCTGGCTTCCTCCCACACTCAGCAGGGCTGGGGGGTAGAGCTAGATCCCCAAACTGGGATGGGTGGGTGCACCCCAGTGTTTCTCAGCCAGGTGGTCCCTACACCCAAAGGTGTGGGGGTCTCAAGGAGTGACTGCTTGCAGGTGTGGAATCAGCACTGCAGTTCCCTGCTGCTCATTTTTAAGGGGCAGTGGGGTTTGGGATATGGGTTCCAGTGCTTTCATGCCCCATGACATGACCCAGGAAGGGAAGTCTGAGGTGGGAGTGCCTTACAGCATCCCAGGCAGGGGAGTTGGGTTGGGGGTGTTCCTGCTGCCCCCCAAGCAGAAGGAGTTGGAGGGAATTAGTCCTGCTGCACCCTGGGCAGTGAGAAGCTGGGATCAGGATGCTCCTGTTGCAGGATGACGTGGTGGCATCTTCCCCCTGAATGGGATAGGCCCCGTGGGTGACCTTGTCTTTTTGGAGTCGAGCTGTGACATTTGGCAGGGAGGTGATGGGCTGGAATCCCCTGCAAGCCTGGCTCTGGAGGGTGGCCCTCTGGGAGCTGAGTCCATGGATTTGGGGACTGGCCTGGGATCTTTGCAGCTGAATTCCGTTGCATGCCCACTCTGGCCACTCCATGGATGTGGGGGAGAGGATGGTGAGGACCTGGCCGAGGGAGCCATGGGGTGGAAAATGCCAGGGAGTAGAGCTAGCTCCCAAGTCTCCCTTCCCTTGGTGCAGGAGGGATGACTGCTCCCAGCCCGGCTCTGGCAGATGCAGGGTGTCTGGCACCTTTGGATGCCCTGGCCACAGCTTTGGAACCCCCCCATAGAGAAGGGGAGGCTGGAGGCCAGACCCCTGGCTGGGTGCTGACCCGTTCAACACCAGCACTGAGATCCTTTCTGCCATGTAATGGGCTTCGTTCTTCTCCTGGCCGTGCCTCAATTTCACCATCTGAGTAGTAAGACACCCCCGCTCCAGTTCCTAGATCCCTTCAAGGCAATTAAGAGCTGCATCCCACCACCAAACAAACCCTCTCAGGCATGGAAAATAAGAGCAGTCCTTGTATAGACAGAGTGGAACCCCCTCTACCAGCCCCCAGCCCCGCACACCCTGCTCCGGAGCACTGCCCAAATCGAATTCCTCCCCAGCTGCAGATGGCCAGGAATTCAATTTTCCCAGATCCCATCAGAGGCTGATAAATGAGGTCCCTAATCACTGTGCAGATCCCATTAGTGCCAGCCATACCAGCAGGGGCTGCATGGATGGATGTGGGAATGCTGCATCCCCCTTCCCATCCCACTGATTCCTATCCCTCCAAGGGACCTAGATGTCCCCCAAGCCCCTCTCTGGCTGCATCCCCAGAGCTTTGCCATGATGGTCCCAAGTAGAGCCAGTCATGGAGACCCCTGCTTGGCTAATCCACCAGAAAACATCTAGGAAAGTCCTGGAAACCCATCCAGTGTGTATGGGAAGGGGACTGTGTGCCAGGGAAATTTTTCCAGCAATGCCATGTCCCAGGAAAGCACATCATGCCAGCTCTGTCCCAGCACTGCCACTGCCAGCACCCAAAGCTTGGTGCCAGCTGGGTGCCAGGATGTCTCTGTCCTTTGGGGTGAAGGCACCCACATACCAGGGATTCTCCTAACCATGGAGCAGTGTCCCTGCAGCTGCTGTAGGAGGGTCCATGTGCCCCTCCCTGACACGGGTTAGGGACAAGTGACACGGGGCTGGGTGGTCCCTCTCCCCCTCTTTGGCATGCTTAGAGACAAATCACAGCAGACCCCCAGCCCTCACCACCTTCTTTCTTAGAACAGTGAACTAATTAGTGACAAACGGGTGACAGATCATTAGGCTAGTGGCCCAGCCGGCTGTTCCAAGAAGGCCACGATGTTCTGGGGACGGAAATCCTTGAGGAGTGTGGCTGCTGTCCCGATTTGTCCTGCCCGACAAAGGGACATCAACAGGAAGCAACCTTGACTCCAGCCCTGTTCTCTTGGCCCCGGGAGGCCGGGCCAGGATGTGGGGGGACAGACTAGGAGCACCCCAAGGGCTTGTGAGCTGCTAGAGGTTAGGAAATTTGCTTGGTTCAGCAAAACATTGCACTCAGAATGTGTGGGGTCCTCAGGGAGTGGCATCTGCCTGGTTCCAGGCTGTAGAAACTCCATGTGCAAATGTCCTGTGCAGTGTGAGCATGCCAGGCTCCAGCGAGGCTGTTCTATGGGGGAGGAGGAGGAGGAGGATGGGGTGAGGGATGCACTGAGCTCTGGGGAGACACTGGGCTCAGAAGGGCTCATTCCACCTGGACCAAACTCTAGTGCCAGCCTAAGCAGACAAGACCCTTTGCAGGTTGGGAAACTGAGGTAGGAAGCCTCCACAGAAAGGGAAACTGAGGCAGGAACAGGCATGCAGGGCTACTTGTGTGCTTTTGTGGGATGGCTGATTCCAAAGATTTGCATCCTCCAGCCCTTGGAAGCCTCAGTCTGGATCACTGGGTGCCAGGGTGGCTCCACGACAGGGTCCTGTACCTCAGCCCGTGCTTCCCATCCATACGTTGCAACAGGACCCCAGGCAAATGACCATGAGGAGGCAAGAGATATCCCAGAAGTGTTTCCTTCCTGTTTGCCCTCATTATCCCCCTGGAAAAGATGAGGTAATTAAGGAGCTACCGTGTTACAGGTTGTTGCTGCCTGATTAGATTAAAGCAATGTAATTTGGGACTAAGAGCGGTGCTGGGAGGAAATGGATGGATGGCTTCCCAGCTGGGGTTGGGCAGAGCTGCCAGCTCTACCTTCCATCCATCCCTCCATCCTCTGATGCCTTGGGCCTTGCTCCAGGGACACTGCTGGAGGGTTATCAAGGATACTGCTCTGGGGGGCTAGGGATACTTCCTCTGTTTTCTCACACCTACAGAGAGGATTTCCTGGGGAGTTGTGGCTGTGGGGCAGAGGGAAGGAGCCTGGAGCAGTGTGGGGGGTGACAGGGACAGGGTGACAGCATCTTAGCAGTGTCACTCTGCCCACAGTACAGCTGGTGACAGCAAAGCTGCAACCTGCTGCCTTCAGGAGCCGCTTCCCTGCTCCTCAGCTCAGTTCCCCACTCACAGCCCAGTGTCAGGAGCTGGTGTTCTCCTGCCTGGCCCTGCCCTGCCCTGCTTGTTGCCAGCCCAGCGTTGCCAACACACACACAGAGCTTGGCTATATTTAACCACCGTGGCCAGGGCACGAGGCTGAGCAGCCAGGGGAAAGCAGCCCCCCAGGACTGGAGTGGGGCTGGGGCGGCTCAGTGTTGCTGGAGGTGGGAGAGGAGGATGAATCACGGCTCAGGGATATTTTGGGATATTTTTAATGCCGCCAGATTTCTCGGCAAATGCTTGGGCAGGGCGGCGCGGGCGCAGGCTGGGTGTTTGCTGGCAGCTGTGGCTCAGCTTGGGGGGCCCAGCGGGATCAGCTGCTCCCCGTGGTGCTGTCACCCTGCAGCCAGGCATTGGAGAGGTGACAAAGGCAGGGACATCTGTCCCTGTGCACTTGGAAACAACTCTGGGTGTGATGAGGGGGGCGAAAGGGGGTCCTGAAGCAGCATCTTCCTTCTTGAGGGGAAGGCAGGAGGGGAGAAAATTTCCCCATCATTTTCCCTGGAAAGGGGAAAGGGCTGGGAAAAGGCAGAGCTGGGTGTCTCTGCCTGAAGAGTTGCTGTGGGTAGGGGACCTGTGGGACAGAGGCAGGTACCCAGGCACCCCGTGGGTGGGACATAGGGAATGGTGGGGGGCTCTGTGAGTGGAGGTAGGCTGCCTCCAAGGAATCCAAGGGAGATTTTGCTTTTCACCTGTCAAATGTAACAAGATCCAGAGGCTGGTGGCTAAAAATGCATCCCATCTGAAGAGACTGCAGTGGGAGGAAGCCCTAAGCCCCCAGCCCTGGCTCTCAGCCTTGCAATGAGGTGACCACATGGTCGCCCCCCTCATCCAGGGCTCCGCCCGATGGGGAATTCCCTGGGGAGCAGCTCCTCTGTCCTTGAAGTCTGCAAACCCCCTGTGAGAGACATTGGGGCTGGTGAGACAGGCTGCAGGGAGATCCTTTGCTCTGCCCCAGACCCCTCCTTGCTGTGTTCTGCACTCCCAAGCATCCCAATCCTTTGCAACCTGATCCTGTAAAATCCTTTGGGAAGCATCTGCCTGGGATGTGGCTGCTGGGATGTGCTGCCCACAGGCACCAAGAGCTGCTCACTCAGCATCTTGGATGCTGTAATTTGATTTGGGGCCCACAACTGGGGGTGAAGTTGTCCAGACAGAGCGATGTCCAGCTCCATCCCAAAGGTGATTGCTCAGGCATGGGCTAATAGACTAATCCACTGCTGAAATTAATTGGGCTCATTTTCCTTGCGTTCACAGATGGATAAAGTCCCATTGGAGGGCAGGAGCCGAGTGAGCTCTGAGGGCTCACGGTGTCATGGATACCTCAAGCTCAAGCAGTCACCTCTGGCAGATCATTTACTTGGAATTTTTACAGCAAAGCTGGGCTGGAAGCTCAGCAGGGAGATGATTCATTTCCTCGAGGTTCCTTGGGGAGGGTTGTGGCAGGAGTCTGCCACAGAAGCCTGGGCTGCTGCCAGCATCCCCCTGTAGAATCAGCACCCATGGGTGCTTGGCAGCGATTGCAGATCCATCTGGGGCCTCCCCACCCTGCCTTGCAAGGGGATGCTGGGCTGGGGAGGCCCCAGATGGATCCTGCAGCCCTGCTCAGCACTCCTCTACGAGAAGGATGCTGCCAGGGACCTGGAATTGCTGCCTGGCTCTCTGCGCCTGTTTTCCCATGGTTAAAGAGTGGGTGGCAGGTCCTGGTTTTGAGCTCTGCCTCATGCCAAGTCTACTTGCTGAGTGCTCAGGTGTGTCCCCCCCTCAGAGAGAGACCCCAGATTCCAGGTACCCTCAACAGGGTGCCTCACTGCACTGGATCCAGCCTCTGCCTGCTCCTCCTCACCCTTGGGGGGCTTCCATTCATCTCCCAGGAGCAAGGCCAGGACAAGGGGTGCAAGCTCAGAGACCTGAGAGCCTGTGAGGTCAGTGTCCTCCTCCTCCACATGGCAGGAATGAAATGGACCTTTCTGGAGAGGAAGCTGGCCAGGATGGGATTTCTCTATTTCATAAACATCCAGAGAAGCTGGGGGTGCCAGGGGGGACAAACCAAGTTTCCACAGCTGGTGGGGAAGGGGGAAGGGGACAGACGTGGCTGATCCTCTTCAAAAAATTAATGTTTTCACTGCTGGTGAATTCCTTCTCCTGAAAAAAAGCTGCTTTTAAATCCCAGCAGGATCTGTGGAAGCCTGTGCTGGGGGCTGGGGAGCCTGTGCTGGGGGTCCCCACCACCACATGCATGGGGACAGGATGCTGCTGCAGCTATCCAAAGGGATAAAGAGCGGGGAAGATAGCAGGGGAGGAAAAGAGCCATTTTCCATGAGGGAGAGAGCAGGCAGTGCTCTGGAGGCTGGTCTGTGGCAGGATTTGGCTTTGCTGGAGGTGGGGGTGGTCCATGCTGGAGCAGAGACAAATCCTTATCCTGAGGAGATGAATAGTGTCATTAATCTTCCACCAGCTCCAGTGGGAATATTGAGGCAGATACAGCTCTGGTGTTGCACCACACCATGGGATGCTGGCCAAGGAGAGCTGGCAAAATTCCTGCCATGGGTCACCCTGTCAGCTCAGGAGTCTGGCAGGGTGAGACCAGTATCCTTGTCCCCTCAGACCAGAGAAAAGGTGACAACAGTCCCCGGGTGGGGGCCCCACAGGGCTGCGTGTGTGCACCATGGGGACAGGACAGGGACAGGGTGCTGCTCACCTGCTCTGCAGGAGCAGCATCCTCAGATCCTGGGGCTGTCAGTGATGCCATCCTGTGTCCCCTGCCCACACCCTGTCCTTGGATCTGTCCCCAAAAAGATCCCCTTGGATCTCTCCATGCCCATTTCCAGACAGCATTTCCCTCCAGAGCTGCTGGGTGCAGCATCTGGGATGAGGGTGTTGGACTCTGCTCCAGCAGCTAGGAATTGCAATCCCTCTGTGCTTTCTTCTGTTTTAGTGAAGTTAATTTATCCCCTGTGCCCACCTGGGAAGTGTTACCATAGCTCTGCCCTCCCTGGAAGCTGGGATGCAGAGCAGGTGCTGGAAGCTCTCCCTGGGAGACCTTTGGTCCCCTGCCCCACTGGGTGCAGGTACAGGGCTGTGTGAGTCTGGCTCGGTGGGTCCCAGTGACATTCCTGGTGACAGGTATGGGGTGGCTGATGGTTTAATCTCTCCACTGGTGCTGGGGATGCATGTGCCAATGCAGCCTCATCCAAACACCCTGACATCTGTGGAGTAGTGATGGATTTGGAGGAGCCTCCACCCAAACTGGAGTAGTGCCTGGATGCTGTGGATTGCTGGGAGTGACTCCACAGCAAAGGGAAAGGCTGTTTATGGCAACAACTGGGATGTGGCTATGGCTGTGCTGGCTCTGGGCCCAGGCTGTGTCCTAGCAGATCCCTCAGAGTGGATCTGCAGCATCCTCAGGGCTGAGGGTGTTGGGGTAAACCTCTGCTCTGGGCTGGAGGATGTGGACTGGGAGTGGGATGAGTGGGACAAATTGAATTAGTGGGATGAGCAAGTGGGATATGCATGATGAGTGGGACAAGTGGAAGGAGTGGGATGAGCCATTGAATGGGATGAGCCATTGAGTGGGATGAGTGGGTTGAGCTGGATGAATGGAACAAGCAGAGTGAGTGGGATGAGTAGGATGGCCAGGATGAGTGGGACAAGCAGTTGAGTGGGATGAGCCATCAAACAGGATGAGTTTGATGAACTGGATTAATACAGTGAATAAGCTTAGTGGAAAGAGCAGGATGAGTGGGAGAAGCAGTTTAACAGAATAAGTGGGATAAGTGGAATGAGTGTGATGTCCTTCCCAGCCCACCCTCACTCTCCCCACCTTCTTGCTAGGCTGCAAACCCTCCTGCCTGCCTCTGCTGCTGTCTCCTTGTCTTGGGAACATCTCCTTTTATCTCCTGCAGCTTTCCCCTCACTATTTCAGGGATGGACCTGTATTCCCAGCCCTAATAAAGCCACCACCCATATACAGCTGCCACTTTTCCATCCCCACACCAAGAATGGCACCGGCATTTGATGTTCCAAGCAGACCTAAGGGACCCACTCAGGCTCTGCCCCATCTTCCCCTGCCCCAGGGGGGCCACTGTGGAGGATCCGGTGGGACAGAGGGATGGCAGGACAGCCACCTGCTGAGGCCTGGCTGTATTCTACAGTGCATGTG
This sequence comes from Toxostoma redivivum, assembly GCA_013397375.1. Classification (NCBI taxonomy): domain Eukaryota; kingdom Metazoa; phylum Chordata; class Aves; order Passeriformes; family Mimidae; genus Toxostoma; species Toxostoma redivivum. Next base: position 641,560 of record VXBI01008388.1, on the reverse strand, counting down.
TCTCCAGTGTGAGTAAGTGACTGGAGATGCGGCCCTGTTGGAATAACATCCAGTGCCGATGTCTTCAGCTGGAAGCACCCTCACCACCAGCCACGCTCCCAGTGCCACTTGGATCTGCCCCCACGGCTGAGTGTGCTCCTTGGGTGGGTGGGTGGCATGGCCCTGCAAGGGGCTGCTGTCCTGGATGGGGTCATGGGGTACATGACAGTCCCCAGGTCTGCTTATCAGGAATGGAGCCTGGAGCCACCTGGCAAAGTTGGGACCAGAGGAAGAGCAAATCCCAACACCATTATCCAATGTCTGACTCGAAGCATTTACTATTTCCATCATAACATCATCATCCTTATCCCAGTCTCTCAGAGAAGGGTTGGAGGCAGGAGCAGAGCTGGGAGGGTTGCACCACAGAGCCCCCTGTGCCCCCCAGCTTTTCCACGTCCATCCCAACACCTCTGTCCCTCTATGGGGTTGTAATCCTCAGATGAGCTTTAATCCATCTCCTTGCCCCATTTCTCTTCCCACTGGTGCTTTATGGCATGGCTAGCACTGAGGGCAATGTGGCTCAGTGCCAAAGCTTCCTCTCCCTTTTTGTGGACCTCCCACCTCCCCACATGATGGACATTTACCAACACAGGAGGGTTTGGCTCCAAAAAAGGCACCAGGCAGACTGGAGGCCACTGCAAGGGGTCTGGGGGCAGAAGGACCCATGCCATGGCGGGGTTGAGAGGGGGTGGGTGCCACAGTGCCCTTCCCCATGGTATGAACCCCCAGTAAGCCCTGCTCTGCTCTTGTCTCTCTGTAGGATGCTCTGCTGAGCCTGGGCGCTGCACTTGATGCCAGCACCCTGCGTGATGCCCTCCGCCATGCCCTTGTCACCCTGCTGCCCGCTGTGGTAGGTGGGGGGTGCATCCCCTGGGGGACTGGGAGGAATGGGGAGCAGCGCATCCTCCTTGGGTGGGGATTGCTGAGACCCCCCCCTGGACTGGGGCTCCCCAGATTCAGCCTGGTTTGGGATCTCTTTATCTCCAGCCAACTGCAGGGTGCTGGTGACCCTGGGGGTGCTGGTGACCCTGATCCTGGTGGTGGCTGGGCAATGTGCCGGTGCCATTCCATGGGGCCCCCCAGCCATGGCTGGGTGTGAATGGTGCACACCTGTGCACACCTGTGCACGACTCTGTGTGTGTGCAGGGGTGCACGTGTGCACGTGCAGCTGTGGGTGCCCACGGGTTCGTGCACACATGTGGCTGTGTGTGCATGTTTGCATGTGTGTGTGCTGCCTCTCTCTCCCCCAGGAGCATGTCTATATCTACCTGTTGGATGGGGACGCACGGCTGCTCTGCGATGACCCCCCCCATGAGCTGCCACCCAACGGGAAGCTCAGGTGAGCTCAGCCCCTTCCTCAGCTCTGGGCATGGGCACACGGCCATGTGTGTGTGCAGGAAGACACCCATTTGTGTCCAGGGGCTGTGCATGTGTGCAGGGACACATGTATGCACATGTGTTGCACAGCCCTTGAGCCTGTCCCTATCCCATGGGTGTCTCTGCCCCCCTTCCTGGGGGTTTACCTTCTCAGGTGCCCTTCCCAAGGGGTGCTCAAAGTATCTCTGTCCCCCCCAGGGATGCTGTGCAGAAGCAGAAGCGGATGGAATGTGCGGGGCTGCTCCCTGCTGAGCTCCCTGGCCGGCACCTGGGACCCCTGGCAGCCCCCCTGGCCCCTGGCACTCAAGGTGGGAGCTGTGGGAAGGGTGGTCTTGGTGGATATATATGGGGGTATGGGCATAGGGCTGGGTGGTAGGTCGGTAGATGGAGGGACAGGGAGAGGGATGGAGGTGTGAGGGGATGGATGGATGGATGGATGGATGGATGGATGGATGGATGGATGGATGGATGGATGGATGGATGTTTGGTCCATGGGTGGTCAGAGGCAGTGGCTGAGACAACAGTGTGTGGATGAATGATGGATGCACAGACAGATGGGTAGAAACAGGATGGAGGCATGAGAGACAGGTGGGCACTGGGACAAGTAAGCATGGAGGTGGGCAGATGGATAATGGATGGATGGGAAGATGAATAGATGGCTGGCTGGCTGGGTAATGACACATCATAATGACATGCAGCCCAGGAGTTGAGCTCCACAGCTCTGGGCTGGGACCGACACTCTCTTGCTTGCAGTGCTCATCATCCCGCTGGTGGACAAGAACAGTGGGGCGGTGGTCTGTGTCATCCTGGTGAGTGCAGGAACATGGGCAGGGCTCTGGGGACAGGGGCTGGACATGAGGGTCCTGACATCACTCCTGATCCAGGTACACTGTGGCCAGCTGAGTGACGCAGACGAGCAGAACCTGCGTGCGTTGGAGAGACATGTGAGTGATTCCTTCTGAGCTGTGGGACCTGCCACCTGGGGACCTACCACCCTTTCCCCCAGCCCTGCTGTTCCTTGTCCCTTCTGCCCAACCTTGCAGGCCCTGGTGGCATTCCGGCGCCTGCAAGCCCTGCAGAAGTTGCAGCCCTGGCCCCAGGTCAGCCTCTCCACCAGCTCTTCCCAGACCTCTCTGGCCAAGCCGGAGAAGGCACCTGGCAGCAGCTACAGTGACCTGGACTGCAAGATCCTACAGCTCTGTGGTGCGTGGGGGGACACTGGGAGGGGTGGGGTGTGGGCACAGGGTGAAACCATGCTCAGCCCCTCTGTGACCCTCCTACAGGTGAGCTGTATGACCTGGATGCCGCCTCACTGCAGCTCAAGGTCATCACCTACGTGAGTAGCTGCTCCACCAGCCCCCTGTCCCCATCTGCCCCCAGCCCCAGGACACACCAGGGAGCCCTGTTTTATTTCAAAACAAGAAAGTTCCCCAAAGCCAAGAAAAGCCTCAAGCATCAGCTGTGCAGTCATCTGCAGTGACCAGAGTGAGCAGCCTTGTAACAACCATCAATAGTCTCCAGAATTAACAGTGCCACCCTCACCCCAAAAACTCCTTGAGAAAAAGTAGATTCCTCTCCTGCCCTCTATCATTCTGTACCTCAGTAGGACCCTCAGGAGTGTCCAGAGTGAACAGCCTTCCCCTTGCCATCAGTAGTCTCCAGAGTGAACCTGCTCAGTCATGGGGAGGAGGTTCTAGGGAGGGGCACCTAGTTCTCTGTGGCTTGTGTGGGTGCCCTGGGCACACAGAGGCAGAGGAGGGGCTGGATTCTACCTGGGGAGTGCTTGGGGCAGGCTGGGGTGCTGACCTTCCCCCTTCTCCCCAGCTGAAGCAGGAGACCCAGTCTCTGTGCTGCTGCCTCCTGCTCGTCTCTGAGGACAATCACCAGCTCTTCTGCCAGGTAGGTGCCACTGGGCCAGCCCCCCAACCCTGAGGATTACATGACACCCCCTGACATGGTGTCATCCTCATGGGCACCTCCTTCTTCCCATCTCTTCCAGGTGGTGGGGGACCGTGTCCTGGATGAGGAAATCAGCTTTTCAGTGAGCAGAGGGACATGGTGAGGGGTTGGGAAGTCAGGGTTCCATGGGCTCACACGTCTCCTTTCCCTGCAGCTCACCTTTGGGCGCCTGGGGCAGGTGGTGGAGGACAAGAAGCCCATCACCTTGAAGGACATCAGTGAGGTGGGCACCAGCTGTGTCCCTCCCACACCTGGAGACATGGGTGTCACCCCAGTGTCCCATGGGGCTTCCTGGAGGGGTGCTGGTTCCAGCCCCATCTCGCCTCTCCCTGCAGGAGGAGCACAAGCAGCTGAGCAGCATGCTGGGCTGCGAGGTCACCTCTATGCTCTGTGTCCCTGTCATTAGCCGGGCCACCTCCCAGGTGGTGGCACTGGCCTGCGCCTTCAACAAATTGAGCGGGGAGAGGTGAGCAGCATTTTGGCTGGCACTCTCTTTGAGGCTGCACCCCCTCACTTTTGGGGTGCTGGAGCATTGTTGCTGTGGAGAAGGGGGGGAACCAATGGGGACAGAGAACTGAGGTGTGCCCCCGCCAGCTACACAGACACGGATGAGCACAAGATCCAGCACTGCTTCTGCTACACCTCCACGGTGCTCACTAGCACCCTGGCCTTCCAGAAGGAGCAGAAGCTCAAGTGTGAGTGCCAGGTGAGCATGTGCAGGGCTATGCCACGTGCGTGTGTGTGCCCCATCTTGCACTAGTCACTGATGGTGTCCTCTCTGTCCCCTCAGGCCCTGCTGCAGGTGGCCAAGAACCTCTTCACCCACTTGGGTAGGTGCATTGGAGAGCACCCATGGTGAGGGAGTGGAATGGGGAATGGATGACCACCCTCCATGCCCAGCCCTGGAGGGTGGTGGCACTGGAGTCTCTGTCCCCAGCCAGGGAGAACCTTGTCCCCTTGTTGGGGAATGGCTACAGAAGGGTGATATGAGCTGGCACAGAACCTGGCATGCACTGACTCTGCATGGCTGCATGTAGCATGACCACAGAGCTCTCAGAAACATGTATGCACACGTGCAGCTGCCTGTGTGCACTGCTGCACACATGGATGTGCTGCTCACATGTGCACATGCCCCACACAGCCCCCATCCTTCTGTGCCCCCAGACTTCCTGCTGGGACCCTGAGCTAAGCCCTCCTCCCTGTTTTCATTGCATGAGTGGGAGATGAGGGTGCAGTGCTGCCTGGCTGGGGGTCCCTGACCCTTCCCTGCTCCCCCTGCAGATGATGTCTCTGTCCTGCTGCAGGAGATCATTACGGAGGCCCGGAACCTCAGCAATGCTGAGATGTGAGTGGTGGTGGCGGGGCACCACAGCGGGTGAGGGGACACAGGGGGGACACTGAGCTCCCCTGTGGGTGCGAATGGCAGGGCTGTGTCTTGCAGATGCTCTGTGTTCCTGCTGGACCGGCTCAGTCACGAGCTGGTGGCCAAGGTGTTTGATGGTGGAGTGGTGGATGACGAGGTGAGCACAGGATGGAGTTGGAGGGCCTGGGGTTGTGTCCCTGTCCCCAAGGCCTTGTTGGTGATCCTCTTCCCCTGCCCACAGAGCTATGAGATCCGCATCCCAGCAGACCAGGGCATCGCTGGCCACGTGGCCACCACTGGGAAGATTCTGAACATCAAGGATGCCTACTCACACCCGCTCTTCTACCGTGGGGTGGATGACAGCACCGGCTTCCGCACCCGCAACATCCTTTGCTTCCCTATCAAGAATGAGAGCCAGGGTGAGGGAGGGATGGGGGCACACTGGGAAGAGGGGGCACAGGTCTAGCCCAGCAGGTGCCTTAGCATGTGGTGGTTTGATCACCCATTATGTGGACATGACACTGTCCCCAGCATGCAGGCACAGGCACAGCATCATCCCTAGCTTGTGAGCATGAGTCCTGTTAAAGCACAGAGGCACAATCCTGGCTCAGCACTGTCCCCAGCATATGAAGACTGTTCTGTCCCCAGCCATGGGCACCATTCTGTTCCCAGCCTGTAGGCAGAGCACTGCCCCAGCACATGGGCATGACCCTGTCCCAGTCCCATGGTCACAGTCCTTTGTCCAGCATCAGGGCACCATTCTGCCCCGTGAATGTGGGCATGGTCCTGTCCCAGCCCTTGGCTCAGTGCTGTCTCCTGGCACAAGGGCACAGTTCTTGGGTGTGATCCTGTCCCCCCACAGACAAAGACAGTAGTGACCCCAGCATATGGACATGATCCTGTCCTAGTCCATGGGCTCAGCATGGTCCCTGGGCATGATCCTGTCCCCCCACAGACACTCAGCACTGTCCCCCAGCCGATAGCCAAGGTTCTGTCCCAGCCCATGGACACAGCACTGTCCTTGAGCACAGGGGCATGATCATGTACCCTGCGTGTGGTCTGCCAACACATGAGCACAGTACATGCACAGTCCCTGGGCATGAGCCTGTCCCAGCCCCTGGGCACTGCACCGTCCCCAGAATGTGCATGTCGTGCTGTCCCCAACCCACAGGCACAGCACTGTCCCTGCTACTTGGGCATAACCTTGCCCTAAGCCCAAGGACGCAGTGTTGTCCCCAGCATACAGACATGACCCTGTACCCAGCACAATGGCCTGATATCCCTGCTGTCCTCCCTCTGCTCCAGAGGTCATTGGGGTGGCAGAGCTGGTCAACAAGATCAATGGCCCTTGGTTCAGCAAGTTCGACGAGGACTTGGCCACCGCCTTCTCCATCTACTGCGGGATCAGCATCGCCCACGTATGTGCTGGGGGGTCCTCCACTTGGAGGGGGTCACACACAAGGTGTGTGTCCCAGCTCTGCCACAGCACAGAGGGATGGGGGGATGTGTCTTGGGGGTGCTGGAGGGTGTTTGCCCACCTCCAGCACTCCCATTCCCTGATCCTGCCCCACAGTCCCTGCTGTACAAGAAGGTGAATGAGGCACAGTACCGAAGCCACCTGGCCAATGAGATGATGATGTACCACATGAAGGTGAGGTAGCATGAGGACAGGGACAGGGATGGGACCCCCTCTGCCAGCATGGTGCCCCACACTTTACCCCAAGGTGGTCACACAGTTGGGTGGTGGTGGTGGTGATACCCCAGGGCTCTCTACTCTCACTGTGCATCACATGGCCTTTGGGACACCTGGCAACCTGGCCATAGTGTGGGCCACTGGCCATGGCTCCTGCAGGTGTCTGATGATGAGTACACCAAACTGCTGAGCGAAGGCATCCAGCCTGTGTCCACCATTGACCCCAACTTTGCCAGCTTCACCTACACACCACGCTCACTGCCTGAGGATGACACTTCCATGGTGAGGACCATGGGGACAACTCTCAACTGCCACCATCCCCTGCCTGGCCTCTGTCAGGTCATGTATCCCAACCCTGGGGTGCTGGGGTGAAGGGATGTGGCTGCACCCCTGAACATCTTCCTGCTGAGGAGGGGCAGGGGTGGCTCATGGGGGAACCTTGCTGGGCATTGTCATTCCCTGCCACCCACCCTATCCCTTCTGCAGGCCATCCTGAGCATGCTGCAGGACATGAATTTCATCAACAACTACAAGATGGACCGTCAGACACTCACCAGGTGAGTCCCCATCCCTGTCCTCTTTCCCTGTCTCCATCCTCATTTCCATCCCCACCATCCACCTTTCCCATTCCCTTCCTCTTCCCCATCCCCTCCATCTCCTTCCCCATCCCTGTCCACACCCATGTCCCTGTACCCATCCACATCCTCATCACTGCCCACCTTGTCTATCTTCTGTCTGTATCCTCATCCCTATCCCTATACCCGTCCCCATCCAGATAACTGCCTACCTTCCCTGCCCCCATCCCCAACCCTTCCCCATCCCATCCTCATCCCTATTCCCATGCCCGTGCCTGCAAGGTGGACACCTGCCCAGGTGGAGGTCCCTGTGGGTTGAGACCCCCCCACATGGCTTTGCCCCTGTCCAGGTTCTGCCTGATGGTGAAGAAGGGGTACCGTGACCCTCCCTACCATAACTGGATGCACGCGTTCTCCGTCTCCCACTTCTGCTACCTGCTCTACAAGAACCTGGAGCTCGTTAACTACCTGGAGTAAGGCCAGGTGCTATCCCTGTCCCTGTTCTCCATCCCCTGGCCTGGCTGGGGTGCTCCCTGCTCTCCTGCCTGCCTCAGTTTCCCTCCTCCCCCTCCCCAGAGACATCGAGATCTTTGCCCTCTTCATCTCCTGCATGTGCCATGACCTGGACCACAGAGGCACAAATAACTCCTTCCAGGTGGCCTCGGTGAGCCGAGCCCAGAGCTGGGATGGGCAAGGGGGAAGTGGGGGTATGGGGACAGCTGTGGGGGTCTTCACCCCCATAGTTCCATCATTCTGGCTGCTCTACTTTGCAGAAATCAGTCCTGGCTGCGCTCTACAGTTCAGAGGGCTCTGTCATGGAGGTAAGATCCCCCAAATCTCTCACTGCCCATCTCTCCTGGGTTCTGGCTGCGTGGCAGCATCCTTGCCTGCTCCCTGCCTGCTTTCACGGTCCTGGCTTCTCCCACAGAGGCATCACTTTGCCCAAGCCATTGCTATCCTCAATAGCCAAGGCTGCAACATCTTTGACCACTTCTCCCGAAAGGTGAGCCACCCACCTTAACACCTCTCTCAGGCCACCCCCTGCCCATGCTGAGCCCCTGTGTCCTCTCCAGACCTCCTGCTCCCCATCCCAGGATCCTAGGGGATGTGGGAGCTGGCAGGGGCACAGAGCTGGTCATGGCAGCTGCCTTGCCCACAGGACTACCAGCGCATGCTGGACTTGATGCGGGACATCATCTTGGCCACTGACCTGGCCCACCACCTCCGCATCTTCAAGGATCTCCAGAAAATGGCAGAAGGTGAAGCTCCTGGGATGGAGATTGGGATTGAGATTTGAGGGGTGGTAGGGATGGGATGTGACACAGAATGTTCTGGTTGTACTTAAAGTCCTCATGTGTGGTGTGATGGGGGCTATGGAGCTCTGTCCTGAGCCCCCCATCCCAACCCCTGCCCCACACTCTGCCCACAGTGGGATATGACCCCAAGAACAAGCAGCACCGCAGCCTGCTGCTCTGCCTGCTCATGACCTCCTGTGACCTCTCTGACCAGACCAAGGGCTGGAAGACCACCAGGAAGATTGCAGTGAGTGCCACATCATGGAGCTAAACCCCCTGAATGCCACCTCACAACCCACCTAGGCCACCTGCATGTCCCTAGGCACACACCTGCCCCTCATGGAGGGGGTTCTTCCATGCAGGACCCTGGACCGTGCAGCAGTCCCTCCAAGGCAGACTGTGTGCCTGCTTGATTCAGAGTTGTGGGGGGAATATCTGGAGGGCAGGGGGTATGGGGGATCATCCCAGGCTGCACTCCCTGTGCTGACAGCTGTCTCTTGCAGGAGCTGATCTACAAGGAGTTCTTCTCCCAGGGTGACCTGGTAGGTACCACCTGGCAGGGTTGGGCTTGGCTGATGCTCCTAAAAAGCACCAATGGGATGAGGGGCATGGGCAGTGAGCAGAGAGGTCTTGCCTGAGAATGGGGGGAAAGTGCCACTGGCACTGACCCCCCCTTGCCATTCACGCAGGAGAAAGCCATGGGGAACAGCCCGCTGGAGATGATGGACCGGGAGAAAGCCTACATCCCTGAGCTGCAGATCAGCTTCATGGAGCACATTGCCATGCCCATCTACAAGTGAGCCCCAGCGCTGGCGCTGGGATGGGGAGGACCCCCTGCCATCCCCACCTCCCTTAGGGTGGGATGGGGTGCTGTGTGGGGAGTCTTGCAGATGTTGGGGGGCATTCCAAGCAGTGGGGATGGGGTTGCACTCAGCTAAGGGGGTTGCATCGAAGTAAGGGGGTGCAGCCCTGTGCTGATGGAGTGCATCCCCCACTCCCCAGATTGCTGCAGGATCTCTTCCCCAAGGCAGCGGAGCTCTACGAGCGGGTGGCCAGCAACCGGGAGCAGTGGACCAAGGTCTCCCACAAATTCACCATCCGGGGGTTGCCCAGTAACAACTCTCTGGACTTTCTGGATGAGGAATATGACCCACAGGCCCCTGACCCCCAGCTCAACGGCTGCCTGGAACCTGAGGCAGGGCAGCCCCCCGAGGCTGGAGCCGAGTGAGGGAGGCGATGGGGGGGCCACAGCCATGGCTGGGCCAGGAGCATCCCCAAGCCTCATCCCCCAGCCTGTGGGGAGGAGGTTTGGGGGGATATCAGTGACTCTGGACTACCACGGCAAGGGCTGTTTGCTGCCAGCACCCACCACCAGTCCTTCCCCACCACTGGGTGACTATCTCCTCCCTCCGGGGCAGGTGTTCAGGTGTCCTGTCCACCCGGTGGTCTCTGGGACACTGCCTTGGTGGCTGGGAGCACCAAGGGACACAGTGGGGCTGGGGGATGTATGTGCTTTAAGCTGCCTTAAGACTGCAGTTCCTGTCCCCATGGGATGACAGTAGGAATGATATCCTTGGTGGAAGCACCCACAGAGGGGTTGGTCACCATGACATGGATGTGCATGGGTTAGCAGGACAGAGGGGGATGGTGTGGGGCAGGATGGCAAGGGGCAGTGGGAGAGCTGTGGAGTGGCTGTAGAGCGTGTGGGGGGTGTTGCCATGGACCAGGATCAGGTCCACAGAAGAAGGTTGGCTTCAGCTGGAGGAGGAAAGAGACACCAGAGTGGGATGGCCACAGCCATGGGGTTGTGCCTGCATCCCCTGCTGGGTTCCACCCTAGAGAACCAACTCCAGCCTCTTCCTAGCAGCATTCTTTGATGCTGATGCTGAGCATCTGTTGGCTAAAAGCCCCACCCCTCTAGTACCCCTGAACCCACTCACCCATGGAAGGGCTCATATCTCTCACACAGCCCAGTCCCATGCAACCACACAGCCACATCCCCTACAAGGGCTACACACTTGCCAAGGCTGGGGGGTCCTGCTGCTGGTTTGCATGCACAGGGGAGGCTGTGCTCCACAGGGGGTCCATCTGGTCCCATACATGTCCTTGCCATGTCCCCACTACATAGGTGTTCCTCCGAGGTGTCCACCCAGGAGCCTCCTCACTGCAAGCAGCTTCTCTGGTGACCATGTTGTGAGCATCCCTAGCTCACAGTGGCTTCACAACTCCTGCCATACCAACCTCTGTGCATGGATCCTGTTGATATTTTGGGATCCCTCTGGTCTTGCAGACCACTGGGCATGAACCTCAATGGTCTCCTGTGGTCCCTCTGGTCCTGCAGACCACCATGCATGGACCCTGCCATTTTCCTGTGGTCCCTCCAGTCCTACTTGGCACCATGCATGGATTCTGTTGGTCTACCATGGTTGATCTGGTTATGCATGGACCCTGGTGTTTTCCCATGACTCCCTTCTTGTCCTGACTGCCATGCATGCACCCCACCAACCTCCTGTGGTTTTTCTGGTCCTGCAGACCACCATGCATGGACCCCAATGCTCTCCTCTAGTTCCTCCTGTCCTACAGACCACTGAGCATGGACCCTGCTGACCTTCCTGTGGTCTCCAGTCCCACAACCCAACCCATATGGACCCTCTCAGTCCCAGGGGCTCCATCAGCCTCCAGAGTCTGACCAGCTGTATGTGACCCAGGGCTCTGTCACCCCAGCCAAAGCCACTTGAAACACCCATGAGTAGGGGAACTGCAGTGAGCAGCTTGCCCTGCTGAGGCAGAGCTGAAGAGGGGGTTGGGGCTGAGGGAGGGTGTTCAGCCTTGAGAGATTAGGGTGCACTGAGCCCCCAGGCTGCATCATCCAGCTTGTGGGAGCTGGATGAGTCCACCACCACACCAGGGAAAGGCGATGGGAGCAGCATGATAAAATTCTGGCACCACTGGCTTTGGTGTTGGTTGTGTTGGGATCAAAAGTGGACATGGGGTGATTTGCTGATTTGCTGCCCCATCCCCACTCTGTAGTATCCCATGGCACCATCCCAAGTGATGCCACAGCAGGTCCCTCCTGGATTTGGGCTATGCAGTGGCTGCTTCTCTCCTTGGCTTGTCTGTAAGTGATGACTTGCCTGTGTTCTTGGGATGCCTGGAGCATGTGTCTGCAGAAGCAATGGGAGACCCCAACGCTGAGCTGCTCCATGTGGATGAAGTGACCTGAATTCCTTTTGCCTTACCTACTCGGAGATGCCTTTAGTGAGATGCTTTGCCCAAACCCTGGTGGGACCCACCTGGTGACTGAGTCTGTCTGCTGGCCCATGGCTTTGCCTCCATGACCCCCTTAAGCCCTTCTCCCCCTCCCCACACTGCCATAGGGGGTGGGGATGGTCCCAGAAGGCAGCAAACCCTGAAGCTGCAAGAGGAGGACAGCAGCTCCATCCCCGTTGTGACACTGGCACAGCCCTGGTACCAACGTGCCAGTAGGTACAACTGTTCAAAGACAGTCCCTGCATCCTAGTGCTGATCCAGGGATGCCTGAACAGTGCACGGATCTCTCCATCCAATAGATGTGGGGGTGTCCTGCACTTGGGTTCTGCATCCTGCGTACCACACCATGGTGGGGGCACACAGGGATGCCCGTTTCCCAGCTGTATCCCACTTTTCCAGCCCCTGCTGCTGGTGTGTGTAGGTAGTCAATGCTTTCCCAGCTCCTGCCCCTGTATATACCCTTCTGGATACTGGGGAGTGCAGCCTGCACCCAGCCCAGCTCACCCACGAGTGTGCACAGGTGTGTGTGGGTGTGCAAGCCTCCTCCAGCTTTTCTGTCCTCCTGTCTTGCGGCACTGGTTGTTCTGGACTCCAATGGAGCCTAAGGAGGAGATGACTTCTCTTTCTTCCTCTCCTCCTTCTTTTCTTATTCTCCTTCTTGTCTTCCTCCTCCTTCTTCTCTTCCTCCTCCTCCCCCTACTGTTTCTCCTCCTCCTCCTCC
>VXBI01008388.1:491638-629215 GCA_013397375.1 Toxostoma redivivum | reverse complement strand
CTCTTCCTCCTTCTTTATTATTATTTCTCTTTTTTTGGTGGGTTTTGGTTTTCCTAAATAAATTTCATATGTCAACCTCCCTGTGACAGGTTGGTGGGTGGCCTTGTTGGGGCCTGGGGAGCTCCAATTAAGACTCATGAACCCCAAAGTCACCCTCAGGGGTAGAATTCAGCTTGGGCTATGTAGCTCTGACCCCCCAGGAAGCTCCAGTCCCTCCCTGGATGTTCCACTCTCAAGGAATGCTCCAATGCCCCAGGATTCACTGATCCCCTGTGAGTGCTCCAGGTGCTCTCATCCCTTTCCTATGCCCTGTTCCCTCCTGAAATGTTCCAGAACCTCAGGATGCTCCAATCCCCTGGGATGCTCTTTCTGTCCCCATCTGCCAGGTTGGGACTGCCCCCACCATGCCTGGACAGGAGCAATGTTGGGACTCATCCAACCTGGCAGCAGGGGGAGCTGGGCCTGGGGTGGGATCCAGCTTGGGCTAGGACTGCAGTAGGATCCTAGGCTGGGATGCAGGATGAGGCCTGTGTTGGGACCCCTCTGTGCCTGTGGCTGGGGCAGAATCCAGCTGCTCCTCTGGCTCCTGCAACCATCCCTGTATGGCCCCGGAGAGGACCCTCTAGTCTGCCCATCATCCGTGCATCAGGGCTGTGGTTTTCATTCCTGCCGTCCGGCTAAGGAGCAATTTATTATCCAAGATCAATGTAGCACTTTCATCCCAGCCCAATCTGACAGTTTTATTCTGGACGTTTGATACCCAGAGGAAATGTTCCTGGAGCTTTGGTGCTGGCATGCTCTGGCGCTCTATGAGCTGCCAAAATTAGGGTAAAAATCTGCCCAAACTACCAAATCCTGCTCCAAGCTCTGGTTCAAATCCTGGGATTAAATCCTTTAATCCTCCGAATTAGTCCCAGAGCAGCTTATGGTTCCGAGCCAGGAGCTGCCCCACTTCTGCCTCTGCCACCGATGGCTCCGTGCCCTTGGGTGACATCCCTTCCAGGATGCTTCAGGATATCACAGCCTTCCCTCCCGACCCTCACCGCAGCCTCGGCCCGTCATTGCTTTCTGTCCTTCCATCCTGGCTGATCCCTGTGGTGGGGCGCAGGTTTAAAAAGCTGTCCCGTGGGTGGGGTTCAGGTGTCCCCACGGTGGCGTAGAGGAGGAGACACCACGGTGGCCGTGGGGCGGGATAGGGAGGGGATGCTCCAGCTGGGGATGGATGTACCACTGGAATCACCTGAAGCCCGCTCCCCACGGGCTGCTCTGCGACAGGAGGCGGGCGGGAGGGGGATACAGCCAATGGGGAAGCCGAGGGAGGAGGACGGACGTGTTCCTCCAAGGAAGGCGGATTCCAAAGGAGGAGGGGAGGGATGCGCGGTCCTCGGGGGCGGGGTGCCGCGACTGCGTGTGTGTGTACATGGGTTGTGCGCGCACGTGTGTGTGCGTGTTCTGTGCTGTGTGCGTGCGTGTTTGTGTGTGCACAGGGATGCGTGCATACATGTGCACGCGTGTGTGCATGTACGTGCAAGGCGTGTCTCCGTGCTCACAGACACCGGGCTCTGTGTTCACGCCCGTGTTCACATGCGTGTGTCCGTGTGCTCACAGACGTGTCCCCGTGTGCACACACAGGGGGCTCNCCGAGCGTGTCCGAGCACTTCCGAGCGGCTCCGAGCAGTTCCGAACCTGCCCGAGCGGTTCCGAGCGGCCCCGAACCGGCCGGCGTGGCGTCCGCCCGGGCCGAGCCGAGCGGTTCCGAGTGTTTCCGAGCCTGCTCGAGCGTTTCGAGCGGTTCCGAGCGGGCCCGAGCAGGGCCGCACCGGGCCCCGCGCCCGCCCCGCCGCCGCTCCCTCCACCATCCAGCCAGTAATTTTCCAAGCCCAGCCGGCGCTTCCCGGCTGAGCCCGCAGGATCGGCGGGGCCATGGGAGACAAAGGCACCCGGTGAGAGAGGACCGGGACAGAGCGGTGCATCCCGGGGGGACGTGCTCCGGCATGGCGGGGAGGGGTGGGACAGGCGCTGCCGGTGCCCTGCGCTGGAGCTGGGGGTCCCCCGGCGTGGCCCCGCTGCTGGGATATGGTGCCCCCCCGAGGGGTAGTGAGGACCCGGAGACTGGGAGTGGTAGGGAAATGTTTGGGGGTCCCGCCTTGGGTCCGTGGAGTTATCGGGGGCGTCACTGCTCCCTCCCCATCAGATCTGGAGCCCGGATGGATTTGGGATGGGGGGAGGCTGTCGTCACCCCAGTGACGCTAGGGGACCCAGGCCCTGATGTCATTCCCGGCATGAGGCACAGCTGGGGGTGTCAGGGAGCACGTGCCAGCCCTGGAGCGCGGGGACACGAGGGCTTGCGACGCCTTCATCCCATGGGAATGCTGCCATGGGCATGCTGTCTCTTGGGGGCCCCTGTGGGAGAGGTGGATGGGAACCTCCCCTGTGCTCCCCAGGGCTCAAGGCACAGGCTGTGGCAGGACCTGCTAGGCTGCACATCCTGCAGGGGGCTGTTGGGATTTGGGATTGAGGGAGAGCCTGATGACCCCTGCCAGCCCTTGCAGGGAGGCCAGGGGGATCTCCTGTGAGATCTGCTCACCAGCTAGCTCTGGTGGAGTGGTCAAGGAGTTGACACTCCTGTTCTTCACCCCAACCCCTTTCTGTCCCCATTAATCATGGAGGACAAGGGATTCCAGGGTGCTCCTCAACACCATCGCTCTCACTTTGCTCATCCCCATGTCCCCTTGGCATCAGGATCAGGGGGCTTCGGTGCGGCGTCTGCCCCCCCCATGGCCACGGCAAGAGAGAAGGATGAGGAGAGTCTGTCCCTGCCTGGGCGGAACCTTCCGGAAACATTGCAGTGTTTTGGGGTGGCAGGATAGGAGTTGTGGGTTCCTGTTGAACTCATCCGGCATTTTGGGAAGCGGCTGTTGCTGCTGCCAGCCTGCTGAGTGTTGGTGCCCCAGCTGTGGCTGACAGCATCCGCTTCCTCCCTGCTCAGTATCCTGAATTCTTGAGAATTCATGTTGCACTCCTGGAGCAGGCAGACAGCCCCACAGATCAGAGGCTTGGAGCATCCACTGGGTGCTAGGTTTCCCCCAACATCTGGGTGCAAACTCCAGGATGCAGCTGGTTTGGCTTCCAGGGTTTTCGGGTGCCAAGGGGAGCTTGGTGAGCGGCATTCCCATCAGCAGGCGTACCGGCAGGAGAGGCATGAGCTGATCTCCCTGCCTACGCAGCGTGTACGGAGGGAGCTGGGGAAGGGAGGGGGGGCAAGAATTAGGCTGACAAATCCCTCTTCCTTTCCAGTTTGGATCTCCAAATCCAGATCTACTGGGTGTGATCAGAAGGTTCAGCTGTGGGAGCTGATTTACTGTCTGATTGCCCAAAAGCCTCTTTCTGCTGATTCCTGCTGTGACACCCCACTTTTCTTGGGAGTCACCAAGCCCTGCAGTGGGAAGAGCTGGAAGAAACAGCTAATTTGGTGGCTTTTAGCATCATTGATCACCTTTACCTGCTCTTCCCACTCAGCACCCAGCCAGGGTAGCTGCAACCCCACACAGGATGCCCAGCTACTGGAATTCCTGTCTGCTGGGATTCCTAGCCTGTGGCTTGAGCGTGGTTTCCTGGTGGCTAGGAAGTGCTGCAGTGGTTCTAGTACACCAGAGCCCACCTTAGCTGGCATTAAGCACCCCTTGCTCCTTTCCTCTTGTTCCATAGTCCATAGGGGGGTGACCCTTGCTTGCCACCAGGCCTGCTGGTCAGTCCCTCTACCATCCCATTCATCCCCCTGGATGAATCCATAGGATCTGGAAGCAGGACAGGGATCTCTAGTGGGAAGAGAAAGATCCCTGGAAGGTGGGCTGGGACAGGAGACTCTTGGTTCCTGGATGTTGTTTGGAGAGCAAACTCTGGTAATAACAGCGGCATCCAGATACATCCCGGATCCCACAGCCAAGGCGTTTTCTCGCCAAGGAAGTTGGTGGAGCTCTGACCCAGCTGGGGGATGCTGCTGCTAAGCCTGGCAGAGGGTAGATGGATGGATGCAGTAGGGATGCAAAATGCAGCATTGGGCCTGTGGGATGCTCTTGCTTTGGGATTGGCTGGCATGGTTCTCCAGGCTCATCCCAGCACAGCTGGCACAGAGCTTCTGGCCGCCACCATGGGATTGTGCCGGTGCGTATGATGTGGTTGCTGGTGGTTCCATTATTCCTGGAGGTCCCTTCTAACGTGGCTCTAGCTAATTAGATCTGTCAGCCAACCTTGTTAGCATGAGAGCTGGCAAAACCCCTGGATTCTCCACCCTGGGTTCAAAGGCAATCAATGGTGTTGCCATTGGATCCTGTTCCAGTGCCCAGGGGAATCGAACCCTCATAAATCTTCCTGACCAAGATCCAACGGACCCCACTCAACTATTGGCCACCCAATAAAGCCAATACAGTAAGCCCTGGCTGGGTGCCTAACAAGCTCATTAAGGGATGAGATCCACGGCAGAGAGAGGGCGGGAGAGATGGGTTCCGGCTGTGTGGCAGCATGACAGGCTCAAGGGCCACTGGGACTGCCAGCCCACGGCATGAGGCCCTAAGCCCCTAAGCCCCTGATGGGCAGCGGCGGAGGCCACTTCCTGCCTCGTGTCTCCAGTGTTTCGACACCAGGAAGGGCTGGAGGGGGAGGGAAGGCTTCACACTTCCTCCTTTCCTCCCTCTAGATCCGGTAGCGGGCCAGGGTCACCCTGCTGGCAGCAACAGGCCACTGTGTCCCCGTGTGCCCCTTGCCTTCTCCCAGTGGTGCTTCAGGGGAGATATGAGCTTCTGCACTCATGGTGTGGGGCCGGGCAGGGCTGCTGCACCCCCAAGATGAGGGCACTGCACGCTCACGTACCCACAGTGTGGAGCCAGCCTGGGCTCCTGTACACACAATGTGGAGCTGTGTGGGTCTCGAATTCTGTGGAGTTTCTGCACCCATAACGTGGGGCTTCTGCACCTGCAGTGTGTGGCTGGGCAGGTCTCAGGCTCTGTGTGGGGCCAGCACAAGTGTGTGCCAGGCAGAGTGGTGAGGAATGGCTTCCCACAGCACCTGCCATCGATCTCACTTGCACTGGGTTCATTAGTGGTTCTGGTAGTGTCTCCAGGACCACGGGGTTGGCAGTGGCATCCACTGAGCCTCCAGCCTAGGCTGCCTTTTCTGGGGCTTCCTACCACACCTCAGGTTGTGATCCAGCATGCTGGACCCTCTTTGGGGTTTCCCTTGGGAGCTGGTCTGTGGGGTGTGGGGTGACAAGGGGGTGACAGGCTGTCAGTGGATGCTCCTCATCCTGCTTTGAAGCAATGCCTCATAAATTATCCACGAAAATTTTGCTGTTAGTTGCTCTGGGCTCTCAGGAGGATGCATTCATTACCCCTCCATCCCTGGGGACATTGATTACTCTGGAGACTGATCCCCCCCATGGCTTTCAAACCCCAAAAACGGTGGGGTGCTGATGACCTTCCATGGCAAGTTGAGGCCTTTATCTCCCCAAGTTAATTAATTGGAGCAGCATTCCCATTAATTCCATCTTTCCTTGCACCAGCATGGGCTCACACCTTCACCAGCAAATCCTCATGACAAACACCCTACTGTGGAAGTGCTTTCCCATTTCGGCTGGGAAAAGTCAATCCCCCAACCCCCACAGGGAAAAGTCATCCAGGAAGAGCCGGCAGAATGTTCCTGACGCTCCCAGTGGCTTGGGACAGCCAGAAGGATGTCCCAAATATTTTACGTGTCTGGCAGAGGGTTCCTGTGGCTTTTCCGGGGACAAGGGAATAAGGGCCCCCAGCGCACACACTCTGTTATCGATACTAGATCCTGCTTCCTGGGCAGAGCTTGGCCAGGCTGTGCTGATCCTCATGGCTCTTGAGAGTGGGATGTGGAGACTTGGGCATGCAGGAGTGCAGGCACACACATATACAGGGATATGGAGATGCAGGGACACAGGGAGGTGGGGACAGAGGATTTCAGGGATATAGGAGTGAGGGGTGTGCCTACACATCTCCTGATGCATCCTACCCCATTGCTGGGGTGGTACTCAACCCCAAGCTGGCACCCACCAGCTGCTGCCTTCCCCTGCTTGCCCCATGGCTCGGTGTGGGCAGCTGCAGGCACTGGGGTGGCTGAGGGTTACTCTTGATGTGGCTGAGGGTCCATCATCCAGTAGCAGCCTGGGACATTTTGGCAGAGCCAAGCAGCTGCCCTGGGAAATTGTTTCTTTCCAGCCTAAAACCGCTACTAATCTTCCCGGATGGTTTTAATGGAATTTAAAGGCGAGGAGGGATTATCTGAGGAGAACCCATTATGGATGGCTTTGTGCCAGGGCAGGCTCCGAAAAATCTGGCAGTGCTAGGCACCCTACCTGTCTCTCCCTGCTCCCTGCCTGCAGCAGACAGACTGGGAATGCTCCGGCATTTTCCAGCAGTGGCATGTTGGACCCACATCCTTTCTCCCATGTCTCTGGGGGGTGTTCCCCACAGAAGGATTTTGAGAGTTGAGAGGGGTCTCTGGGGCTAGTCCCATGGTTTGGAATGGGAATAAAGAGCCCTGGGGACAGGGGCACCCAGACTTTTCTTGCTTCTTCAGTGGCTTTGGGAGCATCCATGTGAGGTAATGGTGAGGTGGGTTCATCCCATGGGATGCTCCCATCCTGTGTGCCTTGACCCCATGATCTCACACTCTGGTCCCAGGGCCAGGTGGGTGCTGGGGTGCTGGGGTGCTGCCCTTTACATTGGTGTCTGGGCACCTTCCTCAGGCGAAGGGGTGGGCCAAAGTCCTGATGCCTCCATTATCCAAAGCTGTGTCCTAGCACTGGGTGCTGAGGGTTGGATGTGCCTGACACCCAACGGGACTGTGCCAGTGGATGCTTCTTCCCCCAGGGACCCTTACTGAAGGGAAGAGCTGGACAGCTCCATGGGCAGGGAGCCAGGAGCACAGTGGGGGGTTCAGGAGTAGAGGGTACCCCCTGCTCCAGCACTCACCCTCCCCTTTGCTGTTTTGCAGGGTTTTTAAGAAAGCCAGTCCTAACGGGAAGGTAAGGAGGACATGGTGGGGGAAACCATAGGGTCTACAAGCATGGCTGGGAGTGGGAGGTGGGCACGTCCCTGAACCCTAGATTCCACCCTGCACACTGCTGCCTGACTCAGCATTCTGCCAGGGCAGCAGGAAGGGAAACTGAGGCACAGTGGGGCTGGGGGGGGCTTTCCCAAGGTCAAGGGTTAAGCAGACAGGTTTTGGAATGCTGGGGTGCAGGTGACCCTTCCTTTGGGGGTTTTGGTCTGGCAGCAGGAGCTGATGCAGAAATCCTTTTGCCTGGAAGCTGCCTGCCCTGTGCCTCAGTTTCCTCATCAGGAGAAAGGTGACACTGGGGGGCTCATCCTTGCCTGACAGAGGAGTACAAAGCCCTGGGGTGCCACCCAAGAGTCCCCAGATGCAAAGTGTCCCAGTGCAAAGGTTCCAGGCTTTGACTGGAATGGGGTGGGTTGGCTTTTGGATACCACAGGACAGGGTGACACTGGGAATGATGAGGAATATGGACCCCAGTGGGTGGTGACAACATGGGGGGACCCTAGAGGGTCTGCTCTGTGCACCCCTGACACCCTGTTTCCCCCTGCAGCTCACTGTATACCTTGGAAAGAGGGATTTTGTGGACCATATCGACGTGGTGGACCCCGTGGGTATGTGGTGGCAGGAAGGGGACCTCAGTTGCATGCCAGGGTGGGCTGGGCTGTCTAGAAGGATTTGAGGGAGCGGGAAATAGGTGATTTGGGATAATATTCATGTCCTACTGTGGCTTTGCGTATGCCCTGGGTGCAGTAGGTGCAGACTGTCCCTGCTGGCAGCTTGGAGGTGATGACTCTCTGTGTAAAGGGAGGGCATGTCTCCCCTTAACTGTGCTGGTGTCCCCTCAAACCCTGCCTGTACATTCTCCTCTAACCCTACCAAGTATGTCCCGTGACCGTGGCATTGTGTGTCCCCCTGCCAGCAGTGTCCCCCCATCCCAGTGGCATGTCTCCTGACCCTGCCATCATGTCCCCTAACCCTGCAATTGCATTCTCTGACCCTGCCAGTGTGTCCCCCCTGTTCCCATGACACATTTCTGACTTGGCTGTTCCGTTGCAGATGGAGTAGTGCTGGTGGATCCTGAATACCTGAAGGAGAGAAAAGGTAATGTCTACCCCTGGGGCCACAGAAGTAGCACTGCCACAGAGTGATGCTAGCATCCTCATGCAGTTCTGCCCAGGCATTGGCATCTCTGGGCCCTTTGGTGACATTTTCCAGCCCCCTGTCCCCATGGCAGGTTCCCTGTCTGTGGAGAATGGGAGTGCTATGGTAGGCATCCCAAGGCACAGCTGGCTGTTGTATCCTCATATTCTCAACATGGCATGTCCTCAAGCTACCACTACTTCCCAGTGTGCTGATGGGACTGGCACGAGCCAGGATGCCACTTTGTGATGGTCCCCTCCATGACCCACACTCTGCTACCAACCTCCCCTTGTCACCCTCTGCAGTCTTTGTGACATTGACCTGCGCCTTCCGCTATGGCCGTGAGGACCTGGATGTTCTGGGGCTGACTTTCCGCAAGGACCTGTTTGTGGCCAACTCCCAGGCTTTCCCCCCGGTCCCCGAGGACAAAAAGCCTCTGACACGGCTGCAGGAGCGGCTCATCAAGAAGCTGGGCGAGCATGCCTACCCCTTCACCTTTGAGGTAGGGTGACAGCAGGTGCTCTAGGGTGCTTGAAGGGACAGTGAGCCCTGCAACGGGGACAGCACGGTCCCATCTGGCCTTGTGGGGTCGTGGTTGGGGGTGAGATGCTGCTATCTATAATCAAGATGCAGCTTTTGGTGGTGCATTTTCAAACTCGTGAGCAGAAAGCAGCCACCAGTAGGGAAACTGCCAGTCTGTGTCAGACTGGGGGGGTCCATGCTGACACTGGGGATCCATGCCAGCACTGGACAGTTCTGGCAGGGAATGGGGTGGCATGCACCTACTCCTCCAATTTCCCCAGCACAGCTTTGGCAATGGTGGCCACCCCCTCTGGAGCTCTGTGACATTTTATGGTGCTCAATCCTATGGCCTTAAAAATGGCCCTGATGCCCTGATTTCTCAAAATCCCCCTGATTAATTAAAACCCTCTAAAAGAATGTATTTTTGTAACACTTTGGGATTTGGAAATGTAATAGTAAAATGAAGAAATCCTTCCTGGATTTCTTTCTTTCCATTTTGGACAGGAAAGGGAAGTACTGGTAGCCCCCTAAAAAACTCACCCCTCTTTTCCTTCCAGATTCCCCCCAACTTGCCTTGTTCTGTCACACTGCAGCCAGGCCCAGAGGACACAGGGAAGGTAAGATCCCCCCATGTTCCCATGCCACTAGGCTGTGGTGAGTGGCCACTGCTGGGGTCACCTCTTTGGAGGGTGCAAAGGGGTTTCCCTCTCCTTCTTCTCCTTCTCCCCCCTTCCTGGCTTTCAGGCCTGTGGGGTGGACTACGAGGTCAAAGCTTTCTGTGCTGAGAACCTGGAGGAGAAGATTCACAAGAGGTAAGCAGAGGGGATTCATCCAGCCTGTGTGGGAGTTGCATCCTTCTGGTGCTGACTGCAGGAAAAGGGCACCGCAGCTTGTTACCCACCTTGGGTGAGATGTTTTCCAGGATGGGATAGGGTTGTCTTTTAGGATGGGGTTTGGATGGAGGTGTTTTCCAGAATGGGGATGGGATAGAGGTGTTGTCCAGGGTAGGGCTGAGTCAGAGAACATCTTGGGGCTGGGATGTCCACCACTTTGCAAGGAGCCCAATACTTGCTGTGGGCAACCTGGCTGGGCCATGGGGCTTTCCCCTGCTGGGCATCCAGACAAGACCTTCCATGGCATCCTTCTGACCCAGCAGACAGAAGAAAAGAGGGATTTGACCCAGGATGGGCCAAGAAAGAGGATAGCCTGTTGGCAGCCTGAATTCTCATGTCCCTGTCTTCCCCAGGAACTCGGTGCGCTTGGTGATCCGTAAGGTCCAGTATGCACCAGAGAGACCTGGCCCCCAGCCCATGGCAGAGACCACCCGGCAGTTCCTCATGTCAGACAAGCCGCTGCACCTTGAGGCATCCCTGGACAAGGAGGTGGGCAAGGACTGGGGAATGTACACTGGTGGGCTGACCCCGGGGATCTCACCATCCTCTCTGCTCTGCCTCTCTACAGATCTACTACCACGGGGAGCCCATCAGTGTCAACGTGCATGTCACCAACAACACCAACAAGACCGTGAAGAAAATCAAGATCTCAGGTGAGGAGTAGGTCTGCGTCCCCATCCACGCTGGTGTCCCTGTTCCCATTCCCGTGGGAGCCTACCCTGATCCCCATCTTGCTGTGTTTCACCCCAGTGCGCCAGTATGCCGACATCTGCCTCTTCAACACTGCCCAGTACAAGTGCCCAGTGGCTGTGGAGGATGCTGAGTGAGTTCTGGCTCCTTGGGGACATCATGAGGAGCCCTGGAGACCTCAGGGGGGTCTTGGAGGTACCTTGGAGGTCTCCTGCCCCAGCGCAGTCCCACTGGGATGTTGCACTTGGCAAGCAGGGACTGGTGAGAGGAGTAGGGAAATGGAGACCCTTTTTCTAGTGGCATCTTGGGGATGTCACTCTCTGCGTCCTCTAGGAAGGAGATGTTCATCAGGCTGGGGCAGGGATGGGAATATATGAAGAAGCTCACCAGGCTGAGGTCGAGGTGTTTGGGGTGGCCTGCGGGGCTGTGGGTGGTTGGGGCTCTGCCTAATGGTGGCAATCATTTCCAGTGACATGGTGGCCCCAAGCTCGACGTTCTGCAAAGTCTACACTCTGACCCCCTTCCTTGCCAACAACCGGGAGAAGCGGGGGCTGGCGCTGGATGGGAAGCTCAAGCATGAGGACACCAACCTGGCCTCCAGCACGCTGTGAGCCCCTCTACCCCCCGGGGCTCCTGTCTCCCCTGCAGCATGGGGGCAGGACCTGGCCCTGGTGGGCATCCAGCCCCTGCTCCAGGGGTGATGCTTGAGGTGGAGGAGATCCCATGAGGGGACCTTCAGGAGGAGAGGGGGCTGGTCCCCATGGCCATTTTGTCACTGATGCCCACCTGTGCCTTCCTCCAGGTTAAGAGATGGAGCCAACAAGGAGATCCTGGGCATCATTGTCTCCTACAAGGTGAAGGTGAAGCTGGTAGTGTCACGAGGAGGGTGAGTGTTAGGCAACCCCCTACCGTGCTGCACCTCCTCTCTAACCTTGGGACTGGTCTGTGCTGCAGGTGGGGCCCCCATCATCCTTAAAGCTCCCCCTGGGACTAAGCAGCACAGGGAGGGACAAAAGGTGTGTGGGGGTTGTGTGTCCTTGGGAGGGAACAGTGACTAATGTGTTGTATCCTTTGACTCATGCCAGCCTGCTGGGAGACCTCGCCTCCAGGTAACACCCCACTCCCCCAGTGCCCTCCAATCCTCACTGCAGCCCCCCATTGCACCCCCCAACCCCTCAGGGTGCTACCGATCCCATGCCTGTCCTTGAGATTCCACTGTGTTGGGATGCTGTCTCACCTAAAGCAAAAAGCCTGGCAGAGGTGGGGATGAGAGGGTGAAGCTGGGAATGCTGGCAGGGTTTGAATCCTGCATCCTCCTACTTGTACTGGAGTTAGGCCTGTGAGTGCTGCTGAGGAGAGTGAGCAGGGCACAGAGGTGGCTCCATAGGGCTGAGGATCTCTGGATGTGGGGAGGCAAGTCTCTGGGGCTTCCCAGGTCTTCATCCTCATATCACTTCCCTCCTATGGGGGCCATGGGACTACTCTGTCCTACCTGTCCCTAGGGCAGCTTAGGCTATCATGTCCTGATGTCACCATGCCCACTGAGCACTGGGAAAACTTGGTGCACCTCCTGCCATTCCCATGGCACTGCTGGCTGTCCAAGGGATTTGGATCCTCCCCCCCCCCATAGCTGCTAAAGACAGATTTTTGCCACGCTGCTGTCCTTCCTGATGCCCCTCTATTTCCCAGGGGGCCTGTGGTGATCCCCCACCCCGGGGTCCAAGCTCAACCAAGAGTCATGAGAGCTGCAGAGGAGCTCCATGGAGAATAACACAGGGGTTTGCCCAGCTTTGTGGTCTCTATAGCAGATGTAATGGGGGGTGCTGTTCTGCTCCCCCTCCTCCAAATTTGCCTCACTCTGCATGGAAAGTGCAGGGAGGCCTGTGCTTTAGCCTGGTGTCTCTTACAGCGACGTTGCAGTGGAGCTGCCCTTCACGCTGATGCATCCCAAACCCAGGGAGGAACCAGTACACCGGGACAGTGAGTGTCTGTCCCTGGGGGTGGGTTGTCCCTGGGGGTAGGTGGGGGCAAAGGGTGCCAGTGAGGCTGTGTGGAGGGAGATTCTTGGCTTCTGTTGACCCTATTCACAGGGCCTCAGCATTAAAATCATGGGGGTGCTCTCATCACCTCACTGCAGCCAAACTCCAGCGGGGTTGCATCCACACACTGGAACTGGTGGTGACGACTGCAGGGGAATCTCAGCCACCCCAGTGGGATGGCAGTGATGACTGCAAGGGGGGGATCATGCACCCTGGTAGGAGGGCAGGGATGAGCTTGGGGATGGTGTCACCCACCTCGGTGGGATGGCACCCTGTGACTAATCCTGTGTCATCCCTTTGTTCAGTTCCAGAGAATGAAGCGCCCATAGATACAAATCTGATAGAGCTCGATACAAAGTAAGAGACTAAAGTACACCCCTCCCCCAGTTCCCACATTTTGTGTGGGAACGTGAAACATGGCGGTTGCATGGCGTCCCCCCAATCCTCTAACACCCGCTGTGCCATGGGATTGGCACCTGTGATTAACCCCACACATGTCACCTGTAATGCATGACGCGTGCTGTTCCCCTCTCTCTTCTCTCCTCCTTCGCCCTTCCCTGCATGGCTTTCCAAAAAACAGGAGAAACTGCAGTAAGAGGCCGCCGGGATCGTGTTGGGGGTGTGGGAGGTTGTAGCCACAGCATTCCTTGGGCTGGTGATATGTTTGGGAGGTTACTTAACCCACCCAGCTAATCCCTGCTCGTCTGCGGTTCCCCCAGAGTGGGGAAAATGCCAATGGCCAGCATCTGCTGGAGAGCATGGGGGCTCTTTTTGGGGTGCATTGGGCAAGTATTAATAAGGCTTTTAAAACCGAGGCTGTATGCTGGGGATGGGGGGTTTTTGGGCCCCCTGAGCTGCTGTTACATCGTGCCAGTGTAGGTTGAGCTCACTGGGCCAGCTGGGACAGCTCTGTGGGGCAGGGGTGTTTGACCTTACATCCCACCTAAACCCCTCTCCCTTGTGTCCCCCCTAGCGATGATGACATTGTGTTTGAAGACTTCGCCCGCCAGCGACTGAAAGGCATGAAGGATGACAAGGAGGATGAGGAGGAGCGGACAAATTCCCCGCAGCTCAATGACAGATAAGCGAGCCCCCTCTGCTCGCCACCCTGCTCCAGGGACACCCCTACATTAGGCTGCTTCTCTTTTCTATAATTAATTAATTTTGTTTTCTACCTGTACTGGGAGCCTACGAATCGCCCGATGGCCACAGGACCTATAACCGTCCAGCTGTGCCGTGTTGTCTCTTCATCCAGCTGCCAGAGCTGCTGTTTCCCGTGCAGGGCACGGCCAGGGGGGTGCTGGAGGCAGTGGGACTCACTATAACCCCATCCCTGTTCAGTCTCCTGCCATTTGTGAGAGCCCTTTCCTATGAGNGGGTTTTTTTTTTAGGCAGCCTTCTCATGGGAAAAGGCACCTGTGCACCTCTGTGTCCCCTCCTTTCACCCATGGCCAGTCCCCCTCTGTCCAGCCCTGCTGCATGTGTTCCCTCCCTGGGATGCACGAGCCTGGCTTTGACTTTGTCCCCTGCCCCAGCTGCTCCAAACAAAGGGGGTGGGCAGCACCTGCCCATCTCTTCCCCCAGGTCCCCTCAAAGTGGCCAACCCCAGAGGTCCTCCCAGCTACATCCGTTTTCACTCCCTGGAGAAAACCAGCTCAGAGCTGGGAGCTGCTAGGGCCAGGTTAAGGCAGCAGAGGAGACCCTGTGGGTCTGTGCCCTCGGCCACGCACTGCTTGCTCTGGGAGAAGCCTCAAATGTGTCTTCACAGCCATGGCAGTGTTGTGGCAGAATAGCCTTGACCCCAGCAGGATGTTGCCAGGGATACTTTTGTCCTGCCAAGCCCTCCTGGTTGATGTTTCGCTCTGCCTGCATGGGAACTAGCACCTGTTTGGGGGTAGGGGAGAAGCAGGGCGTTTGCCACCCTAATCAGTGTTTCAACAGATGCTTGTACCTCCTGGATTGGTGGTGCCTGGACTCCCTCCCCCCCTCCAAGGGTCTCTGGTCTCCCACCACCCACTGAGAGGCAATTCTCACTATTTATTGTGCTGTTGCAGTTAGCGTTTTCATCTGAGAACATTTTGTGGGGATAGCTCCATCCCCCCAACCCGGTTTGTGGGGTGCCGAGCTGAGCCCACCCCCCTCCACCCGTAATTTTTGGGTAAAGCTGATGGGCAGCGTGGTACTTCTTTTTGTAAAGTGGTTCCTTTGTACTGATCATTGATACCTGCTGCTTTGGTTTCTCCACCCTGTCTGTGATGTTTCTGTGTTCTGTCAAATAAATTATTCTAGTTTATTAAACTCAGAAAAAGAAAAAAAAAAAAAGAAAAAAACCCGAAAAAACAGTAAAATACAGTCCCAATGCCTGGACGCTTCTGTTGGCTAAGAATGGGGGAACTGGCAGCAACCATGGAGTGGTTTGAGCTGGGAGGGACCTTGAAGCTTACCCAGTTCCATCCTCCTTGCCATGGACAGGGACACCTTCCACTAGACCAGGTTGCTGAAAGATCCATCCAACTTGGCCTTGAACACTTCTAGGGGTGGGGCAGTCACTGATCCTCTGGGCAGCCTGTGCCAGGGCCTCACCACCATCACAGGGTAATTTTTTCCCTCTTGCACAAGGACCAGGGAGCAGCAGCTACCTGCCCTACTCGTGCCACCCCATGCCTCCACTGATGACAGCCTCCCTGGTGTGCAGAGACATGCAGAGGGGAGCCAAGGAAGAGATGAAGGATTCTGTATCCTGCAGCAGGGACTGGGCATTATTTTGGAAATGAAATGCATGGCCATGCAGTACCTCATGAACACAGGGCACTAATGAGCTGTTTGTTAAACAAGCCATGTCTAGTCTGTGTCCTGCTGAGGAACTGCTCAGAGCTGATTGTTTTAAGGATCACAGAATCATGGAGGTTGGAAAAAAACTCTCTTAAGATCATAGAGTCAAGTGGTTCCCCTAGCCATGCCAAGGCCACTAAACCATGTCTCCAAGAGCCACATCCAAACATCTGCTAATGCTGCAGGGAGCTTATCGCCTTTGAGAGCAGCAGGAACCAGGACTGGAGAATGAGCCAAGTAGCACCTCCATTTATGGGCCTGAATTCAGAGACAGTTCTCATGGAAGTGCTGTGACTTGTCCCCTCACAGTCAAGAAAGGAGAAATCCTGCCTCAAGTTGTGCCAGAGGATGTTTAGATTGGAGAGTAGGGAAAATTCCTTCCCTGAAAGGATTGTTCAGCCTTCAGACAGACTGCCCAGGGCAGTGGTGGGCTCCCCATCCCTGAAGGGATTTAACAAATGTGTAGATGTGGAAATTGAGGACATATATGGTTTAATGGTGGGCTTAGCTGTGTGTGGGTAAAGATTGGACTCCATGATCTTAAAGAGCTTTTCCAACATGAATGATTCCATGATTCTATGTCCCCAGTCATATTACCTTGCCCAGGGGCTAAAACTGTGGCCTCAGTGAAGACAGGCCTTCTAGAGGATCTTTCCGTGGTCCCAGGGAAAGCAGAGGTTAGACACGTTCATGTCCCATGCAGCTTGAGCTCCCCTTGCCATGCTGATGCTATGGGGAGAGACTATCCTTAAATTGGTTGACTTCATGGGTGTCAGCATTTGTGCCAGAGCTTGTCCCAGCCTTCCCTGCCAAAGACAAATCTGGCTCCACCAAAGCCAAAGTCTCCACAGTCACACAACCAGACTCTGATCCCACATGGCCATTGTCAGAGGCTCCATGTGGTGTATTCCTGGAAGCAATTGCCCAGCACAGCTCTCCAGATCCCTCCTGTGTGCATAATCCCTTCCCACAGCATCTGTGAGTACTTAATATTTTTGACATCTCCAGTCCCCTGTCAAATCTGGTTCAAGCTGGACAAGAAGGCTTAAGTTATTTTAGGAAAAAAAAGGAAGTTTAGATGGGTACAAACTGAGCTATTGCTTAAGCCCCATTTTGAAAGCCAAGCAAATTCGGTTCCCTGTCCTTGTTGCGCTATCTGCATCACTGTGATGTGGGAGGGGATCAGCTCCTCCTCATGTCCTGGCGAAGGAGGCAGTGAGGAAGAGGTAGCTGGGTACTGGGAAGGCTCCAGTGGCCTTCTCTCCACCTCAGAGCCCACCTCCTCCAAGGTGAGACCCTCCCTCTGTGGGTGTTTCCTCCAGGAAGGAGGAGCTGCACAATCTGAGCCTGCACCTTCTGTTTGCCAAATTGCCTGCTCCCAGGAGTGCTTGAGGAAAACCCATTGAGCTCCAAGATCCCTCTCTGAGAACCCTTCATATCGGTGTACTGCATGCTGCCCCTCCTGGGGCTGCTATGGGTCCCAGTCATGAGGCAGAAAGGCCTCCTCAACACAGGAACCTGCAGGTCTCAGTGCAGGTGAGGGGCATGCCTGGCTCTACCACAGCCGGAAGGAACTGACTCAAGAGCAGATGGAGAGACTAGAGAGGCAGGAGCC
This sequence comes from Toxostoma redivivum, assembly GCA_013397375.1. NCBI lineage: Eukaryota > Metazoa > Chordata > Aves > Passeriformes > Mimidae > Toxostoma > Toxostoma redivivum. The sequence continues at coordinate 612,404 of VXBI01008388.1, read as the reverse complement.
CTCCCTGCTGCCCGCACTAGGGCAGAAATGCTCCCAGGCTCTTGGTCAGAACACATTTCCCCCAGTTCAGCTCTCGCTCAGCTGGATTGGTTTTGCTGTGGACCCTTGGTAGTGTAAAGGATGCTCAGGCATTCCTGCAGGAGAGCTCAGCTCCTCTAGGACTCAAACAGGCTTTTCCCTTTGCTGATGGTGGTGACAGAGACTGGTGTCTTTAGTAAATGACAAAACATCAACATCCCCAGCCTTGGGCAGGACATGTCCCTGCTTCACATGCTGCCAGGTGGAGTTTTGGGATGAGTGGAAATGCCCAGATGGCTTGTCCTGGGAGAAGAATGTTACAGGTTCCAGGCTCAGCCACCAGGCAGACAAATGTTGCCATGGCACAGAATGAGTCAGTACAGCACATTCCCAGTGTAAGGTTTCCTCAGGTGCTCTTGTACAGCCTTCACTCCACCTCACCTCAGCCGACACCCAGAGCAGAAAGCAGCCTTTTGCAGGCAGGTTGTTACTTCTCAATTAACACCCTTGTAACCGTGTGGGTGTTGCAGGAGTCATCACCTGCTTCCTCAGCCCAGGAAATCACATCAGTTGTATCAAATCTAAACGTGCAGTTGGTGGGAAACAAGACAAAGGACACCAATGCCTTGTCTCAGAACAAGTGCTCTAGATCTAGAGGGAGAGGGGCAGAGTTTGGAGTACGCTGGGGCTAGAAAGGTTGTTCCTGTTCCTTTGGAAGGCTGCAAGCAGGAACACAAGTGGTCACACTGAAACTTCCTGAGCAGAGGTCACTGCTTCTGAAATACGTTTACATGATAAATGTCAACAGCCCTCAGGGGGTGCAGCTTCCCCTTGGTGCTCTGGGCCTGGAATACAGTGGGTAAATACCCCATGTAAGAGCCTATTTCTTCAAACTCCTGTTTTTTTTCATTAAATCAGAGAATGGTTTGGTTTGGAAGGGACCTCAAAGCTCATCCAGTTCCAATTCCCTGCCATAGGCTGGGACACTTTACCCTAGACCAGGTTGCTGAAAGATTCATCCAGCCTGGCCTTGGACACCCAGGGATAAGGCAGCAGCAGCTTCTCTGAGCAACCTGTGCCAGGGCCTCCCCACCCTCACAGGGAAGAATTTCTTCCCAATATCCCATCTAAGCCTGCTCTCTGGCAGTGTGAAGCCATATACCTTGTCACTGCAGGCCATGGTCAAGTTCTCTCCTTTTTGTTTCTCTCCCTTTCTGCAGACTGACACAAGCCTATGATCAAACAATAGCAGGACGTTCTCTGCCAGCAGCCATAGTCAGAACCACAGGCACAGCTCCCATCTGAAGGCTGGTACACAGGAGAACAAGTAACATAGCCAAACTTTTTACTATTATTAAAATAGAAAATTTACAGTTGTTCTGCTCACTGCAACAGTCTCCAAACAGTATCTGCAGGCAAACACACACCCTGCAGCCCACGCAAACTAGAGCAGAGGCAGGAAATGCCCCATCTCACCAAAACACCACCTACCCACACTTCCCACAGGGCTGAACCCAGTCCCAGACATGCAAGGAACCATCACTTGCTGCTGACAACAAAGTTCTGGGTTTCTGCAGGTGCCATGTGTGCACAGTGACCAGGGGAGGGTCCTCGCTGCCACCTGCTCCTCCAAATGCGTGGCCTTTGTGAACGAAGATGGGCTCTGCTTCCCTGCCAGAGCTGTCCCAGCTCTGCGTGTCATACACATGCACAGTGCCATCAAAACCTTGGATAAAAGGGAATTAGAGAGTGCAGAAATTAATTGCTTTGCCCTAGTCCAGCTAGGCTCAGGATCACCTCCCAGCAAGAACAAGATAAAATGGCCCAGACTAGAAACCTGTGAGGAGAGCAACTCTGCCTCTCAGGAGAGTGTCTCAAGGAAATAGCTGCTGCAGAGAGCCCAGACTAGACCCCTAAAATTTGTGGATTCTTGAGTGTGAACATGCAGGGATCTGGTCAAGAGGCAGCCTTGCTGCCCAGCTCACATTATCAGTCCTGTAGCTTGCAGCCAGGCTGTCACTGGCACTATCAGGGCAGTGCTTGTGATCAGCTTGGGGCCTTTGATCTCACAGAAGGGCAGCAGGCATCTTCCAGAACCTGCCCAGGCCCCTTCCAGAGTTACTGGAAAGTGGCAGCTGCAGACGACAATTAGCTGGCATCTCTGCTGGCTCCAGAGAGAGTTCTGAAAAGCCACCCTGCCACTGGGGGGTTTTAAGTGAAGTGAACTTGGCCTTGATAAAAATATAAATCTAAAAAGCACCCAGAAAAGGGAGATCTCTACCCTAAGAACCTACCTGAAATGGCAAGGTAGCCTTCCAGAGCAGGAGCCCAGGAGACGCACAGGAACTCTGCACCTGAGCCAGGAGAGGGGACTCTGGCCTTTGCCAAGGCCAAGAGCTCAGAGGTTTTCCTGAGGTCTGTCAGGGTTAGGAGACCCCTGCTTGAGAGGCGAGCCACAGGCTGGGAGCTTGGCTCTGAGCCCTGAGCTCCATGCCTGGTGCCCATGCACCACTGCTCGGTGCATGGAGCTGAGGGCACTGACGTGGCCTCCACGAGACTCTGTGGCTGCCGGATGTCGGCCAGGCACAGCCGGCCTGTGGCACAGCACAGAAGCAGCATGTTGCAGTCCAGGAAGGCCAGGGTGCTGAGCTCCTCGCTGCCTCTGGAAGCTGGAAAAGAGAGGCAGGTCTCAGGTCCAATGAGAAGCATTTTCAGGATTTCTATGTACTTCAGAATTGCCTTAGAAAGAAAGCAGGATGTATGCTCAGAAGTAGTGTGTCCAGCTCCAGGGCATGAGAAAGATGTGGAAATGCTGGAATAAATCCAGAGGATGCCATGGGGAGGGTCTGAGGGCTACAGCCTTTCTGCCCTGGTGACAGGCTGGGAGAGCTTGGGGTGTTCAGTCTGGAGAAGAGAAGGCTCCAGAGAGAAGAGAAGGAGCCCCTTCCAGCACCTAACGGAGCTCCAAGAGAGCTGGAGAGGGACTTTGGGCAAGGGCCTGGAGTGACAGGACGTGGGAGTATGGGTTCACACTGACAGAAGGCAGGGTTATATGAGGTATTGGGCAGAAATTCCTCTCTGTGAGGGTGGTGAGGCCCTGATGAGGTTGTCCAGAGAAGCTGTGGCTGCCTCATGCCTGCAAGTTGGTTGGGGCTTGGAGCAATCTCATCTAGTGGAAGATGTCTCTGCTCATGGCAGGGAGTTGGAATGAGATGAGGTTTAAATGTCTCTTCCAAGCCAAACCACTCCAAGATTCTGCAAGCCCCTGTGGTACAGAGACAGTGACAAACAGACCTTCCTTCTCCTCAGTGCTGTGATACTGTCACTAGACACACACATCCCCTCTTCTCTCCCCAGTGATGAGCTCTATGGGGACTGGGTATCACTGCATAGGTGAAGGCAGAGTTCCCAGACACCCAAGGAATCCAGACCTGAACCCACCAGCTGTTGTAACCAGGCTGTCACCTCCCTTGTTTGGGATAGCACACACAGCACCCCTCTGTGAACCCAGTTCTCCACACTGAAACTATCTGCAGGACTCTGGTAGTGCCCAGATTTGGAGCAGAAATGTGAGAAATCAGTATAATGTGAGTGGTAAGCAGCTGGAGATGGACCTGACCATTGTCACCTTTTCCCTCAAGACAATATACTTGTGGCAACTATCTTTATAAACCACTTGCACATGCCCAAAAGTACCTACTCAGTGAAATGTTTGCTACTCAAGCAGTTAGCATTGCTTTACCCAAACTCCACCTTTCCAAAAATAAGACATTAGGCTTGCCTTGAATACCTGCTGTGTAGACATTTTTCCTTGATTCAACCTCTGTAATTTGGACTCTGTCAAGTCTTGAGCCATGAAGGACCCATGGGGCTCTGGCTGAAATGGTGGCAATTTTAGCCCAGGATTGCTCAGTGCTGTTTTCTGTTGCTATGGTGTTTACAGCTTTAATAACATCTATTAAGATGAGACAGAAGAGACAGAAGACAGAAACAGATGTAAAACACATTGAGAACCAAGCAATCCATCCAATTAAGCTGCTTCACAATACCTCACAAAGGTAAAACTGACCTACAAAACCAGTAAGAAATCTAATTGTGGCTAATCCCCTCTTCAGGGTAAACCCCCTTTCCAACCCCTCCAGCAAGGACTGACAACACACTGAGCTAAACGAATGAGAATTACTGAATCGAGATGTTTATGTTCAATGAAGAAGTTTTCTTCTTCTTTTGCACTTCCTTGCTGGTGGTTTACAAGTATTTCCCAGTAGCAGCCTTAAAAATGGTGACCCTTTTTGAGACAAATAAGGTGGATCATGATCTATCCCAAAAGACAATGAATGGAGCTTTATTTCTGACTATTTGAGTTACTAAGGGGGCCCTGTGCCAACTCCATGCAGTACAAGGCTACTGTGACAGGCCTCAACATACTAATTTTCTGACGAGGTTTGAGCTGTTAAGTCCAAACCACCAAACTGGTGTAGACCCTTGTCTTGTGCCCTTCTCCAGCCTGTGCCACACAAGGGTGGTCACTCAGGACATGGAAGTGGCACTCCTCTCCTCTTTTGAAACACACAGGAAGAAGGGAAAGTTAGATATGTGAGATGCAGCAACTGCATTGAGAAACTGCTTGAGCTCAGAAACCCTTACCAGAGTCCTCTGCTGACACCTGCCAGACCTGGAGGGAGCTGTCAGGTGGGCCACTGGTTACCAGCAAGCTGAGGAAACAGAAGAGTCTCACAAAAGAGTCTCCCCAGGAGCAGAAAACAGCCTTGTTTTCCCCAGCCTGGGACAATTTGGTCTGCTGTTCCTGTAACTCCTGCCTCTGCTTGGAGCAGAGTGGTGGCTAGAAGGACCATAATCCCAGAACTCCTCGTGCAGGGATGCTCCACACAGCCCATGCAAACACAGTCCCAGGCAACAGCATTTATGAGGATATGATATGAGGCTCTGATGAGGAGTAGCTGAGGGAGGTGGTGGGGTTCAGCCTGAAGAAAAGAAGGCCCAGGGGACACCTTTTTGATTGCTACAACTCCCTGACAAGGAGGATGCAGCCAGGTTGGGATTGGGCTCTGCTCCCAAGGAACAAGACAAGAGGAAATGGCCTCAAGCTGCACCAGGGGATGTTTAGGCTGGATATTGGGAAAATTCCTTCCCTGAAAGTGTTGTCCAGCCTTGGCACAGACTGTCCAGGGCAGGAGAGGAGTCACCATCCCTTGAGTGATTTAGAAGTTGTGTGTGGCACTTGGGGACATGGGTTAGTGGTGGGCTTGGCACTGATAGGGGAATGGTTAGAATCAGTGGTCTCAGAGGTCTTTTTCACATTTTCTAGAGGACTAGACTAAGAATGATGCAGACAGCCCCAAAGTAATCAACGGGGACTTGTGTAGGAAGAGAGGCTGAACAAGGGATATAATCAGCCAGAGGTGTTTGTTTGGTCTAAATCCTGCAGGATAAAAAAAGCAGGAGAAAAAGTTTCTGAACCTGCACACACAGGGTCTTACAGAGCAATGGCACCAGCCACCAGTGTCCTATTCTGCTGCTGAGCACTTCCAAACAGTGCCAAATGCAGAAGGAAGGGAAGGTAGAGCAGGAAAACTCTACAGGCCCCTGCTGCTCACAAGTGGAGTAGGGAGCAGCAACACCAGCAGCTCTTGGTATGTCACCGGCCCAGACTCACACTGGTCTCAGAGCTGGCAGGATTGACCAGCTGGATTGGGAAGCAGGCAAGGAAAAGGAGTTTGTGCTCAGTGGATAAGTCCCCTCTCCATCTCCAATACACCCTGGGAAGGATCTTGTGGACATACCTGGTGTCTGGCACGTATTTCAGGCTGTACACTGGGCGCTCTGAAAATCCACCACATTCTACCTTGAAATCTCTCTCTGGACACAGGCCCTAGAAATCAGAGGTAAAGCCATTTCTTCACATAATGGTGACAACTTGTGCTCAGTTATCACAAAAAATGACAGAGACATGAGGCAAACTCTTGCTTGCTATAGCTCTTCCCTGTCCAGTGATGCCTTTTTCAACAGGAGATAAGGACTGAAGGATCCCAAAATAGTCCGAGAGAACAAAAATCTGGAGAAAGCTGCTGCCAAGAGCTCTGCATGTGCTTGTTGCCATCCATGCACATCTGGCTCAGGAGCTTTCTACTTACCCAGTGACCAAACACCACCTTATACTCTAGCATGGAGATCATCCACCCAAGGGCCAACCTTGGTGCTCTGTAGGATGGTCCTTCAGGCCTGGGCTGCTCAGCAAGCCCCTTCTTCACTTGGCTTGCTGTCCTCATCTGACCTCTTTCCCCATGAAATGCTTTCACTCACATACCTGGAGATGAAGCGTCCACAACCCCAGCTGTCTGTAGAGCAGCTGCAGGATAACATGACTGGACAAAAAACAGGTGACTTATGTGCTTTGTCTTTCAGCCAAACCTGCTCAATCCTTGGCCATGCCCTTGTCACAGCAACAGCTCACAAAGGCCACCAAGCCCTGGCTTGGTCTCTGAAAATATCAGGCCAAGGAGGTCAGAGAGGTCTGGTGCCACCCTGGCTGCAACACCCACCTGGGCCTCCTTTGTCAGCAGCGTTGGTGGTGGGATCAGCTGCAGGATCTCGTTCCCATCAGACTGTCCATACCCGGCTACACAGACACCTTGGTGGGGTGGGCATGAAGAGCCAGGAACACGGTGAGGGCTGCCTCCCTGCCCAGCCCACCCTCCCTGAGACAAACCCGAGTTACCGCACAGTGCATGGACCCCCAGGCCCTGAACTCGAGCCCAGAGCTGAACCTGGAACAGCTCCAGCCACTTAGCTCCACTTCTGGGGAGCTGCACCCTGGCCTCCCCTCCGGGACCCCAGACTGGCCCAAACCCACACCCTCCTTTCCCCCTTCTCCCTGTTCCTCCCGGCCCCCGGACCTCCTCCTTTCCTCCGGCCAGGCACAGCCACTCCACACCGCCAGACCCCAGCCCGCTGCCTCTCCTCCCCTCAGCACCCCCCGCCTCGCACTCACGGTCCCCGCGGGCCCATTCGATGAGGCGAGTGGGCGCCTGGAGCTCGAAGGTGTGCAGGTCGCGGTACCTGCGGGGAGAGGGCGGGTATGAGGCCGGCGCTGCCCGGTCAGTGCCGGGGTGCCGGGGGTCCGGGGGTCCCTCACAGTCGCAGCGACTGCAGCAGCCACTCGTCCGCCGCCTCCATGGCAACGCCCGCCCGCCCGGCGCGCCCCTGACGTCACATGCCGACGCGCGGCTGTGACGTCACCGCCGCTGAGGCGCCGCCATGATCGCAAGGGCGGTGTGTGTGACAGTGCGGCGCGGCTGAGTGGCAGAGTGCGCTGGGATGGCGAGGACCTCAAAGCTTACCCAGTTCCATTCCCCTGCCATGGCAGTTGGAGAGTGGACACCTTCCACTACACCACGTTGCTCCAAGCCCCATCCAGCCTGGCCTTGAACACGTCCAGGGATGGGGCAGTTACAGCTTCTCTGGGCAGCCTGTGCCAGGGCCTCCTCCCCCTCACAGCCAAGAATTTCGTCCCGATATCCCATCTAACTCTGCCCTCTGGCAGTGGGAAGCCATTCCCCTTTTCCTGTCCTTCCAGGCCCTTGCCCAAAGTCCCTTTCCTGCTCTCTTGGAGCCCTGTTAGGCACTGTAAGGGGCTCCTTCTCTTCTCCCTGGAGCCTTCTCCAGGCTGAACACCCCAAGCTCTCCCAGTGTGTCTCCAGAGCAGAGGGGCTCCAACCCTTGAAGCATCTCCATGGCTTTCCCTGCACTTGCCCACCATGGCCTGATGTTTGAGGTCCCAGAGCTGGACATGTTACTCCTAAACATAAAACCCGCTTTATCCCTTGTTCTGTTGCTCTAGGCACTTTTCAAGCCTCTCTCCTTTTTGTTTCACTTCCTTTTGAGAGGAATGATGGATTTGTCTTTACAAACAAGCTGAGGGTCTGCTGGTAGATAAAACTAGCACTGAGAGATAAAACAAACAATGGGAAGGATTCCACTGATTGATGAATAGAAAAAGGATACTTGCCTTTACAAACAAACTGTAGGTTTCCTGATAAATGAAACTGGATATTGAAAGATGAAAGAAACAATGGGGGAAACCATGAATTACGTAAGAACTGAAAATTAAAGGGGAGGGTTATACATTAGAAGTCTGCACCTCTCAAGTACCTCAGCTAATGGGGAAAGAGAGAGGGAAATGTGACCGGGAAATTAGAATAAAAAGGAGGCTGCGTCCTCCAAAAATTTGAGAGATTCCAGGGGAAATGCCCCGTGGCCTCTCGCTTTATTCAAATAAAGTAAATGGACTCCTCTGTCTGCTTTTTGGACATAAACCTCTGGTGTTTGTGGCTTAATTTTCCTGACACTTTTGGTATATTTTCTTTTGCAGACATGACACAAGCCAAATAACTGCAGGGTGTTTTCTGTCAGCAGCCACAGCCAGAAACACAGGTACAGTCACATCTCTCATTTCCCAGGTCATATTCAGCTTTTCATCCAGTAGAATCTTCAATGCTTCATGTTTGAAATTCTTTGCCCCCTCTATGGCATGGGTTTGGAATGAGATAAACTTTAAGGTCCCTTTCAACCCAAACCATTTGATGGTTCTGCGACTGTGTGGCAATGACATCTTTCAAAAAACAAATATTAGGTACTGTCAACCAAATGCAGATGAATCACATATTCTCTGACATAAATACGTAAAATTATAAGAAAATAGAAATATGAAGTGAGTTAAATCTTGTCTCTTAGTTGAGATCCCATGGATCACTGTGTTAAGGGGAAAGTATGATTATATCTGTTCTGAAGACTATGACATAGGGTAAAGAGATCTAAATTAGAGAGAGAAATATTAAAAAAGAACAGGAGAAAAGGCACAGATTGCCCAGAGAAGCCGTGGATGCCCCATCCCTGAAAGTGGCTTGGAGCAACCTGGTCTAGTGGAAGGTGCCCCTGCCCATGGCAGGGGATTTGGAATGAGATGTCCTTGCAGGGAGTAGGATGAGCCATCTGCGAATAGAACTGTATCTGGGTAATGTGAGGGAACATAATTTAAATCAGTATTTGGGTTATTTGAAATGTGCATCACTTGCTCACACTGGGATGTTCTCCATCATCAGGTAGAGACAATAGGCCCACTGGATTTAGGATGATGCATCTTCTTAAATCGTCTTATGCTTGTTCTGGTGTTAGAGTTGCTGCTGCTGCCACCAACTTAATACAGTCTAGTGCTCCCACTGCACCTGGGTCCAGGTGTGGCCAGCTCTCTTGTCTCTTCATTCTTGGTTGCTTTTGTCAGAGACTTAGTCAATTCCCCCAACTCTTGGAATCCACAGTCAACAAAACACCACACCACCAAGAAAACCACATACCTACTTTTTGTGACCAGACATGGGAGCTCAATTATTACCTCTATTCTTTCTGAATTTATTATTTGTTGCCCCTTCCCCAAATAAAGCCTAAATATTTCACCTTCCTTTGGCACAGCTAAAGTCTGGATGGACATACCTTTTTGCTAGAACAATACATAATGTACAGTGTCTGCTGCACAGAGTAATTTTATCCCTTAATTGCAGTGCATTAAGTGCCAGAATTCTCTGCAGATACAACAGGGCTGTGAGATGGATAAGGAATTGGTTGTATGGTCACATCCAGAGGGTGGTGATCAGTTGCTCAGTCCTGATGGACATCAGTGACCAGTAGTGTCCCTCAAGGGCCTGTATTGGGGCCAGTGTTGTTTCATATCTTCATTAATGACACAGACAAAGGGATCGAGTGGACCCTCGGCCAGTTTGCAGATGACACCAAGCTGAGTGGTGCAGATGACCCACATGAAGGATGGGATGTCATTCAAAGGGACCTGGACATCTCAAGAACTGGCTCATGGGAATCTCATGAGGTTTAACAAGACCAAGTGCAAGGTGCTGCATCTGGGTCTAGGCAAGTCCAAGCACAAATCCAGACTGGGTGAGGAATGGTTTTGAGGGCAGCCTTGCTGAGAAGGACTTGAGGGTGCTGGTGGGTGAGAGGCTGAACATGTCCCAGCTATGTGCACTGGGAGCCCAGAAAATTCTGTATGCTGGGCTGTATCCAAAGCCCCGTGGGCAGTAGGGAATGGGGGAATTCTGCCCCTCTGCCTCACTCAGGTGAGACCCAACTGCAGAGCTCCATCCAGCTCTGGGGTCCCAGCACAGGAAGGACATGGACCTGATGGAGCAAGTCCAGAGGAGATCATGGAGATGATTAGACGGCTGGAGCACCTCCACTGTGAGTAAAGTCTGAGAGAATTTGGAGTGTTCAGCCTGGAGATAAGAAGGCTCCAGGGAAACCTTTATACCTAGAGGGAGCCTACAGGAAAGATGGAGAGAGACTATTTATAAGGTCATGTAGTGACAGGATAAGGGAAGGGGTAAGAGCTTCCCACTACAAGAGAGCAGGGTTAGGTGGGATATTGGGAAGAAATTCTTGACTATGAGGATGGGGAGGCCCTGGTACAGGTTGCCCAGAGAAGCTGTGGCTGCCCCATCCCTGGAAATGTTCAAGATCAGGTTGGCTGGGGCTTGGAGCAACCTGGTCTAGTGGAAGATATTCCTGCCCATGGCAGGGAGTTAGGAATGAGATGATCTTTAAGGTCCCTTCCAACCCAAACCATCCTGTGATTCTGTGATTCTGCTTCCTGAAGGCCACAACAGAACCTTAAAGCATTTTCTCATTTACTTTTTTTTTTTTTTTAATAGCAAAAATCTTTTGCATCCTGTGTGCAATAGTCTGGGGTCTTCCTTTGGAGTCATTGGATCCTGGCATGTCTCTGAGTGGCTGCTCACCTGCCTCTGGTCTCAGGCTCCTGCCATTTCCCACCACACAGAACTCCACCTGCAGCTTGCACACTGAGCTACCTGTGCTAAATGTATTCCTTAACAGTTCATTTCCTAATCTGGGATTTTGAACATTCTCCCAGTTTACAGCTACCTTTCCATATTCTTTCAGTTAAGCTTATAAACCAAACTGACCTGCAAAAAATGCATAAAACGGTAAGAGGATAAGAGAGAACTTATCCTCCACACAAGTTGTTTTTGTTTTTGTTTTTTTTCAACATTTGTTTACATTTTTCAGTGAGTGATAGAGTGGAAATCAAAGGAATGCCACTTGGGTTCCCTCCCAAGGGAACAGAGAGGTGAAATGTCACCATGGGTTGATAATTGAAGAATGATTGATTTGATATGTAAACTGTTACCTGCCCCAAACAGTTTTCATTCTGCAGTGCCACGGGGCCTCTTCCTGCCTGAGCAACTGGCCATTTGCCTGGCCAAATAAACAGCAGAAAGGTCCAAGTTCTTTGTCAGTAGATGAATTAATAAGCAGAGGGTTGAGGAAGAGGTGGAAGAATGTCAGCTGTTTTATGTGATGGGTTTGTGGAGTGCTGCTGAGTGACTTAGAACATCTAATGTATAGGAAGGCAGCAAAATACCTCTGTATGTCCTGTCCTCTCAGGATTGGAGCTCAGCTGCATATCCATGTGAAGAGAAGAGGAGGATTTTCCCAAGAGGGTTTTGATGAGCCCAGAACAACACTTCTCATAAACATCTTAATGAGCTATTTGCTGGCTGCTTGGCCTCTGTGCTTAATTGAATTGATCTGCAGCTGGGAGAGTAGTCTGATAGTCAGGCAAGAAAAGCACAACTGGAATGATAAAAAAGGTAGGAGAAGAGGAAATAAATAACCTGACATGGCCAAAGAGCAAGGGACAAAGAGATGCCTGAACAAAGCCTGAAGCGGTCTAAAAGTATAGATGGGGAACTTGTTGGAAAAAGGAAGCTGAGACAGGCAGCATGATGTGCAGAGAGGTCCCACCAAATTGTGCTGACTCTGCAAAAGAGGAGGTGCTCCACTCGCAGCACTGCCTTCAAATTCTTCCAGCTTGCAGAGGAGGCCTATCCAAAATCACAGTGACAATCCTTATGGTCACACACCTAAAAGAAAAATAAATCCTGAGGTGGGCCTATGTTCATCTGGGGAATTGCACAATAGAGATAGGCTGGGTGAAATCCATCTCCTGAGATAAATTTGTTACTCTGCTTTAGCTGCCACTCTAGTAATGTTCAACTTGTTGGGTGCAAAGGTGACAGTCTGATGCCCCTGGTCATGGGCTGCCGTGGGCTATGTGGCTTGTACTGATCTGTTGGTGTTTGCTTTGTTGGTGAGAGGAGGGCAGTGGGAATTCCCAGTCCAGCACTGAGGTCATGGTCATGTTGAAAAGTGCTACAAAGGCATCAGGGAAGAGAGGACAGCACATAGAAGGTGAAATATGGTTGTAGTTGTCTTTTTGCAGCTTAATAGGAGCTCTTTTTCCATTTCTCAAGCCATTTTCGCCTCAAAGTTGAAAAACACTTTTGTACTCTTTATTAATTGCAGAGCAACTGTGCTCTTGTAAATGTTCTGTTTCTGCCTTAACAACATGCACAAGTATGTTAAAAATGAAATTGTCACCTTCAGTTTCAAAATGACAGGCTTTCCTGCAAGATAGGTCCATGACTTCCTCAGCTGCACATACATTTTCCCTGTCCAGGCTGGACTACTCAGCTCCTGCGTTTCTTGGTTCTCATTCATGGTCTGTAACAGCTAAAAGCTTCTCATGGGGTGCAGTGAGGGTGTGGCCCATAAAACCACTCTGTCACTCCACTCCCCAGCAGGCCAGGGGAGAGAAAATCTACCAAAAAGCTCATGGATCAAGATTAGACGAGAGAGGGATCACTCACTCATTACCATCTCAGGCAAAACAGACTTGATCTGGGGAAATTGGTTTCATTTATTATCAATCAAATCAGAGTAGGATAATGAGAAATAAAACCCAAATCTTAAAACACTTTCCCTGTTATCAAAGAGTGTGAATATCCCCAGAGCAGAAGACTTCCCCCAGGACAACTGCCCTGATTTTGGGTCGTGCTGCTTTGTGGGTCTGCTCTCAGCCTGTGCCCATGGCGTGCCTTGAGGTGCTGCAGAAGTGAGCCTCTAACCCTCTTGTTACAGGTTAGTTTGGGGTTAGAACCCTTCTCTCTAGAAGAGAGCAAAAAGCCAGCATTACTTCGACTTTGAGAACACTGATGCCAAGAACATAACTTCTGTTGACTGAGCAGAAGGAAAGTAGACCTCAGATCCTTCCAATTACAGCTTGACAGACTACCAGTGGCTTTTTTTACTGGCCCTCAACAATAATGAAGGACAGATGGTTGCCAATCTTCCCACTATTCTACCTTAGCATTCACACTAACACCCAGACAGATCCAGTTATCTACAATAATACTTGTCTGGGAGGGGGCAGATACCTTGGAAGTGATGTCAGAAAAAAAATCCATCTGTGAAACAGTTTTGGCAGTGTTAATGTCTGAAAAGTAGGGTTTATATAAGACTAAGTGCAGCCTGTGTTGTACAAAATGTGCCATTTCTGTCACATTTGTAAGGAAAGCAAAGTGACAGACCTGAGCATGCATTTTTTATAAGATCTCTCTGACTCCACGTAATTTAAATTCAGTAGCAATGATGGACGCAAGGAAGGATGAAGCATTATATTGTGGAAGTTGGTTTTCACAGTGTTTGAGGGAACAAGGAAGAAAAATGGTATAAGTTAGCAACAAACACTGCTATGAAGAGCTGAGGGTGGCCAGAGCAGGATCTGTGAGGACAGTTATGGGTGAAAACCAAGATAATCCCTGAACTGCTGACCCAGGAATGGTTCTTGACTTCTGAAACAGCTTTTGAGAAACAAATTTACACTTTGTACACTGTATTCTTTATTCAGGTTGTGTTATGAAAAATGCTTTAAATGGATGACCTTGAAAACAAATCCCAAACAAGAGTTCTGGCACTAGCTTCATTGACAGCAAGTTCTCTACATACATTATTACTTCTACGGAGTCGTGACTGTGCCTTCTGCTTTACAGAAATAGCATCTTTGCCCACAAGATCTTCTAGTAAAGCAAAAAGTCACTGACCACCATGCAAAGATCAAGAAAGATCAATAGAAGATTAATACAATTACTACAATTAACAGTCACATTTATAAACCCCTGTGCCCAGGCTGGCCTCTGTCCCTGTGCCTCCCCTGCACTCTGTCCCAGTGCCGCTGCAGCTGTGGGGCTTCACCCCACACAAAACAGCTCCCGGGACTGAGCTGAGGAGAAGCTGCACCAAACCGGACTGCTGCTAGTCAAAGGATACTTAAGTGTTTTTGACTTAGCCTTTTGGCATCGAGCTTTTTTCACACTACAGCTGTTCATAAGAGCTGCCGTGATACACATCCTGTTCTTACAAATCTGCAGAAAGAGGCAGATTTATATTAATGAAATTATTCCATAACAGATGCTATGAAAGGACATTTACTGGATAAAACTAGTGTGAAACAGTGGGCCGAGTCTCTTCATTCATTCATTTATTTATTTAATTTCATTCAAGAATTTTCTTTCTCCCAACAAGCATGTCTTGGTTTGAAAGACAAGTGTCTGCCAAGGGAGGTGGGAAACTCCTTGAAATGGAGAATATAACCCCCTTCTGAATAATTTGAAATTAACTTTGAAATTAAGGGAGTTTTTAGGCATAGATATGAGAAAAGGAATAACAGTTCTTTACTAGGATGTGTATGTGTTACGAGGCAAACAAACAAACAACGGTAACAACAAACAGGAACAGAAACCCCAATAACCAAACCAGTCCCGTCCTGCTCTTTAAGCGCTTCCCCTGGGTGCAGTTCTGCTCACAGCCAGCAGGGGCGCTGGTGGCTCCCGGCCGGGCAGGGCAGGAGCAATGATTCCTCCAAGCCTGCAGGGGGCGCTGCAGCAGGAACCTGGGAAGCAGCGAGCTGGAACGGCAGGGCGAGCTCACCCAGGGCAGCGAGCAAGAGGCAGCAGAAACTCCGCAGCTGTAGCTGGAACTGCAGGGAGCCCCAGCAGGCAGGGGTGCAGGGCTACAGTGCAGCAAAACCCCGGAGCAGTGATGGAGGAACTGAGGGACCTGGGCAGTGGCAGCCTGGTTCACCAGCAGAGCAAGGGAGAGGCTCCCTGGGAGGGGAAAGGGCATCAGGGATGCCAGGGCTTCCTCTGAGGCACCATAGCAGATGGTGAAAATCCTTTTTTTGGTGAATAGGGTGTTAATAAGGTCCCAGTTCAGTGGGTGCTCTCACAAATGAAGGCTCACCCATGGCTAGGCTCTGGCGGTGACAACAAATTCTGCATCCCCCCTTTCCCCCAAAAAAGCAGCAGCTCGACCATCCTCCTCTGAAGCTGAGAGATAATGAAGAGCCAACAGCTGCCCCAGCCCCCTTTTTCCCAGCCCAATTCTCGAGGTATCTCTGCTCCTGCGAGAGAAACCCTCAGATAAGAGAGTAGCCGGCTGCACTGTTCCCGGGGCAACATCTTTTGTCTCTCTCAGGTACCTGGTCATTATTGTCTCTTAGCAACAAAATGGGAGAAACTTCCCTAAGTGAAAGAAAACAAAATGAAAAACCCTAACCTCCAACAATGCACGAAATCATGATCTTATGTTCCAGGTTCAAGACAAACCAAAGGGCAGACTGAACTGGGTTACAAAATGCATAGAAACCACTTCTCCCTCAGGAATGGAGTAATTAAGAGTTGAAAATACTTGAAACTAGTGTCAGTATTAGTGGAAAGTACCCTGTGTTCCTGCTCTGTTAATATTCTTCTCGAGGTACCTGCCTGAGACTGGTGGACTCTTGGACTGACCCTGCATACCCATTCTGAACTTGGTACAGAAATGGAACACCATTTCCCCAGCTCCCACCTGTGTGTGGCTCAGAAACTCCATTTTTGTCCTGCCCAGACCACGATGTGAACAAGACCTTGAAGGTAAAGATATTTCATGTGTGCAGTGAATAACTTGGGGTCTGGCAGACCCAAATACATCTCCTCTGTGCTGCGAGAGAGTGAAAGAAAGAGATTTTCAACCTTTTGCTTTGCAAATTAGTTATTTTTGGAATTAATGTTTGCATTTGGTGCTGTGAAATCCATGTTTCCTGAAAGGAGAACTCTACTAAAACCACTACTGATCAACTCCTGTCATTTTGGTGGAACTCAGCACCTCTATTTTTCTTAGAAATCTTTTCCCTGCCATATACAAGCATCCTTAAGTAGGTCACTGGTTTGTCAGGAACTTGGTCTTCTGTGTGGGTTAAAGGGAAGAAGTTAGTCCTGTTCCTGGGACTACGTCTCAAATTAATTTGAATGTACAACAAATAAACTTCGACTTTGGTTGGCTGCCTCAAAAGAAGAGCACAAACTTTTTCTTTTCCCTTCTAATGGAAAAAAAATTAGCAGCAGGAATATTTGAACATTAAAGAAATGCAGAATAACTTTGTCTTAATAATGTTAAGGCTCACCTAAATTATGGCTGGAAAATAAAGGGTTTGGGTACCAAGGAGATCCTTTCTCAGGGAAAAATCCAACCATCATCCATTTCTCCTCTGGGAGCAGCTAGGCAGGTACCCATGGGCCAAGTGTGCAAAGAGCAGCAATGTATCCTGCTAGCAGGGATGTTAAAGGATGTCACTGGGGATATACTCTCTACTTAGAAGAGTATCCTTATAGGATTTTCAGTAAAATATAATTGCTGGAAATTCCTTCAAAAAAGATTTTGCTAATTCAATAAAACAGAATTATTCAAAAGTATTTTTAGAAGTATTTTGGCAATATAATACATTGAATTTGAAAAAATAAATGTTTAATAAATTCTGAGTTATTTTATTATGCAAAAAGCTTCTTTTCTCCAAAATGAAGGAAAAAGGAACAGAAAAAAAAAATCCCAAACCAGAAACAAGACGCTAGGTCCTAAAAAAGCAAGTGAGTGAAATAAGTGATTTATGGAAGAATCATGGAAGGGTTAAAGTTGGAAGGGACTTTAAAAATAATCTCATTCCATCCCTGCTGCTATGGGCAGGGACACCTTCCACTAGACTAGGTTTCTCCAAGCCCTGTCCAACCTGGCCTTATACTATCAAAAAGGTTTAATTGAAATCTCAAGTTGTAAACCACATATAAAAATTATTATATCTTTAAAACAAAAAAACAAACAAGCAAACAAGCAAACAAGCAAACAAAGAACCCCAGTGTATATGAATGAACCCAGTACATGTGAATATGAATAAAGCTAAAAATGAGATGGAAATTATTCCATTATTACAGACAGCTGTATCAAAATCGGAAATGAGCTGTGCCCTCTGTGTGTGTCCATGAGTGGAAAAATACAAGAGAGGACTCTGAAAGGGAAAAATGAATTCTTGTAACAATTTACATGACAAATATGGGCTGATTAGTACATGAACTGATTAAAATGTTACATTCCCCCCCCCCCAAGATATCACTGGGACAAAAGACTTATCAGCATATACATGTAAAAATTAGTAAAAGAAGCAGATGAAAATTTTCTTGCTCCATGCTTATCTCCCCGTGGCCAATGTGTGAGTTGAGTGTTTAACATGAAGGGCTTTTACAGCAGGAACTGGACATGGCCACCATTAATGTGACTGACAGCAGTCTGGCACCTGGTGGCCAAGGCCTGTACGGTCCAGGCCAGGCAGGGAGCAGATGTCACCTCCCCTGTCTTGGTCCTTGTCTTGATGTGCTGACCACTGTCTGCAGCTTCATGCACTTGCACACCTGGATGACCCCACCTTGCAGAGCTGCCTCCAGCTCCAGGGCCCCCAAAACAAGAAGGACATGGAGCTGCTGGAGCAAGTCCAGAGGCCAGAGGAGATGATCCGAGGGCTGGAGCCCCTCTGCTCTGGAACCCCTCTGCTCTGGAGCCAGGCTAGAAGAGCCAGGGGTGTTCAGCCTGGAGAAGAGAAGGCTCCAGTTGCCTGCCAGGGCTTAAAGGGGCTCCAAGAGAGACAGAGGGGGACTTGGGACAAAGGCTTTGAATGACAGGACAAGGGGGAATGGCTTCACACTGCCAGAGGGCAGGGTTAGATGGGATATTGAGCAGAAATTCTTCCCTGTGAAGGTGGAGAGGCACTGGCACAGGTTGCCCAGAGAAGCTGTGGCTGTCCCATCCCTGGAAGTGTTCAAGGCCAGGTTGGTCGGGGCTTGGAGCAACCTGGTCTAGTGGGAGATGTCCCTGCCCATGGCAGGGGGAATGGAACAGTTTCTTGCTTAAGCTGAAAGAGCTGGGTATGCAATTTATTTTCATGCATTCCAGTAATTTAATTGAGCTTTCTGTGTCAGTCATTTTTGAGTACTTTGTGGCTGATGCACCAGCACCTTATTGGTGCATTTACCCAGAATCAGCAGAAGTAGGAAAGTCATGTGGTGCTTTGGAGGACTCAGAGCAAGAGGGAGGGTGAAGAGACAGGTCAGTCACAATTTAGTAGCATTCACTAATAATAATGTGTATTCCCAAGCAAGTGCTTTAAAAATGTGGTGTCAAAATTATCTTTATGCTTACTTCAGTCATGTTTGAAGCAATTGATCCGTTGAAGTGGGTGGTACAGCATTGAGCAGCACATTGGTTCCTGGTGAAGTGGCTTCAGTCAGGCACAGATCATTCCTCCTTTCCCAGGGCAATGGCTTGGACAGCCAGCCAGTGGTGCAGAACAGTGATTTTTATTACCACTTCATTAAAACTCACTGTGTTCAGGAGGTTTTTATGGACATGAACTGATGTAGCATCACGGTTTTGTTGCAGGTATTAGCTTTAAAATGAAAGAGGGTACGGCTACATTAGGATAGTGTCCAGTGGGCACAGGCAGGATCTGGAGATCAGAAACCTCCTGGAAGTGAACAAGTGATTCTGCAGTTATTGACGTAGGTTCAGGAGCTTTAAAGCTTACACCACATTGCAAAAGCCCAAAATGGTGTTACTCAAACTAATCCAGAATTTCCCTTAAGTACAAGAACACAGAGCAATTATGCATTAGAGAAGGATTAATGAATATAGTGGGTAATCAGCTTGAAAGCAGAGAGATCCAGAGACAGAGCACAGTTTTAGGTGGAGTTTTCTTGGCAGCTGGGGGATTACTGGCACTGCCCGTGCTAAATCAGCTCACTACTGCAGGCTCTTGCATGTACTTAGACCATTTTTTAATCATTATATTTGACACCACAAAAAATGTGACTGAGTGGAGCCAAGTATTTCTTATTTGTGCCCTTTGCACATTTATCTGCTTATGGGCACCTCCATGGTTAAAATTTGCTCTTAAGTGTGATGGGCCTGGGCTGGTTAGAGCTGATTGACTTCTACAGTTTGTACATCCAGCATGTTAATTGCTGGTAGCAATTGGTTAATGGGTAATCTGGGGAGGGTACTCCCAAAATCATAGAAGGGTTTAGGTTGGAAGAGGCCTTTAAAAGGTCATCCAGTCCTACACTCCTGCCATGGTGTCTTGGCTTAGAGACAAATTTTAGGAGAAAACTGCCCTGGAATGAGCATTTTGTCTAAAGAGAAGGGCTTCAATAATCTCTTTTTGCTGATGAGAGGACTGAATACCTGTGGGTGAAAGTGAAAAAAAATGTAAAACTGTTTATTAACAAAGCAAGATACCTGCAAAGCACAGGAAAAAAATTTAAATCTTACACCTGTGAGAAACGACCCTCACTTTAAAAAATTTTAGAAGGTTTATTAAATGTTAACAAACACAGCAAAGGACTGAATATAGAAAAAGGGCAGCACACGGGGAGTTTGTGACAGGCAGCCACAAGCTCGTCTACAAAATGGCTGCTCTGCCTTTTATACCCCTGAGGGGTTACATCACCAACTCTGGCCCCGCCCAAAGCCTGTCCATCAACTCTCCCTCACCATCCATTGGTGGAGACTGCTTTCCTGCAACTTGATTGGAGGGCAGGTGCTGTCATGCCCCGCCCCCCAGCAACAAGCTTTTCCCGTGTCCCTGACAACCAAGGCCCTCCAGTGGCAACAGAAGGGGGGAAAGGGGACTATGGGGAGAAGAGAGGACATCCAAATAACAAGCTACAATAATGTAACCATACATTAATAAAACTGTTAACATACACACAATATTTATCCCCTAATTGCGAGAGCCAATCATTGTATTACCTATCTACAACACTCCCCACCTCCATCTACGCCGCCACATGGCTGGGAGGCAAAGATGGCGGCTGCCCTTCTTTTTCTGTGGGAAGGGAGGAGAAAGGAGTTAATGCAGCAGATCTGGATCTCTGGCATGGGTCTTCTCCTCGCAGCAGGTAAAGCTGGTGGAGTTTTATGTCCCTTCTTTTGCTGTCTCAGTCTTTCCTGGGTTTGGACCATCTGTGGCTGCCCCCACAGATTCCTTGGATTGAAGAAAAACAACAAACTGAGACAGTTCAAGGAAAAAAAATCCAAAAAGCTGCTGAAAGGATTTGCTGGTGAAAAGCCTTCAGGTCCAGGGGAAGGAAAAAACAAAAAACCCAGAACCTTCTTGCCTAAATTTGGGAAATTGATCCAGCAAAGACAGTGAAGTAACAATCCGTGTAGCCACTGACCACGCGAGAGAGAGAGATTGAACAGAGCCCGTGCCCAGCGTTCCCAGGCTCCAACCCCACACCCTGGTTCACCTAAAAGATACCACAGCCATTTCTGGGCATAAAACAGATGATTAGGAAATAAAGTATCGTCATAAAGTTACCCCAAGATACATGGGCAGAGACACCCTCTACTAGACCAGGTTGCTCCAAGATACATCCAGCCTTGAACACTTCCAGGGATGAGACCAGCCACAACTTCTATGGACAGCCTGTGCCAGTGCCTCTCCACCTTCACAGGGAAGAATTTCTGCTCAATATCCCATCTAACCCTGCCCTCTGGCAGTGTGAAGCCATTCCCCCTTGTCCTGTCACTTGAGCCCCTTGCCCAAAGTCCCTCTCCAGCTCTCTTACAGCCTCTTTAGGCACTGGCAGGGACTCTAAGGTCTCTCTGGAGCCTTCTCTTATCTAGGCTGAACACCCCTGGCTCTTCTGGCCTGGCTGCAGAGCAGAGGGGCTCCAGCCCTCAGAGCACCTCTCTGGCCTCCTCCAACAGCTCCGTGTCCTTCTTGTGTTGGGGACCCTGGAGCTGGATGCATTATTTTCTTCCCACCATGGTGTTGTTCAGTGGCAGCACTGTCCCCTCTCTGATAAGGGTAAGTGTACAGTAAGACTGTCCAGGTGGCATTTGTGATCTGCAGATTTCATCAGGCAATGAGGAGAATAAGAAGCTGACCCTACACAACTGTGGGTGGCTTCTTTGGCACAAGCTGGAAGATAGATGAAAATGAGTAAGACATGTTAGCATTCCCCTTGAATAGTTCCTAGGTGCTTTGGTGGTAGAAGAGAGGAGGAGGGTTTGCTTTCTCTCAGAAAGACAGCTTTCTAAATGCTTTGGCTTTTGCAGACCTTCTAAATGCTTTGGCTTTTGCATGGCTTAGAAGATGCTATTACTAAAAGTCATTTTAAGCATGGGGACTCACCTCTCTGTTGAACAAAGAGCATATTGTTGTTGTTATTATATTATTATTATTATTATTTTTTTCTCTTGGTCTGGCAGGTTCTTAGTAAATTCAGTGAAACTGTAGCAATTTATAAAACTGTGTGAATGCTGCTAAGTAATTTTTTTTCATCTGAATGCTTCATACTGTTATCAGGAGGCAGCATCTCTGAATGTCACTCCTTATTTTGTTCACCTAATGCAATCACAGTGCTCTGGCATAGGCCAGGCTATTGCTATAAATATTCCACACTCAAAGGTACAAAAGTAACATTTTATCTCAGCTCTGTTGAAAGCAGGAACAGCAATGACAAAAGTCCTCAAAAACTTCAAAAGCATTCATATAAATCAAGGCAAATGTATTATTTTTTTAAACCAAGGTGTTTCCGAAAACAACCATGTCAGTCATATCCAATATCAAATGATGTCAGAGCAAACTAATTTCCTTTGAAAACATGGTAACTGAGTTTCTCAACAGAAAAGAAACAGCAGAAATGTGCATTTTGGCATTGCTAAAGCTTTTTTTTTTGGTGTGTTATTAAAGCAAACTGTGGCCGTAGAATTTAGATTTGCCATATAATTTAGATTTACTATAAGGTAAATACTGAACAGACAGAGCAGTTGTTGATCTTTATTGCCAAGGTGCAAAGATGCATTAAATGAAGTCCCAAGGGCAGGACTGTGCAATATCTATCCTAGCAGCCTGCAGCTAACACAGCCTACTGGTAGATTTGCAGAGAGGTCCATCAGAGAAGCATGATGTGTGGAAAAGAGACTTGAAATTCTTATGCTGTTTAATGAGGGAAAAGAAAAGCAGGACATAGAAGCAGGAGTTGCTGATGTCAGTAAGAGAAGCAACGTAATCTTCCCCCACACTCCTTGATCACAGGACTTCAGAGCAGATGCACCCAGCTGTAGTCCCAAAGACTGGCACCTCCCAGGTGCTTCAGGAGGGAAGGGAAAGTCAGAACACTGAAAGGTGTTTGGAAGTTTTTCTAAATGAGGGGAATTTCGTCCTCAGGACATCGATTTCTTACATACTAATATGGAAGATTCAACTGCAGGAGATTGTCTTGAGGTGTTGTCTCCATCCTTGGAGGTCTTCAAGATCCAGACGGATAAAGCATTGAGTAATCTGGTTTGACCAGGTCAGACTGACTCTGTGTGGATGAGGAGGCTGAACTTGAGACCTCCTGAGTTCCCTTCCACCTGGGTCATTCTATAAGCCTATGAGATGGAGCTCAAAACTGTTGTCCCATTTCAAGCTTCCACCATCCCTCCCTCACCTGCTATCCTCTCCCATCTTGTTTTGTCCTATTCCACCTCTGCTTACCACCTGGGCCCTCTCCTCTGAACTCCCACTGGTTACCAGCTGCCCCCAGACCTCAGCCTGTGCTGTTCCCTGCAGCACATAACTGAATTCCACAAATCAGGATGCTGTTAATGCTGAAATCATCCTTCTTCCCATCAGAGCATTTAAATGGAAACTACCGTATCACTTGTGCTTGCCATCTCTCCTTGCCTCCAGGGGTCTGGTGCTGGGCCAAGCTCAGCCCATCTTCTGCCCATGGCATGAGGCTTCTCTCCCGGACAGACCACCTCTAAGGAAGGCTCCCAGGTTCCTGGGTCACCTGTGACTCCTCAGGTAATAGCCTTGAAGGAGTAGTGTTGAGAGCATGGTTGTGAAGAAGAGGGAAGACAAAAATTACAGGGTGACATCAGCCTTTTAGGAACCCTTCAGTGATACCCCGCAGAAAAGACATAGCACAGTGGTCATGGCATGAGGCTGCAGGAGCAAAATTGGAAGAACATGTGAAGTGTCAGAGCCAGCTGAGGCCAGGAAAAAGCTTCTGCAGGTGGGTTTGTGGCAGGGGGAACACCAAATAAGCAGTTTTGAGGTGGACAAAGTGATAAAAGCATTGGTGCAGTATTTGGGGATTCAGGGCAATGTGTGAGATAATGATGCTTTCTCTGTTTGCTTCCCAGTGCTGGTGATAGCCCTGCTCTGTTTAGGGGACAGTTAATGGTGCTGGGCAGATGTGTTCAGAGAACTCCCATGGTTGTCTTCATGCCTTTTCCCAAGCATTAACACTTAATTTCCTACTCATTAGTGTAAATCAAAGCCAGCACACAACTGCTCTATAGTACAGGATCACAGCAGCTCTTCCCAAATCAATTTTGTTACCCTTCATATCTGTGTCATGGGAAATTTCCCCCCTTTGTCCTTTTCCTTCTTTGCCAGAAGCATGACAAACTACATGGGATTCAAACCAAACCCCAACTGTCTTCCACTTACTTTCTATCCTTGTGAAAAGTGTCTCTATTAACCAGGTACTGAAAGGATTCTTTTTTTTAACCCATGGTAGCTTTGTTCTTTTTTTGTGTGGGTAAGAGTCAGAAAGTAAGGATTATTGTAAGAGGAACTGCATACAGAGATGTCTGAAGTGGATGGAGTAAAGTTGGCAGGCTTCTGTCTGTCATGTCCTGGTGATGGCAGCAGCAACTGGGCTCCTGCAAGTAGCCAGGAGGGGCTTTCTCTGGAGAGAGGGAGGGGGTAGGCAGTCCTGGGTTTCCTCTGAGGCACCCAAACAGATGGTAAGGGTCCCTCTCAGTGAGGTTAGACGTTGAAAGGTCCCATTCTTGTGAGCAGAGGCTCACCCAGCGTAAGGAGAAGCAGTGAAGGACAAAAGGACAAAACTCCACAGCAGCAGTGAATCCTCTCTGCAGCAGTGGTCTGAAACCACAACCATCTCCTCTCTAATCCCTGAGAGAGAAAGAGAGCGCTGAGCCCAGGCCCTTGATCCCAGCCAAGTCTTGGCTAGCACCCCTACCCTCCCACCCCAATCTCTTGTGGCATCTATGCACTTTCCAAGAGAAAACCTCCCAGCCAGTGAGGTCACTTCCCAGCTAAGAGACTGCAGCAACTTCATCCCTTCCCTCCTGCTCCCCATCCTGGCTACATTTTTTCCCCTTAAATATTGTCATTCATAATCTCATAGGCAAAAAATGGGAGAAAAATTCCCTGAGAGAAAGAAAAAAAAAGAAAAAAACCTAATCTTCAACACTCTCATAATAGAAATTCTAGATGATTTGAAAAGCTTAACAGCCCAAATGTAGGTAGGCACTAGCCTAGGGGGAGGGACCAAGGAGAATGCTCTCAGCAGCAAGAAGGGGGAGGAGGGTCTCTGTTGATCAGGTCAGGTCAAAGAGGAGCTGTGTCAGATACAGCATCATCCCTGCTCTGAAAAGTCAGGTCACCGTCCCCGGATATGGAAGAGGTGACATTTCAAATCAGAGGTAGGGAAGACCAGTGATTTAATGACCTGGAAGGTCTGAACTGAAGGACTGACACTGAAAGACCCTGAAAGATGCCCAGCTCTCCACAGGCTTTGAACAGATCTCTGAGGAAGAAATGGGGAAGAAAGCCACTAAACCACGAAGCTGCAGTAAAGCCTGGTTTGGGAATGGCTTCCCAGTTGTTCCTGGGGTCTCTGGGGTTCAAGTCATAAGGCTTTTCTTCTCTGTACAAGAAAAAAGCCTTGCCCTCACTCCTCGACTATTTTCAGACTCTCATGGTGTGGTAAACGCACAGCAAAGGTCACATAGCTCCCTGGGAGTGGAGGGAGGCAGTCAAAAGCAGAAGAATCTATGGAGATAGTACAGGGTTAAAGACAGATGTCTGTGTCACCAAGTGCTGCACTGCTGGTGTAAATGGATGAAACATGGTGTTAAACCACCAAGAGAATGACGAGTTCCTTCTCCATCCTCTGGGAGCTTTGCTATGGGGCATCCCAGTGGAGAAGCTGCATAACAAGGGCTCTGCTTGCCGGTGCACCCACTTCACAACCTGCAGCTTTACTTTTTTTAAATTTAAAAACTCCAATAAATCAAAATGTGGATCACTCTACTGCAGATGTTATGACATTTCCAACCCAGATTTCCATGGCTCTTAAATTTAGAAACATCCCTGGAAACCACATGACTTTGTATTTCCCTGCTGGGATGCTGCAGCATCACTGTGTGAGCTGAGCAGAACTGATCTGCTTTAAGGAGGGAGGTGTCCAGCCCACTCATCCTGGTGACTCCAAACATTTCCAGGTGCAGACCCTCCTGCATGGAAAAATACAAGAGGCAAGATGACTTAGCATTGTGGATGGCTCTTTTCCTTGTTGGCTACAGAGGAGCTCAACTGGAGATGGCTCTGAGGGATTAGAAGGGGGACATCAAATGAGGGGTGTGTTGCTTGTGGCACTCTTCACAGACTTTTGAATGAGCCCAGTGAGAATTGTGTCTGTTTTGGAGGGAACGAGGTGCATCAGGGTACTGTTGAGTGCATTCTCCATGGCATGTGGTAGTAGGTGAGGTAGGCTTTCAACTCTTGCCTTGCAAAAGCAAAGAAAGAAACAGACCCTGGGGTGGCAAACAAAGTGTAACAAAAACTCCGGAGCTGTGCCAGGAGCTATGAGGTGCTGGGCAGACATGGAGGATCAGGTTGAAGTGTAATGAAAAAACCCAAAGCAGTGGCAGAAAACAGCAGGGCTGGGCAGTGGCAGCTGGGCTCCCACAAGTAGCTGGGAGAGGCTCTCTTGGAGGGGCGAGATGTCCCGGGTTTTCCTGTGGGGCCCCGCAGCAGATGGTGAGGGAGCTTTTCCAGTGAGGTTGGGGGCTAATAAGGTCCCAGTTCAACAGCTGGTCTTACGAGCCAAGGCTTACCCATGGTAGGAGAAGCAGTGGGACAAAAGCTCCACAGTGGCAGTGAATCCTCAGGGCAGCAGTGGTCTGGCACCGAACCCCACCTGTCTGTGCTCCAATCCTGAGGGAGAGAGAGGAGTCAAACCCAGTCTCTCACCACCCCCAGCCAAAATCTCAAGGCATCCCTGCTCTTCCCAAGAGAATGCCCCTCAGCTACAAGAGTGCGGCTAGCTGTACCCCTTCCCCCCATCTCTGGCTATATCTTATGTCTCTCTTAAGTACTGTTATTATCATCTCTTAAGCAACAGATGGGATAAAAAAGAAAAATCCTAATCTCCAAGGTGTTACAATGGCACAAAACAATATGGCCTTTGCTTTGCACCCATGTATACATAACTTGCATGATGTGGAAGCTTGTGACATAGGAAGGGAGTCTCAGGCACAAAGAAGCAGCAGCAAGCTGAGGGGGAGAGGGCTCTCATGATGGAAGGGGAGACTTTCAGATGAATGTGGACACTGATAAGCCCCTTGGTGTGCAAATATTTTTATATGGATGCAAAACTAGACATACATTGATTTGATTTTTGGATTTTCTTATATTTTGAAATGAGAAGGAAAAAAAAAATCAAGCCACAGTTTTCCTGCAAGGTAATAATAGAATTACAGAATCACAGAATAGGGTTGTAAGGCACCTTCAAGATCATGAAGTCTACCCCCTGCCATGGGCAGGAACACCTTCCACTACACCAGGTTGCTCCAAGCCCTGTCCAGCCTGGCATTGAACACATCCAGGGATGGGGCTGATTTGCTCCAACACTGAGCTAAAAGTCACCTGATTCAGTGAGGTGGGTATTTGCTTTATTCAGAGCCAACTACATGGAGAATCGTTCCTCCTAACACACATACCCAGCACTTCTACAGTGTACAATATATGGTTAAATTTAATGCATATTCATTACATTCCTTGCATAGGAGTGGTTATACAAATTACTTCTCAGAAATCATTAGTATTATTAGCACAGTGACTCTGTACTCTGTGATGTGCAGTGTACTCTGGTGGTCACACAGAGGAAGGCTCTGAGTCTTCCTCAGGGGTCATCCTGATGAAGGCCAGCAGTCTTCCTCACTTTGAACTTTTCAGCTTTCTTTCTGAAGCATGCACAGTCCTTCGCTGGCTGATTCAGCGTTTTCTGCTGACAGTAGGTTTTGTTCCTCTTCATTCTGTTTCCTCTGCATTCTGTTTCTCTTATCTTGGCAAGGCTAAAGGTGCATCCTGCTTCTTAGGCTTGTGCTTAATATTTGCTGACTCTTAATTGTTAACTCATGCTTACATGAGTTAACTATTGAGNTTTGAATGAGCCCAGTGAGAATTGTGTCTGTTTTGGAGGGAACGAGGTGCATCAGGGTACTGTTGAGTGCATTCTCCATGGCATGTGGTAGTAGGTGAGGTAGGCTTTCAACTCTTGCCTTGCAAAAGCAAAGAAAGAAACAGACCCTGGGGTGGCAAACAAAGTGTAACAAAAACTCCGGAGCTGTGCCAGGAGCTATGAGGTGCTGGGCAGACATGGAGGATCAGGTTGAAGTGTAATGAAAAAACCCAAAGCAGTGGCAGAAAACAGCAGGGCTGGGCAGTGGCAGCTGGGCTCCCACAAGTAGCTGGGAGAGGCTCTCTTGGAGGGGCGAGATGTCCCGGGTTTTCCTGTGGGGCCCCGCAGCAGATGGTGAGGGAGCTTTTCCAGTGAGGTTGGGGGCTAATAAGGTCCCAGTTCAACAGCTGGTCTTACGAGCCAAGGCTTACCCATGGTAGGAGAAGCAGTGGGACAAAAGCTCCACAGTGGCAGTGAATCCTCAGGGCAGCAGTGGTCTGGCACCGAACCCCACCTGTCTGTGCTCCAATCCTGAGGGAGAGAGAGGAGCCAAACCCAGTCTCTCACCACCCCCAGCCAAAATCTCAAGGCATCCCTGCTCTTCCCAAGAGAATGCCCCTCAGCTACAAGAGTGCGGCTAGCTGTACCCCTTCCCCCCATCTCTGGCTATATCTTATGTCTCTCTTAAGTACTGTTATTATCATCTCTTAAGCAACAGATGGGATAAAAAAGAAAAATCCTAATCTCCAAGGTGTTACAATGGCACAAAACAATATGGCCTTTGCTTTGCACCCATGTATACATAACTTGCATGATGTGGAAGCTTGTGACATAGGAAGGGAGTCTCAGGCACAAAGAAGCAGCAGCAAGCTGAGGGGGAGAGGGCTCTCATGATGGAAGGGGAGACTTTCAGATGAATGTGGACACTGATAAGCCCCTTGGTGTGCAAATATTTTTATATGGATGCAAAACTAGACATACATTGATTTGATTTTTGGATTTTCTTATATTTTGAAATGAGAAGGAAAAAAAAAATCAAGCCACAGTTTTCCTGCAAGGTAATAATAGAATTACAGAATCACAGAATAGGGTTGTAAGGCACCTTCAAGATCATGAAGTCTACCCCCTGCCATGGGCAGGAACACCTTCCACTACACCAGGTTGCTCCAAGCCCTGTCCAGCCTGGCATTGAACACATCCAGGGATGGGGCTGATTTGCTCCAACACTGAGCTAAAAGTCACCTGATTCAGTGAGGTGGGTATTTGCTTTATTCAGAGCCAACTACATGGAGAATCGTTCCTCCTAACACACATACCCAGCACTTCTACAGTGTACAATATATGGTTAAATTTAATGCATATTCATTACATTCCTTGCATAGGAGTGGTTATACAAATTACTTCTCAGAAATCATTAGTATTATTAGCACAGTGACTCTGTACTCTGTGATGTGCAGTGTACTCTGGTGGTCACACAGAGGAAGGCTCTGAGTCTTCCTCAGGGGTCATCCTGATGAAGGCCAGCAGTCTTCCTCACTTTGAACTTTTCAGCTTTCTTTCTGAAGCATGCACAGTCCTTCGCTGGCTGATTCAGCGTTTTCTGCTGACAGTAGGTTTTGTTCCTCTTCATTCTGTTTCCTCTGCATTCTGTTTCTCTTATCTTGGCAAGGCTAAAGGTGCATCCTGCTTCTTAGGCTTGTGCTTAATATTTGCTGACTCTTAATTGTTAACTCATGCTTACATGAGTTAACTATTGAGCAACTCCTTTCAGGGCAGCCAGAGCTTCTTTGGGCAACTTGTGCCAGGGCTTCCCCACTATCACAGGGAAGAATTCCTTCCCAATATCCCATCTAATCCTACCCTATGGCAGTGTGAGGCCATTCCCCCTTGTTCTGTCACTCCAATGCCTTTTAAATTGTCTCTCTTCATCTTTTTGTAGACTCCGTTGAAGAAGCTTGACCTTCTGGAATGGGGAGGGGCTGCAGAAGTGGGGCTGACATCCCTAAGGATGAGGTGGAGTAATTTAAGGGCAATAAGGAGTAATAGATAGGAAAACTTGCTGCTTGAATAGAGTAATAAGGTATTTTGCAGTGCTGTTCTGACTAACATAATATTTTGGTATTGTAAGTATTTGGGGGTTTGTATTCATCGGCAGAGTGCCTCTCATGGTTCAGTTATGGCCTGGAAAAACTGGTGCTCAGGGCCTGCAGCTTCTTCTGCTTGATGTGATTCTTATTATTTTTTGTTTCATATATAACTGAGATGAAGGTGTGAAGCAGAAAATTCATTATGGGAATGCAATGTCTTGTACAAGGCAGCTGCGTGACCCTGTGGATATTAGGATAATGCTATTGCAGATAACAAATAATATTAGTTGGAAATGGTTTCTAGCTGTTAGGCAAAGTTATTGTATTGTCAGATGTGATGAATGAGGGAAGTAGAAAAGTATTTAGCATCTCATCTTGGGAGTTATATTCTGTGATGATATTCTTCATTGGTTCCATGCCTCTCAGCCCTCCCTGCTCTGCCCTTCCCCTTGGACACAGGTGTTAGGAGTCAGCTGAGGTATTTGCTGCTCTTTAGAACAGCCAACAGCACTTGCAGGTGATAAAGTCCAGTTCCTCAAAGTGAGGGAACAGGTAGTGACCTCTGTAGAAGGGGAAAACTGTTTCAAAAGTATGTAAAATGCTCTGGGTGGACTTTCTTCTTTTACATAATGGGGTGGTTTAAAACCAGCTGAGAATTAAAGTCCAAATAAGCCGTTCCTCCCCTCCCCCACCCCTCCTCCAGTTAGACAGGGGCAAAGGCAGAGAATATGGGTTGAGATAACAATTTACCAAAAGCAAACAGCAATGGGATGAACGGTATGAACAGGAAGAGCAATATTAATAACAGAGTATATGAGAGAGAAGGCACTTTACACATCAAAGATGTTCACCTCCTTGACTCAGTTCATGTGGCCATCAAGACAAAGACAAAGTGGTGGGTGTTTCCACAGCCTGGCAGGGATGTGCAGTTTTTCCTGAGACAAAGACAAGAATATTGTGTGAAGTTTTGGGCACCACAGTATAAGAAAGACATTAATGATTAGAGAAATTCCAAAGGAAGGTAACAATATGATGCAGGGCCTTGAGGGGAAGCTGAGGAGGGGCTGAGGTCACTTGGTCTGTTCAGCCTGGAAGAGAGGAGACTGAGGGGAGAATTCATTGCAGGTACAACTTCCTCGTGAGGGGAAGAGGAGGGACAGACACTGATCTCTGCTTTCTGGTGACCAGTGACATTCCCGAGGGAATGGTGTGAAGTTGTGTCAGGGGAAGATTAGGTTGGATATTAGGAAAAGGTTCTTAAGCAAGACAGTTAATTGGTCACTGGAACAGGCTCCCCAGGGAAGTGGTCACAGCCTCAAGGTTGCTGGAGCTCAGGAAATGTCTGGACAATGCTCTCAGGCACAGGGTTTGACTCTTGGAGTGGTGCTGTGCAGGGCCAGCAGTCAGACTCGATGATCCTTATGGCTTCCTTCCAACTCAGAATGTTTTGTGATTCTGTGAAGATGCCAGTTGTTTCCGCAGTCAGCATTCCCTTTCCCCAAGCCTAAGACAAAGAAAAACAATGACAAACAAACCCTCTAAGCCATCTTGTCCGGGCTGTGCTGCTCTGACTGCTCTGCTGGGTGTGGCTGTGTCTGGCAGTGTTCAGATGAGCTTGGCTCAACTCGGCTCAGCTCCATTTGCTGCTGCTCTGTTCCCTGTGGCTGCTTCCAGCACTGGTGCCCATGGCATATGCACTCTGCTGGACCTGGCTGTGTTTGCTGCTCGGGAGAACACAGCTCTCCTGGGGGAAGAGAAGGGGCAGGCAGCAGTGGGGGAAGAGCAGAGTCCACAGTGGCTACTGTGGCAACTTCTCCAAAGAAGAAAAAGAAGAGAATGGCACCACTTCTGGTGTGCGTTCCCCCCAAAGCTGCACCCTGGTGATGATTTGAATGATATAGAATAGTGACCTTGCCATGGCCACATGGCTCTAGGCTTCGCCCATTCTCCGTACCTGTAAGAAAAAAACTTGGACATTACCCCCCCCACCCCGATTCTGTACCGTCTACTCATGCTCAGACCCTACATCTTTCAACTGTATACATGGACATACAAATATACACAATCACAGGTGTGATTTCTGTAGTCATGGCAATCTCTCCCAGATGTCTGCTGAGGTCATTCAGTCCATGACTGTGGGTTCTATCCCCTCTAGATGTCTTCTAGGGAGGGCACGAGGGCTGGTGTGCTGTTGGCTGGTTGCTGCATCTGGAGCTCCTGGCTGATGTATCTGGAGCAATATATCCTCACTGATGGCAGTTGAGGCATACAGTATCATTTAACAACCAATATTATAAAATTCAACATAACAGACTGTACTGAAAAATCAGATTCCCACCCAGGTACACATTGTTTCCCCATCCCCCTGCATTACCCACCGAGTACACCCAAGCTCTTGAGCAAAAACAATCCCAGGGATGGGTTTGCCTTTACTTGAGGCAGGATTAATCCAAACTGTCTTCCCTAACACATTTCTCATGTGCACCATGAGGACTTTATCCCTTTCTGTGGTTCATGGAGGTTTTGATTGGGCAGGGCCAGCTTGATTGGCAGAACCTCAGTTGTTAGCTAACCACATGACCTTCTCTAAATATATATCCTAGTGAAGGTCCCACTACCCATTGCTTTCAATGTGGTTTTTAACACTCCATTGTACCATTCAATTTTCCCAGAGACTGGTGCACGACAGGGAATATGATACACCCACTCAATCCCATGGTCTCAAGTCTCAAGTCTCAACACGACTGTTTTTGGAATAAGTCCTGTTGTCTGACTCAGTTCCTTCTGGGGTACCGTGTCTTGGTTTTCAAGGCCCAGGATGGTGTTCTGGTCAGTGGTGTGGGGTGCAGGGTACATCTCCAGCCATCCAGTGGTTGCTTCTAAAACTCTAAGCACCAGAAACCCCTTCCTAGGTGAATTTGTGTGAGTGTGATGTAACCAATGCTGGCAATGAGGGGCTGCACTTGGACTCTTCCCTTCACTTCAGGCTCCTCTCCTTCTCAGGAAGTCCCAGAAAGGTCCCCTCCTTCTTGAGGCTAAGTCCCAGTGATACTGTAATGTGCAAGGGGGGACAGAAGTTCTAGCCATGGCTTTATGTTAATAATTTCAAGAGACAAATGTACTGGAATGGATGCCTTCTGGTGTAGCTCCTGTAGACAGTCTCTGTGAGGCACCCAGAGGGGACACCTGCAGTTTGGGGAGGTATATATTCCCTTATAATCATAGAATCACAGAATCCTTAAGAATCCTTAAGGTTGCAAAAGCCTTCTGAGAGACCATTGAATCCAATTGTTCCCCAAGTACTGCCAAGCCACCACTGATCCCTTGTCCCCAAGTGCCACGCCCACATGACTTTTAAAATCCTCCAGGGATGGGGACTCCACCGCTGCCCTGGGCAGCCTTCTAAGATGTGCTGTGTCAATGTTCATTTTTTGTGGCCCTTTTGTTTTTTTCCCTCCTACTCTGTTTGCCCATGGGTGTTGGAAGGAGAGAAGTGGTGCTGCTAAAGTGTCTTAGCATTTCACTCCTGTGGCTTCAGTGGCTGATTCCCCATTGTGCTTCTTGATTATGAGCCTTCCCCCAAGACCACCATGAGATTTTTATGGCAGCTGGTAACATCCTCCCTGCTGGCACTGGGGGAAACCCAAATGTGACCTTTCTCCTTGGTTTAATTTTTCTTTCCTGGTGACTAGCCATGGGAAGAGCATAGCACTCCCCATTTCCTCACAGGCCATATTCTCTCTCCTTCTGGATTACAATGAATTTTTAATCCTTTCCCAGCATCCCATCCCAGAGTTTTGGGAGGAGTTTTCAAGCTATGGGTGAAAAAGGCATGCAAGCAAGATTGGATACTAGGGTAAATTTCTTCCTTGAAAGGGTTGTTGGGTCTCAGGACAGACTGCCCAGGGCAGTGGTGAAGTTCCCATCCCTGAAGGGATTTAATAGATCTGTGGATGTGACACTTGGGAACATGGTTTAGAGGTGGCTTGGCAGTGCTGGGGAAATGTTTGGACTCAGTGGTCTCAGAGGGTTTTTCAACCTGAATGCTATGAATGTATGCTCTGATGGCTTGGGAGACATCCCTCTGGGATAAGCACGTCCATGATGCCGGACTTTACACAGCTCCCTGTTTGATGTGCTGTCTGTTTCCCATCCTTGGGGCACTTGTAAACATCTATGCAATCCAAATAGTAGCTGAAATTCATATATTTAGGGCTTTTTCCTCAGGAACACTCATCTCTGAGAAATGACTTATTAAGAAGAGTCAAACTATACTATATATATCAGGAGGGAAATGCTGGAACCACTGGGTAAGGATAATCTCTGTTTTATGATGCTGCAACCAATACAGGATTATTACACTGAATTTTTATGGTTATTCTTTAAAAAGGATGTTAAAACATAAAGAGGTTTGGAAGAAAAATCCAGAGAATTGTTAAAAGTTTGGAAAGTGTGTCTTACTTTCTGAGCCTCTGGGCACTCATTTCCTAAGGAAGAGTTGGATCATCGTGTGTGAATTTACTTGGGCCACAGGGATCTGGTGTCAGACAAAAAATAAAAAACGGTCTTGTGGTGGGAAATGAATTACACCAAAGTGGGAATAAGGCTTAAGTTTTTAACAGTGAGAGTAAAACTAAAAGAACATTCCGCTGGTCATTATGAACTGTTCTTCATTGCTAAATGCTTTGTTAGGGGAAGGATTTCAACTCAAAACTGAAAACAATTGAACTAGATCAAACTATATTGTTGTGCTGCAAGGAGATGTCATCTCTTCCAGACACAAAGGTCACAGTCTGCAAAAGTTGGGACCAAGGGAGAATTTATGATACATGGCACCTCTAACACAGGCTAATCCTGGAATTCCTCAAAGCTCATTAAAGACCTCCTTGTCTCATGAAAGCCCTTCAGGCACCTCAATGTGGTGTGCCTGTTAGCATGTCAGCAAGGTCCCTGGTGGTAATCTCTCCTTTGACATTTGTGCAGGTCTCCTCTCTTGCAAACAGGGGATCAGTGCTGAATTTCCATGTGCTAACCAATACAGGGGCCTCTTACGTTCCCTGACTGGATCCCATGGTGCCTCCTCATGAGGAAGAAGAGCATCTGCCCCTGAGCATGGTAGCCACTTTTAGACAACCAAGATGATGCCATGGCTTTGCTTGTGGTGACTCTTATGCAGCTCCTGCTCACATGCTTGTGATAGAGAAGATGCTCTGTACATTGGGGGCACAACAGGAAACTGTGAAAGTTTACAGACATTTTAAAACCAACATCTTCCACCCAAATCAACCACTATGTTTAGATTAATTCTTTCTCATCCCTTTTTTCAGTGACTTCCAGTCTACATGTACATTTTTGGTAGTGGACAGTGCAGGAGAGTCCAGGTCATAGACAGAACATCTGGCTGTTCTCTTCTCCAGCACCCTTGGCTAGAGGTCCATTGCTTGGAGGCTGGAAAGAGATTGATCACAGGAGGGTGATATCACTGCATGAGGGAACAGAGACCCTTCTAGGCTTACATGGACTATTGAAGCAATGGGTTGAATCTGGACTGAATCATCATCTCAAAAATATTAATGAATGAACAAGGAAATAGCACAAGGCTACCCCCATATATCTATTGCACACTCCAATGCCTTTAATGAGCTTTGAAAGGTTCTGTTAGACAGATCCCATGGGAAAGACATAAATTGCAGTCTGCATATCTCAGAAAAATCCAGGCATATCTCAAAAGGGCAGAGATTTGCGCTAGACTAATGGCCTGCTCTGGAAGAAAAAAGAACTGAATAAACTCTAGATGAACAGTCCCACTTTCTGATGCTTGATAGCATTGACAGTTGGTGGTTCATGGTGGTTTATTGTCTGTTTTTCATGTTGGCTTCCCTAGTGCAGGAGCCTGTGAATCAGGCTGTCAGATGTAAGAAGTGGTTAATAGCACTGTATTGCACACAGACATGGTTTCATCCAGCTGTACCTGCTCCCTTTTAAATTATCTTTTACTTTCCCCAGAGTTCTGCAGTCCTGTGAAGAGATTTTGTAGTTTCCTTACCTGGGAACAATGAGGTCCAGGGTCACCTCTGTCATTTGTAGGGAAAATAACTTCTTTCACCCTGACAAGTCTTAAATGGAGGAATTAAAAGAACTCATCCTTCATGGTGGAGAAAAGTGTAAAGAAACAGGGTAATGCTCTAGTTCAGCTTTATGTAGTGCATTCATGGCTTTATTTAGTGCACTGGAGATTAGAAGGATAGAGGAAAAACTAGAAAATTATAAATATTATAGCAAGTTAACTAAAAGAATCATGGAAACAGGCTGAAATATATTAACTGCATATGCCCTAGTTCGGGGAAACCATACAGAATGCTTAAGGCGATGATGTCTTAATTAATCAGAGGAGTGAAGTAATAAATAAAATAAAGGCTTCATTCCTTCTTTGGAACTGATCCGTAGCATTGAGAAGATGATGTGGACAAATGACAAATGATGGGGTCAGAGGGA
The DNA here is from genome assembly GCA_013397375.1 of Toxostoma redivivum. Classification (NCBI taxonomy): domain Eukaryota; kingdom Metazoa; phylum Chordata; class Aves; order Passeriformes; family Mimidae; genus Toxostoma; species Toxostoma redivivum. The sequence continues at coordinate 576,280 of VXBI01008388.1, read as the reverse complement.
TGATCAGTACTGTCACAGCAATAGGGAGCCCCAATGTCAATGTCTAGAAATGGGCACTGAAGTCCAAGCATGTGGCTTGTCCAGCTGCCAGGTGGTCACAAAAGCAAAAGGTGACCCATGTTTTTGTGTCTATAAGCTAGTGAAGAGGTCAGTGTGATGATGGGCTCAGTTAGCAGTGCAGGGATCCAGGTGCTCACTGCTAGATGGATGCTCATTCTTTTTATCACCTTGGCTAGGTTACGGGGAAGGTTGCAGGTGGCAGGGTAATGGTCATAAGCCTTCTAGTGCTTGAAGGGGCTCTGAGAGAGCTGGAGAGAGACTTTGGACAAAGGCCTGGAGTGACAGGACAAGGGGAATGGCTTTTTGCAGAGGGCAGGTTTAGATTGGACACTGCAAAGAAATTTTTTCCTGTGAGGGTGGTGAGGCCCTGGCACAGGTTGCCCAGGGCAGCTGTGGCTGTCCCATCCCTGGAAGTCTTCAAGGCCAGGTTGGATGGGTCTTGGAGCAACAAAGTCTAGTGTATGGTATTCCTGTCCTTGGCAGTGGGGTGGAATTGGATGATCTTAAACCTCTCTCCCAAATCAAATCATTCTGTGATTCAATGATGATTCCATAAAACAGGCTGATGGTCAAAATATTTCCCTAAGGAAATTTGCAGAGCTTCTGTGAGGAAAGCCCTTATTGGACCAAGGCTTGTAGAGCTGAGCACTTTGCAAGATACAACTTAGCCCTCCCTTGTCTCTAACTCATAATTAAGATGATTTGGGTTCTCCGATGGAGATGTGGAGTTTGTAGATAGTATATTCTTCAGCTTTGGGCACAAAAGTCAAGGATTTGACCCACCTTACTTTGAGTGTTCTCCATTCAGAGTCTCCCCATATGGACTGGTCATTTGGGATCCCTTTTCTGGTCTGTGGGGAAAAGGCATTTGGGGTCATGCAGGTCCTTTGCCCCATTCTGCACTGAGGAGATCAGCCATGTTATGGAAATGCCCACTTCTCTAAGGGAATTCAAGGAATTGGCTCAGGAGCAGTCCATCAGCCTGCTTTTTTTTGCTAGATTAAAATCTTTGCTACCCAAAATCCCCCTCACTGTTTTTCATACTCAAGCTGCCACTGGTTGGATACTTCCAGCATTTCCCATGACCATTGCAGTCATGTTCTGCTGTTGTTGCTGAGTTTCAGAGGAAAATGTAAAATTTCTTTTGACTTCCATGTTGTTTCCTGGTACATAAAATACTAATGATAGTAATTTTCACTGTAATTCTTTTGGCTGATGGAGGTCATCATGTCTTTTCCCATAGTAAGAAACGTTTCATGACATTCAAAGACACTGTAACAAAAAAGTAGGAATGTGCTAGTGACTTCAGCTCAGATGGAGAGGGACACACTCTGGCAGCTTACAGCTGTTACACATCTTTATTTTATGTAATGTAGCTCTACAGTTGTATTATTCATATAAATACAAGTTTATTCATATAAACTTGTGATGCTTTCTGAATTTGTCCAGGAAGATTAAGACAGTGTGTGCAATCTTTCCCATTTATTTTACATGATGAGCTTTTAAAATTCGCAAGGTACAAAGATTTTCTTCTTTCTCAACACAAATACTTTCTTTCTTGCTCATAAAGATTTCACACAGAAAGGACTATTCTCCCAAAACCTATGGAATATGCTTATTGGCTGCAGAAAAAAAAAAATAGCAGCATTTTGGAAACTTCCAACAACTTCAATTCAAGCCAGAAAAGGGCTGCTGCCCTTTCATGGGCACAAATTCCTTGGGGATTTATCTCTTTTCTCTAACAGTGTGTAAATCATAACTAAGATAATGTTTGTAAGAAAAACACATCCTTGTATTTGTTAGGTTTAAGCTAAAAAAAAAAGAAGGAGAAATTAGGCTTAATTAAGGTTTTATGCCTTTCCTTATCCCAGTTTAAGAGAGGGGAAATAAAGCTCACTTGGAAATGTTTTGTGCATTGCCATGAGTAGTTTAGAGTAATGGTTGATCTCATGCAATTTCCGAACTTTATTAAATCTCTGGTAATTTTCAGATAATTTTACCTTTCACCTAGAAACTCCTCTCCATAACCATATAGGAGATATCCATTTAATATTACAAATAAATAGATTTTCTGCCACTTCAAGATCTAAATGAAATTGATATTTTGTTTACTCTCTACCTCTCATCTAATCTAACCTTCTCCACTTCTCTTCCTTGAGTCTTTTTTCCCAAACTGGTAAGCTTTGAGTATGTAATTTATACAAAAATTCTGTGCTATTAAAGAACCCAAGATAATTTATTATTCTGAAATAAAATTCCCAGCATGTAAAGTCCTTAAAATTAGCATTGATTTGAAGTTGTTTTCAGATGTATTAGAACCAATTCTCATCCCTTGGAGCCTGTAGACATGGATTACAATCATATTTTTCCATCCTGGACCCCAATAGAAAAAATAAATCACAATAAAACACTTAATTAGTCTGAAAAATATTTTCCTATTAACTTAATAGTCGCAGCAATAACTCACTTGTACTTTGGAATTAACATGGTTTTCCCCTTCCTTAGTGTTATCCTTAGTGGGAAGTGTATAACTCCTGCAATAAATCAATGGGCACAGCTACTGCCAATACTGATCATGTTTGAACCTGCTGCCCTGCTCCCCAGAGATGCTCTCCAGGAGGTCTTCTTGGCTTGAGCCCACACATTTATTTAACCCACATGTTATTTTCTCAAAGGAGCATCTCAACAGTTTTGAATCCCCCTCACAGCAGATGGAGATGGTACAACCATATACTCAGGAGCAGCCAAAGAGGAATTTCCATTACCCAGCATTTGTCATGTAGTGGAAGTGGGCTGTTGTGTCAATGCCAATGGGAAACTCTGAAGGAAGACTGGTCATTTCTTCCCACCTGGTATCTTTGATGTAATCCTGCCCTCTCACAGTGGGAAGCCACCCTCCTTGTCCTGTCACTCCAGGCCCTTGTCCAAAATCCCTCTCCAGCTCTTTTGGAGCCTCTTTAGGTACTCTCAGGGGCTCTAAGGTCTCCCTAAAGCCTTCTCCAGGCTGAACACCTCCAGCTCTGTCTCTGGAGCAGAGGTGCTCTAGCCCTCAGAATATCTTTGTGACCTCCTCTACACCGGATCCAATAGGTCCGTGTTCTTCTGATGTTGTAGCCAGGTGGGGATCAGTCTTTTCTCCCGACTAACAAGCAACAGGACAAGAGGAAAGAGCCTCAAGTTGTGCCAATGCTTGCGTTGGATATTGGGGAAAAATTCTTCTTGGAAAGGGCTGTTCAGCACAGTCTACCCAGAGTACTGGTGGAGTCCCCATCCCTGGAGGGATTTAAAAGCCACATGGATGTGGCATTTGGGGACATGGGTTAGTGGTGAGCTTAGCAGTGCTGGGATGATCTCAGAGGGCTTTTCCAACCCAAATAATTCTGTGATTTTATATCCTATGATTGTCAGAGCAATTTCCTACTTGAATTTCTGATTGCATACAAGCAGATATGGTGCCCCTCATGGTGGAGTCCCTGGACACTCGTATTAAAAGTCTTTCCTGCAAACATTTGGGAGAAGTTGTATTTCCAAGCATGGTTGTTTTGAAATACTCGGGTGGCAATATCAGTAAAAACAGTGCAAATTGGTCTCTCAGTGATTTGGAGATCTTTGGAGTCTTAGGAATGCTTTTCATAATAATTAATATCCAGGGACAAACACAATCAAGGCTTGCACAGCTAGGGCTGGAGCATGCTGAAGCCTCAGGCAGCCTGAGCATCAGATGGCCTGGGTCCTAGAGAGCACACAGTGGGACTTCTAATGAGATTAAATCCTTTCAACTCTATTTTATTTTGCAGCTCTGCCATGTGAAGGATCTCCAGGGGATTTGGGCTGTAGAGAAAGGTTACACTTCAGGCTGCTTTGCAGATGCCGGGCATCATCCTACAACCACTTTTTTTTGTCCAGCTGTAAGTAAACTCATGGACACCACTGTGTTCTGTGCATGTCCCAGGGTACAGCAAGGGTTTTCATTCTCCTAATTATGACTTGCTGGGAAATACTTTCATTTTCACATAGGTCATACAGTTAAAGAGAAAAGATTCAGTGAAGCATTAATTTATGTAAAAAAACCCTTACATTGATGCTATCTGAATTAACTTTTACTCTATTTAATTTTTTCTTTAAAATAAAATAACATGTCTGCATGTCTTTTTTTAACTATTCATAGAGTCACTGAATCACAAAAACATAGTCTGGTTAGAAAGGACGGTTAAGTGTCATCTAATCCAACCTGCTGCCATAAGTATCTTCCACTACACCAGGTTGCTCAGACCCCTATTCTCTCCTTCAGTAGATTCCTTTATTGGTTTTGTAGAGCATCCCCTTCTCCTACCTTGGTGGGAGGGGGTGGGAGGTAGAGTGGAGTTCAAATATCAGCTCTGCATTCACCTGGTCTTCTTCCCCTCCACCTGCTCCCCACTAGATCTGGGCATCATCCCATATAGGACCAAACAAATGCCTCAGGAACAATCCCAGCTTGCCCCAGTTTAAAAAATTACTTACCATACCATTGATTTAGAATTTCAAAAGTTCTGGGTAGGAAAATGCTCATTTCTTTTTATGGAGGTAAAACACTTGGTATCACTCTTCAGCTCTCCAGTTTTAACAAGCATGCCCAATCAGTTCTTAATAAAATAGAGGAATAAGGGCAGATTAATAAATGGATATGCTATGAATATGGTGAGTGACATGGATGAATCTAATGTGTATTTGAATGCCATAAAAATGCATTTCCCTACAGCATGTGAATTTCATATAAATCACCCCCAGAGCTCGAATTGCAAGAACAAGAACATGGTCTGGGGGACAATGACACCCTCCTTCCCCCATTGTCTTTGTGTTTTTCCTGTGCACCAAGCACGTGCCATCCTGTTACACAGGGGTGAAGGACTTGGTGATTCTCAAACATACGGTCAGTTTCATGCAGCTCATGCCACACAGCCTCCAGGATGCTGTTCAGGTGAGCAGCCCCAAATTTATAGACAGGGATGCAAGTTTTGTAGGGAGTGGGTTGAGAGGTGGGTATCAGTGGATTGATTCATGGGACAACTCATCTGAACACCCCAGACTGGGCAGATGGGGAAACAGAGGCTGGCAAAAAGCCATAGGACCCACTCAAGGTGCAGGTGTGGGCAATCCCAGCTCACACAAATCTGTGAGCACTGGGGACCCAGAATTTGGTGTTTCATTTTTCATTTTGCTTAGCTAAAAATTTTAACTTAAAGTAATTATTTTTAATTTCCTCACTTTGCCCAGAGATATGCATAGAAATAAAATTCAGCTGGAGGCTCAGGACTCTCTGGAGAGCTGCTGGGCTGGAGGATATGAGATGTTCACGTCTTTGGGCATTATAGCTCTGGGACTTCACAGGCTCCCGACTGGCATGGAGGAGTCTCCTCCTTCTGTGCTTTAACACTGCCACCCCCTGGCACATCGACACTTCCAGGGATGGAAGCCATAGCTTCTCTGGGCAACCTGTGCTGGTGCCTCACCACCCTCACAGGGGAGAATTTCTTCCCACTGTCTAATGTAAATCAGAGAATCACAGCACGGTTTGGGCTGGGAAGGGCTTTTAAAGCTCATCTCATTCCAAGACCCCTGCCACGAGCAGGCAGGGACCCTCCCACTAGATCAAGGTGCTCCAAGTCCTGGGCAAAGTGGCCTTGAATATTTCCACGGATGAGGTATTTACTACTTCTCTGGGCAACCTAAATTCCTGATTTTTGCAGTGTCCAGGGACATCCAATGAAGCCACCAGTGGTGCATCAAAACAAACAAGACAAAGTGGCTCTTCATGTCCTTGGGTTCTGAAGCCACCCATGACCCCGAGGCCTTTGGCTGCCCTTGACCCCTGACTGCTCAGCTACCTTTGACCCCTGAGTCCCCTAGCAGCTCTTGACCCCAGAGTCTCTAGGCCTCTTAAAATTCCAGAGTCTTCAGCCACCCTTGAGCCACCAATTCCACCAGTGCTTTGACCCTGGTATGCCCTCAATCCCCTGGTTCCTAGGTTGCCTATGACCTGGGTTCTTTGGTTGCCCTCAGCCTCCAGGTCTGGCAGCCACCCTCAAACCCTGGCCCCCTGACCACCCTCTGTGCCACACTTGAGCCCAGGTCCTGCTGCCCTTGATCCCAGGGTCCTCAGCCACCCTCCAGGGCTGCCAAGGGCAGTGGGGGACCAGCTGCTTCTTCCCTGCTACCCCAGACACAGACTCACCTCCTCTGGTGTGCTACATCTCTCCCCTGTGCTCCTCTGGCATATGGCTTGTCCTTCAGCATCTTGCTTGAAAAACTCACAGTCTCCATATCCAGGTGGAAAGTGCTCCCCCAAACCCCTGTGAGATGATTTTACCATTGGTCCTTGAGAGCCCCCCCTGGATCAGCCTTTCCCCTCCACTAGGTGTGCCCAGGAAACCCTCCACCCCCAAAGGCTAAAGCCTCTTCCCATGGCAGGTTCTGCCCCATCATCATCCTCACTGGCCTCACTGTCCCACAAAAACCTCAGTGCACCCCAAGACCCCATCACTCACATCCCCTCCAAGTCCCACTGCCCCTCCCAGCCACCCCCCACTCTTGGAGACTCCCCCAAAACCACTCAGTGTCCTCTCAAAATGCACTTGTACCACCCAAGACCCTCCCAAACTCCCTCTACCCCCTCTCATGACCCACATTCCCCCAGGTTACCCCAGCCACCTCCACCTACTTTTAAAGGATCCCCAGCTCACCTGTCAGCAGGAAGTTTGGTTTGGCAGCCCCCATAGTGCCATAGGAACCCCTGGATTTGGATGAGACACCTCTCTGGGTCACCACAACAGGTTCACATTTCCCACCATTTTAGACCCCTTTCACCCCTCACCACCATGTTGTCTGAAATTAAACCCCTCAAATAAAAGAAAATGAGGGCTTCCCCTGAATTCCAATCTCCTAGATAATGGAAAAGGGGACTTTTCCTCAGTTTAAACCCTTAAAATGGTGAAAATTTAGTATTTTACCTCAATTTAAATCCCTAAAAGGAGGAAAAAACAGCACTCCCCCTCAGTTCTGTTGCACAAATTTTTCCCCCTCCCACCACCATGGTTTAGTTGAGGTGTTAGTGCATGGGTTGGACTTGATGATCTTAAAGGTCTCTTCCAACCTAGTGATTCTGTGATTTTCCCCTCAAAACCCACAATTTTTGCGGCTGTTGAACATCTTTTTCCCTCATGAAGATATGAGAGATTGGAAAGATGTCCTGAGATAGAGAAGCCCTTAAAATAGAGGGTTCACATATGTTCTGCTGTGACATGGCTCCCTGACAAGTCATCACTGTATGACCCCTATTCCATGACTCAGATGAAAGAAATGCATTGCTCCCCTTCCAAATGGATTTGTAGTTATCCTTTCAAAAGTAAAGGCTTCTTCTCAATGTAAATTTTAAAGTGGCACATAAAGAGGTTCCTCCTAATTTAAATCCTTTAAAATGAGGAATTCACCCTCCATTTAACCCTCAAAGTTATGAAAAAGGGGTATTGGCCTTTGATTTAAACCCCTGAAAGGCTTTCCCATTCCACATAAACAGTAAAATAATGGAAAATTTGGATTCCCTGACAATTGAAACCTTTGTAATATCAGGGGAAAAGTAACTTTTCCTCATTTAAATCCTTAAAAATCATAAATAAAAGAAGGTCCCACTCAACTGAAACACAGAAAAAAGATAGTAAAAGAGGTTTTCCCCTCAATTTAAATCCTTTTTTCCTTCCAAATCCCCAGGTGAGGAGGATAAGGATGATGAGGGGATGAGGCTCCACACCTGTCTCTAACTCTGCCTCCTTTGCATCACAGTGAGATGCCCCCAGATCACCTCTCTGAGCTGCTGTGTTGGGGGGGTCCCCACCCTGCATCACCTCCTTCACAGGGAGATGGATTCACTTGACCAGGAGGACGCAGAGCTGCCCTGTGCTTGGGTGACCCACAAATTCCCCTGCACCCCCAAACTTCTCCCCCAGTTTGCCCCAAGCTGGTGCAGGGACTGCTGCAGCAGCTGTCCCATCCCATGTGCATCACCTCTCCCACAAAGACAGGTGAGGGCCCCCCCACATTTTTAGTGGGTTCTTCACCCCTTAGACCTCCTCCCCACCTCCTTCCTACCCCCCTTCCTCATGGGGATTCACCCAGATTTCTCCCTCCCTTCCGGACACTCCTCACCCCCATCAGCAGCTCTGTGGCCAGGGGAGCATCACAAATTTGGGGTGGGGGTCCCCTAATTGCATAGGAGGTTATCCAGACCCTTCCACCCCTCCCCTGCAGCTGATTGACACCCCTGGAGACCCCCCCCCATTCCCACAGTACCCCAATATGGCAGCTGAGATGCCCCTACCCCCCAAACTGGCAGTACCCAGAAGTAGGGGGTGATACCACAATGCTTTGCAATCCCCACAGGTGGGCAAAGCCTATAGGAGGTCTGGAACTCTCCTGGCCTCCAGCAAAGGTAAGTGACTCCAAATCCATCTGGTTTTACCACAAAACACTCACCCTTCATCCAGGGGATGGAGGGCAGCTGGGGACCCAAAAGTTGAAGGCAATGGGGTGTGACCGGTGACCAGGGGGTTGAGAATGACTGGGGACAAACGGGTTGAAGGTGACCTAGATCTGCTGGGGACCCAGGGGTTTTGGGGGAAGGGGGTGTATTGGAAAGCTGTGGAGAGCCTAGGGATCAAGGAGGGTGAGGGCAGCAAGGGACCTAGGGATCAAGATGGGCTTGATGCCAGCAGTGTGCCCTGGTGGCCAAGAAGGCCAATGGCATCCTGGCTGTATCAGGAATAGTGTGGCCAGCAGGAGCAGGGAGGTCATTCTTCACCTGTACTTGGCACTGGTGAGGCCACACCTTGAGTGCTGTGTCCAGTTCTGTCCCCTCAGTTTAGGAAGGATGTTGAGATGCTCGAATGTGTCCAGAGAAGGGCAACAAGGCTGGTGAGGGGCTTGGAACACAAGCATGATGAAGAATGGCTGAGGGAGCTCGGGTTGTTTATCCTGGAGAAAAGGAGGTTCAGAGGTGACCTTATCACTCTCTACAACTGCCTGAAAGGTGGTGGTAGTCACGTGGGGATTGATGTCTTCTCCCTGTCAACCACTGGTGGAATGAGAGGACACAGTCTTAACCTGCACCAGGGGAAGTTTAGATTGGACATGAGGAAAAAATTCTTCACAGAAAGACTGATTGGGCAATGGAATCAGCTACTCAGGGAAGTGGTGGAGTCACCATCCCTGGACATATTTTTAAAACGACTGGATGTGGCACTCAGGGCCGTGGTTTAGTTGATGAGGATGTGTTAGGTTGCAGGTGCGACTGGATGATCTGAAAGGTCTTTTCCAACCTACTTCATTTTGTGATTCTGTGGCTCTGCAATGGAGATGACAGCCATGAAAGCTGATGCTGGTTTCTTCCCCCCAGGTTCTCCCCAGCCTGGGTGTGTGCCCTGGCTGCCCATCTCGCTGTTCAAATCCTCTGCTATTTTTCCCAGAGCTTGGGGATGACATCATCACCTCATTGTTCTGGATGTGTGGTGAGGAGCTGAAGGCATGTGCTTTTCTGGGTGCTCTGCATCTTGCTAAAAGGAAGATGTGTGGATGAGGCTTATTTTTGTGAAAAACAGAGATGCCGTGCTTAAAACAGAGCTCTCATTTTCAGCTTCAAGCAAGGGAAAAGGTACTGATGCCAATTTCAGTTGGAATGAAGCTGGATCATGAAGATTCAAAAGACACTCTCTCCTTCTCCCTCCCAGGTTGGATTGGGTGTTGAATCAGGGAAAGGAAGCCTTTTGTGTGTTGCCATAAGAAGAGTTTAATAATTAAAGTAAAATATAATACTAGCAATAATGATAATAGTGATAACAACAATAATAATAATAATGAGAACTCCAGAGAGAAAAGTGATACACAGGACAGTTACTCATCACCTGCTGACCAATGCCCAGCTTGTCCCTGAGCAGTGACTGTCCCCTCCTGGCTGACTGCCCACGGTTTATGTACTAGATGTGATGTTCTGTGGTGTGGTGTACTGGATTTGCACAGCCTGGTTTTTGATAGCAGGGGAGCCACAGAAGTGGTTTCTGTGAGAAGCTGCTAGAAGCTTCCACAACATCTAATGGAGCCAATCTCTGATGGCACCAAAGATGGACCTGCTGCTGGCCAAGGCTGGGTCAATTAGAAATCGTGGTAGTGGCTCTGTGATAACATATTTAAGAGGAAATAAAAGCAAAGGTTGGGGTGCAGTTTTAATTCCAGTCAGAGAAGAGCAGAGTGAGAATATGTGAGACAAACAACTCTGCAGACACCAAGGTCAGTGGAGAAGGATGGGAAGGGGGTGCTGCAGGCACTGGAGCTGAGATTCCTCTGCAGGCCATGGTGCAGCCCATGGTGAAGAGTGACCCATGCCACAGCAGTTTTGGGAGGAATGTTGCCCGTGGGATGGACTCTGGTTGCCGCAGTTTGCAGAGGCCTATTGCTCATGAGATGGAGCCATGTCAGAGAAGTTCATGGAGAACTGTCTCCCATGGGAGGGATCCCACAGTGCAGCAGGGGAGTGACTACTCTCCGTGAGCAGTGGGAGAAGCTGTGAGTGATGAACTGACCATAACCCTCATTCCCTGTCCTCTTGCATTGCTTGGGTAGGCAGCAGAGCTGGGAAGGAGGGAAGACTGTGGGGAAGATGTTTTTAAGGGCTCGTTTTACTTCTCATTATCCTGCTCTGATTTTGTTAGCAATAAATTCATGTTATATCTCAAAGCTGAGCCTGTTTTGCCCTTGATGGTATTTGCTGAGCAATTTCTCCTAATCCTCATCTCAACTTATGGCCCCTTCATTAAATTCTCTCCTCTATTCAGGTGCAGCAGGGGAGAGAATAAATGGGTTTTTTGAGTTCTTGGCATCTGGCCAGTATCAACCCATGACATGTGGAATATCACTCTGACCAATTTGGGTCAGCTGTCCTGGCCATGCTCCCTCCCAGCTCTGTGTGCAACTCCTCACTGGCACAGCATGGGACAAGGAAAAGTCCTTGATTTAGAGTAAGTACTACTGAGCAAAAATGTCAATGTGTTCTCAACCTTGTTCTCATACTAAATTCAAACCCCAGCATGTTGCCAGGTACTGGGAAGACAATGAACTCTATCCCAGCTGAAACCAGGACAATGGAAAATGCTGGCAGCACAGAGAAACATGGGGCCTGCCAGGAGAGGGATTGAGGGGCTGCACAAATCCTTGAGCATCAGAGAGAAGAGAATATGAGGAGGCTGAACTGGGAGGTGTAACAAGGGAGCAGGATGTTGATGGAAAAGCAAAGGCTGCTATGTGCAAGGAAACCAGACAGAATGAAGGGAGGTAGATGAAAAGGAGCTTCATTCACTGCTCAGCAGGAAAGAAGGACAGAGGAAGTTGCAGGGAATGCAGAGGAGTTTGGTACTTTATTTATTTATTTAATCTTCAAAAATATGCAGATATGACCAGATAGATTATGAAAAGGGAGGTGAGAAGCCAGGCCCCAACAGAAGAGGTAGGATAAAGGAGAATGTAGATGTATGCCATTTGTTCAGTGTGGAGTGTCTGGGAGAGATTCTGAATATGCTGGAGAGAACAGGAAGAGGAACAAGCCCAACCAGAAAAAGAGAGTTTATCAACCCATCTTCAGGGTGATATTGAATAATTGTTCACTGGATGCTTATGTGAGACCATTTGTGCCACAGACGATGAACTCAGGTGGTTTTTGGGTGTCCCTCTCAGATGAAAATCCAGAACCCCAACAGAACTATTGCTAAAACCCAGACAGAAGAGAGATCCCAGAGGTGTGCATGTACAACAATCACTGCAATGCTATGATGGGTGTATGAACTCTGGCTACCTGGGCTTGTGCCAGGCCCCAGCCCCAGGGCCTCAATGCTCCCACCAAGGACCAAATCTCTATCAACTCCTGAAGAAGATGATAAGCTGGAGGCAGGCCAAGTTTTGGGCATCTTGCAGGAGTTTGCTGAGGGCTGTCCTGAAACAGAGAACTGGGTTAAATCACAGTGCTGAAACTGTGTGGACAGTCACCTTCAGGAGCCAGCTCCATGCACACAAGATTTCAGATGGCTTCATGGAAGGGGTCATTTTTCAAGGCTAAGGAAGTGCGACTGCAAAATGAAAATTTACTGTTGTTCCCTTAGTGGAGCCAAAATAGGGAATCCTTCCCCACTGCAGCCCAAAGCATCAACCAGGCAGACTTCTTCTCCTCATCCTTAGACTTCTTCTTTCCAAGTCAGTCCCAGGGAGAAGTTGGGAGACTGGGCTCAGTCCAGTGATTAGGCAGGTCCCATGAAAATGAGGGGCTGCAGGGCCTGGCAAGAGTGCTCAACGTGGCCAGATTGGATGTGCGAACTGAAGTGAGTTGTCTTGGCAGGTACCTTGAATAGTCCATAGGGAGAAGCAGGAGCTTCCGTGAGTTCATTCAGTCAGAGCAGATACAGGGCCAAGGACCAATTCTGACATAATGTATCCACACAGGCCTCATGCCCAAATGAATGCCACAATATGATGCTTGAAATTCCAATTGATCTTCAATATTTATTAAACATTAAAACTTTTTTTGCTGTTTTCCAAGCTGCAAATGTTCTGCAGTTTTCAAGTGGAAAATGGTCTGGTTTTCAAAGTTTGTTTACCAGACACCTCAGCTGCCTATCTTCTGGGCTATCACAGTCACTGATTCCAAAACAACCCTGGAGACAGTTTGCTTAGATCCAACCTTCACATCTGATTTCATCCTTTATTTATTTTTGTTTTGTTCAAAAGCTTGAACTGAAGAAAACATTTCAAAATCTTGAAATGCTTCAGGAAACCAACTAAATTTTCTCCACTCTAGTCAGAAAACTGTGGGCAGGAAGAGAAGGCAGCAAACTGACTCTGCATGGCTGAAGCTCTAGCCTTGAGGCCTTTACTCACCAGGAGCAATGTCTGAGCATTGCAGAATAGTATCTGTTGCAGATGTACTGAAATTAACATCTTTAATAACCATGGTTTATTGAATTTTTCTTCTGTTGTAGTACCAGATGACTTAAACCATGGACTATGACTCTGGTGCTGTAAATCATAGAATCACAGAATATCCTCAGTTGGAAGGGACCACTCAAGTCCAACTCCAAGACCTGCATAGGAAACCCCAAAAATCCATCCCTGTGCCTGAGAGAGTTGTCCAAACAGTCCTTGAGCTCTGGCAGCCTTGTGGCCATAACCATTCCCTGGGGAGCCTGTTCAGGCCTGACCACCCTGAGTGAAAAACTTTTTCCTGATACCCAAACTAAACCTCCCGTGACTCAGCTTCATGCTGTTCCCTTGAGTCGTGTCATTGGTCACAAGAGGGAGGAGATTGACACCTGTCCCTCCGCTGCCCTTCATGACGAAGATTGTAAAGATGTCTCTCCTCAGTCTCCTCCAGGCTGAACAGACCAAGAGACCTCAGCGGCTCCTCACATGGAGCCTTAAGGCCCTTCACCATCCTTGTTCCCCTCCTTCAGATGCTCTCTAATGACAATGGCTTTTTTATTTCATGATAGGCAAAACTTCCCCCAGCACTCAAGGTGAGGCTGCCCCAGGGCAGAGCAGAGCAGGACAATCCCTTCCCTTGCCTGGCTGGTGATGCTGTCCCTGATGTCCCCCAGGACATGGCTGGCCCTCCTGGCTGCCAGGGCACTCCAGACTCATGTTCAACTGGCCATGGACCAGGAACCCCAGGTCCCTTTCTACAGCTGCTCTCCAGCCCCTCATTGCCCAGTCCATATGCATAGCCCTGTCCCAGCTGCAGAATTTGCTTACACACAGAATCACACAATGGGCCAGGTTGGAAGGCACCACGGTGGGTCATCTGTTCCAACCTTTCTTCTCAAGCAGGGTCATCCCAGAGCACATGGCATAGGGCTGTGTCCAGACAATTCTGGGATATCTCAAGTGAGACTCCACACCATCTCTGGATGATCTGTTCCAGTGCTTGGTCACTGCACAGGAAAGAAGTTCTTCCTCATGTTCAGGTGGAACTTCCTGTGCTTCCATTTCTGCCTGTGGCCTCTTGTCCCATTGCTGGGCACCCCTGAGCAGAGCCTGGTCCATGCTCTGACCCCTCCCTGCAGGCACTGACAGACATTGATGAGGTTCCCTCTCAGTCATCTCTCCTTGAGGCTGAAGAGCCCCAGCTCCCCCAGCCTTTCCTCGTAAGAGAGATGCTCCAGTCCTTCATCATCTCTGCAGCCTCTGCTGGACCTGCTCCAGGAGCTCCCTGTCTCTCTTGGACTGAGGAGCCCAAAACTGGACACAGCACTCCAGATGTGCCTCACCAGGGCTGAGCAGAGGTGCAGAATCACTGTTGCAGTTGAGACACATGCAACTCCATTCATATGACAATAGCAAATTTTATTGATTGCAGCTTCCTTTTACAAGGTTTTCAAAAAAACATGCAGTTGATCCCAATTGGCTAAATTTGGTAACCATCCAGCTCACTGGCCAATAGCTGCCTGTGTTCATGCTCATGAGGGATTGGCTGGTGTCCGTTGTTTGAATTTGAATCTCCCTGCTTCTCCGTGCCCTCCTCCTAGTGATGAATAATGGCATAGACTGGTCGAGTTATAATTAGAGCTACCTATGACAGTGAGGCCTCCAGGTGAGCTGTTGGCTGTTATAGATCACCTCCCTCCCTTGACCTGCTGTCAATGCTTTCTTTTCCTAATGCCCACTGAGATTGCCCAGTTGGCCCATTGGCCAGTGCACCCCAGTGCACCCACTGGCCTCCTTGGCCTCCAGGGCATTGCTGGCTCAGGGACAGTATGTTGCCCACCAGGACCTCAAGGTCTTTCTCCACAAGGCTATACTGTGAACCCTGCTTTGGTACATTATTGCTTTAAAGAACAAACCTGAGAATTGTTAATCTAAACAGTTCTGATTTTAAAGAAAGTTCATGCTTGGCTCTGAATATGCATTTTGAGACTTGTGGCTGTTTGCAAAAAGAAGCATCACAGGAGCACAGCACTCCTTGCCAATCCTTGTTTTGAGCTGTCTGTGAAATCGTGGCACCATATTCTGAGAACACTGTATGAAAATAAAGCTTTTGTTTAACCTACTTATGTGGGCGGCCCATGGAGACGATTGTCTACCTGGCCAGATCTCTAACTCTGGCTGCCTGAACACCATAATCACACAGAAGGCACTGGGGGAAATAACTGTGGTTGTTATCCAAATATAACATGGATCCACATGGATCATGAAGCCTGTTTCCTAGCCCTGCACCCCAAGAACTCCACCATGTGCCTAAGAGTGTTGTCCAAACACTTTTCCAGCTCTGTCAGGCTTTGTGGTTGTGACTATGTCCATGGGGAGCTGGGGACTTTGGACATAATCTCCATGTTGCCTAAGTCTATACAAATTTAGATATATATCTGGACACTATACAGTGTGCTGATCCCTGCACGTGGCTTCAAAACAAAATCTCAAGTAAATATGTAGTCAGGATCACTATAAATTCACTGACTGGTGAATTAAGGTGTTGAGAAGTTATTCTTGTTCACTCTCCTCTGAACATAGACAAGGCCCATCAATATGAATTTCACCTTTGCTGTCCTTCTCACTGTAACAGGCCCTCTGAAGAGAAAAGGCTGGAACACCATGTTTAGGCTATACCTCTGATATTTATGTAAGTCATAGGAGATGCAGTGTTGAACATGTTTACCCTCAGTACCTCACACCCGGTGCTGGACACATTTCTAGGAGGTGTTACAGGCTGCATGGCAAATCCCTCTGCTCTTTGTACCTACAAAGGGAAATGAGTTTAAAATTACTTAAAAATAAACCCCACTAAAGGTGAATGAATATATCTTATCTAAACTTTCACCTTCTGTGTCCCTCTGCTATTCCATACTGGCATTGTGTAGGAAAAGGCCCATCCATGCTCTGGCAGTGGTTTTTATGCTGCCCTGTATTTGCCATAAGAACTGGTCCTAGAAAAACATTTTGCTCTTGATTTTGTACAGCTCACCCGTTTCAGCAGAGGTTATAGAGAGGAAAGGGACACATGGAGGCCTCTCTGGTCTCTCCAAGATGGAAAAAATATTTCATTACAGTCCTATTATTTTCATGCTGAAATATTTTATCTGAACTAAATTTTAACCAATCACAGGAAAATCTTCAGCATTAAAAAGACCAGCCAAAGGAACAATTAACTACTGCTCACTTTTGTAACATCCAACACAAGGTACAAATGTGATGAAATAGTTTTCTGCTGTGTGTGTCACTCCATACATATTTATGTACTTATACATTCGTATGTGTATATAGAAATAGATATGCATGCATACACTTAATCAGCACCCATTCACCACGAGAGGGCAGACAAAGAATATGAAAATCAATTGTCCTGTGTGTTCCCTGCACATGCCAATGAGCAAATCATTCAGTGTCCAGAAAATATCACAGTTGTTTTCTTTAATTATCTCCAATGACTTTCTTATTATAGAATCATTGGAATAGTTCAGTTTGAAAGGCACCAAAGTGATCTAGTTCACTCTTAACTGAAATGAGCAGGGACATCTTCAACTAGACCAAGTTGCTCAGAGCCCTGTCCAGCCTGGCCTTGAACACTTCCAGACAGGGATGGGACAGCCACACCTTCTCTGGGCAATCTGTGCCAGTATCTCACCACTCTCATAGAAAACGTTTTCTTAATATCTAAACTGAATCATCCATCTTTTAACTTAAAATCATTACCCCTTGTTCTAGTGCAACAGGCCCTTCTAGAAAGATTTTATCCTGAATCTCAGGCCTTACAATGACCTCACAGGGCACAGTTTGATGGCTATTTTTTGTTTTGTTTATTTGTTTAGAAATTCTCTGCATTTTTCAAGGATTAAATGGTCTGAGCAAAGAGTGGTTCATCATGGGCTAACAAGAAGAAATGTCAGAAGCGAAAGGTGAGAAACTTCCTCAGTGCTGTTGCTAAAATCTCTTTCATGGATGATATGGGTGTTGGCATGTGTGTGCCTGGAGAAAGGGAGAGGTCAGTAAGAGCTGTATGTCTACCCACTTTTCATTGGGCATAAGTGGTTTTTCACTTATGTATGGTAAAAGGAGTGGTCCCTTATCAAGAATGTCTTACCTGAGAGCTGAAATCGCTGAGATCTAAACCTAGCATGGATAGGTTTGTCCATTCTCATAGTCCTTAGTCCTGGGAACAGCTGATTTCATCCATTAAGTTGTGAAGTGTGCTATCAGCAAGAGGGACTTTTTGAAAATGTCCAATGATCAAAGAAGAGCTTCTTTTCTTTTCACTCATGATACGGAGAGCATAAAACTAGAGTAATCTTGGTGCTAGAGAGCAAATCCAAAGAAGCACACCCCTTCATCCAGGAGATGCTTATAATATGGCATAGACAGACCTTCTAGATGTAAGGATCACTGTCTAATACACAGTGCCTTTGACCTGAGGAGGAAAAAGGGTGTACAGTCTAACCCCAGAAGCTGCATGCCAATTTCTTAACAAAGATCTTTACACTTTCATCTGAGAAAAGCATATTCATGCTTTATAGGGGTACTGAGGCTCTTCATGGAGGAATCCTGTTCCATTGCTGAGTGGGATGGATGTCAGACCCTCAAAGCAGCAACAGAATGGCAGAATCACTTATAACATTTGCAACACATCCAGAGATACCATCCCCAACTGGCTTCTCCCAAGGAAACCCAAAAATCATCTTAAGGAATTGATATATCCAACCTGGGCTGAAAAACTGGGATTTACACCTGCAAGAGGTGCACCCACAACTAGCAAAAAAAGTCCCCAAATATTCTGTGTCCTGACTGCAAGAGGGACTAATTTCCCTTAATTTTGAATCCATGGCTGTGTTAGTCATTCACCACTCCTTTGATCACAGGAGAGGGTTGGAACTTCTTGTGGGTGACTCATCTGCTGGAGAATTAGATGAATCACAAGCAAGAAGAGCTTCTGTTTCCCTCCATGAGCTGTGGAGGTTATCGGAATGTGATATCAGAATCTTAGATTAAGATACTAAGCTTGTACATGTCTATATTTGATCAGAGATACCACATCTTTTTCGCCTATGGCATCATTCTGGGTTTACAATTTTCTATGAGAAAAAGGAGACCATGAGTTTACTCAGCTCTTCAAACCTGCTGCCATCACTTCTTCTACCTGTCAGGGAGCTGGTGATAAATATTTGAGCATAATTATCTGTGCTTGTGTGTTGCCCATATTTCACCATTCCAGTGTACTAAACTTCCTAGTGGAAAAGTAGCCTGTGCACTGGCTCTGAAGTTTTTGCTGAGTGCATCCCACCTCTGAAAACTAGAAGATGTTCATCAGCAAATTAGGTTTCAGTGTTTGGAAAAATCAGATAGATGAGCAGGATTGTTACCTTCAGATTGTTGCCCTGTGTCTGCTTTCTCAGTGCATTGAAATAACTCTAGCATTCCCCTATGTCTCCCAGTGTATCTCCAGCTTCATTCTTTAGTCCAAAGGTTTGTTATGATGCCTTAGTATTTTAGTCTTTATATTTTTCAAATCCTGTACTGCATTAGTGCATAATTCTAAACTCCACATAAAATGTTAGTTAACTGTCTTCACATTTTGGTCAGACAAAACAATCCCTCTAGGCCTGGAATTCAAGAACACAACTTCAGGCCCCAAAAAGTATAAACAAAATTAAGTTGGGGAGAGAGCAAACTGGGGGTATATGACTTCTTTACCTGAAGCTGTAACTGGGGGATTAACCCCTGTTATGTAAATGGACCAAACTTATAATTGTCTGAAAAACTCATGACTGTCATCCATCTTGGGTGCAGCCTCTCTCAGAGACTTTTGACTGCTCAAAGTGTACCTGTTTACACCCAAGGTGTGCCTTTAATAAATACCTGCTTTTCATTCTCTTAATCTTGTCTGGCCTCTGTTCTAGGTAGCCATTTCAGGGCATCAGTTAGATGGTGCAGATACTTTTCTCCTCCTGCAGTATGTTCTACCTGAAGCAGTACATACAGGGACTGCCATGACAGACTGTCTGCACAGCAAGGACCATGCTTAGGTTGAAGTCAGGGTTTCAATCATTTTCCTTCATGGAAAAAATTCCAAAGTATGTCATTGGGTGGAAGTTATATTATTCAAGAAAAGCTAACACACTGTGCAGGAAGCAGAGGCATTTTGGAAATAACACACCTGTGAGCTATAAAAAAAGTGATGACATAGTGATGGAACAAGGGCTTGTTATGGGAAGGATCAAAGGGTTTAAGGAACATGACAAAAATAGAGCATTTCTAACCAATTTCTTCTCTTAATTGAAAATTTCTTTTCAATGCTTGGCTAAAAAAAATGGTATAGAAGGAGCAAAATCACACTCTCAGTCAATGTGGTGAAATCCTTTTCTCCATGATCTGAAAATTACCTGTGTCATCATCAGCTTCAAGGCCTTAGAATAGAATGACAGTAATAATTTCATTATAGCTTCCCTCCAGTAAGACATCACCTAGCCAAAATAAAGAGGTGGAAAGGTGGGGCAACAAAAAGGGAAAATTGTTTATTTCAATGGTGTTTGATAGTTTAAACTGATTTTCATAAGGTCTGAGTCAATAGCAGGGACTGAAAATGCCAGACATGGATGACATTCATTCCCTCACCGAAAAGGAAACCAAGAGAAGGAAGAATATTTCACTCTTTAAATGGAGCAGGAGGTTTAGAGTGAAACATAATCTTTAACCCCATTAGCACAGACAAAGAGAAAACTGTTCTGCTGCTTGTTTGGCACCACCTGATTCATAGATTCTCCTGCTATTGCAGTGGTAGAGCAGAGTTATGAGAAATAGTTGCAATAGAAACCGTATCAGTCTCATTTGATGCACATTTCAAGACAAACCAGGTTTGTCCCATGGAGCACAGTTTCCAGAACCTGCTGATTAAGCTTTGGGATGTTCAAACAAAGGCTAGAAGATGACCCTGGAGACAGTAGTGGGTGGAAAATTCCTGGAGATAGTAGTGGGTGGAAAAAGTGGTGGGCAGATAGTAGTGGACAGAAACACCTGAAATCTGGGTTGCATGCAGACTGCCTCCAACCATCTGAGCTGGCAGGCAAGTGCAAGTGAGGCAGGAGTTCTCTGTCCTTATTTCCATCTTCTTGAGACATACACCTGGCAACTCTGCTTGCAAGCCATACCTCAAAGTCTTGCTGGGAAGTGGTGTATGTCTGAGGTCCACAGGGGATGGAAAATAGAGCCAGAGGGCCCTGGAGACAGTTTTGGCCCCTCACAATTTACACACAAATTCCATTTGCCCCATTTCAACCCTCCAAAAATTACGAGCCTCTGAAACACTTGTGATATGAGTTTACTTGTCTGGAAGTTTTGCCCACATGTTTTTCCTCTTCCTTTTCCCTTACTGCCTTACTGCAGCATGCCCCAGTAACCCCCACATCTGGGGAGATGTTTCCATCACAACTTATCTGTATTATCTTCTGTGGTCTCTCAGTCTGCAGAATCAGCAGACTTATCATCAAAGCCACCTCCTCTTTATCCTGCAGTAATACCTACTTACACCAGGAGTTTCTACAATATCTGCCATTCCAAGTGATGTACAACATTCCAAAGCACTCCATGAATGTCTCAAACACTGGGAACTTTGCATTCTTGCTCAGCTTTTTGTCATTGCCTGCCAGGGTATCAATTAGTGACTGGGGACCCAGTCACCTAAGAGTGACAAGATGAGCCAGGACTATGCCCAGGACTGTGCTCATCCTTCGAATCACTGATTCATAACATAGGTGCAGCTGTCTGCTTCATAGCTGGTCATATCCGGCTGGGTGAGTGTGACATGTCCCAGAAGAACTGGACATGCATCTTTTACCCTGCTTTGGGATGAATTCCACAGCTACTTGGATCACTGGTAGCTGATTTGGAGCTAGCTAAGGTATGTCTGTTTTGCATTTGTACATGGAGCTGTCTGCATCTTGCAAGGCCAATGTCTTCATGGCCCGAGGTGAGGTGGACCTAAGGAAGATTATGGGTGGGAGCACAGGGCACTGAGCCAAGCCTAGGCCAGGGAGATGCCAAGAGCAGCTACTTCTTTGAGTTCAGCTAAAGACACAGTACCTGAGAGCTGTGAGCACCATATGATGAGACTGATATGGGACAGGAATCACAGCAGAGCAGGACAACTTCTGTGTTCTGCTCACCACCAGCATCAGCACCAAGACAAGCCAAAATCCTAGCATGTGATGCATCATCATATTCCCAAACTTCCCTCAACACCAGCAGGAATAGAAAATGGAGCAAAGCTCTTGGACCTCTTGTTCCTCATGTTTGTTTTTTTTTCAAAGAACAAGCTATAATCGGAGCAGGAGGAAATGGAGCATAAATATTAAACTTTGTTTAGTCTTGGGAAATATAATTTATAATTAGAGTTGGGCATCCTGTTGACATGATAGAACCTATTTTAAGTGTGAGGTGAGCACATGGTCAACCTCTAATCTTTTTCAAGTGATTAAAAACTGCCAATTCTTTTCTTCTTGTCTTCTTTCTTTCATCTTATTTTTCTTATTTTTTTCCTTTTAAATATAATTTCTAGAAAGCAACTGGGCTAGCATCAGTTCAAGATAATGATATTTATAGTGGCAGTGATGTCTTGGAGTATCTCAGCAGCTGGAAATTTTGCTTTCTGTTCATGTACTTCTGCTTGTCTTCATGCCAGCCCCACCAACCAAGCCTGTTCAGCTCTTCTGTGGAAGAGTGGGAATCTCATGAGACTTGGAGGGTGGAGAGATGGTGCAGATTGACTTTTTATGACCAGCACTGACCTGTGGGCTTTTTGTTTCAAAGTGGTGTTTGCCAGTTGCCACATCCTGCTGCCCTAGTACAGAGGAATGTGGGATTTGTGCATGGCAGGTACCAGCAGAAGTTGTTGCAGGACTGGCGCTTCCAAGCAGTTTCGGAGGCAAGATCCTACAAGTCTGCAGGGTGTGGTGACCTCCTAGAGACCTCAGGTTCTTTCATGGGATACATCAATAGTGTCAGACAACCTGGCTCCTCAAATTGACCACATTGCTCTCTCATGGGCACCCTTCCCAACCAAACCAGATTGTTCCCTCCAAGCTGGGTGTAGTCCTTGTGTTTTCTTCAGGTCAGGTTGGCTGCTTCTGCTCTTCACAGTCCTCCTACACTGTTCTAGAGCAGCTTTGCTCGCTGTCCCCACCTTACTCAGGGCACTCTGAAAGAAAATGAAACACTTACCTCAGGGTAGTGGGGTCACCATCCAGAGGTAGATAACTGAGTGTTCCACACCTGGACATGTCCAACTTCCCCTAGAGAAGGGCAAGATTTGTGTGGATCAGGCCAGAGATCACTACCTGGGAGACATATCTTTAGTGGGAGAGATGTAACTGGAAAAGCCATCTGCACTTAGGTGTCACTGGGAATAAACCATAGGCTGACCCGAGTTTCTGCTGCCCACACACCAGAGATGGAGTCTAACAGCAGCAGGATCTGTGGGAATTATTCCTGTTGCTTCCATGTAGCCCAAAATTTCATGCTGGGAGACTTGCTATCCTTTCTGTGATGGACCATTTCCCTATTACCTAGCCATGCACCACCTGGGAAATACAATTGGATCTCCATCTCTAAGAAGCAGGTCTACAGTGATCCTCCAGGCTTGACTACTGTGGCATCAACTTGGTCATCAGGTTGTCCTGCTCTGGTGACAGGAGGGGATACAATATTTGCTTTTTCCTTGGTAAACTCCCTTTGTCAATCCGACAAATAAGCTATTGTGGGCTATGAGGTGAGTTTTGGCCAACAACAACAACAATGCATATACAGCTACACCTGTACATAGGCAATAGCCAAGGCAGTAATAAAGCCATTATTGTTTCCTTTGCTACCATTATGTACATGTTGCTATTAAGTTGATTCATCTTATTACAATCTTACTGCAACAACATGAGCAAAGTATATTAACTGAGATATTCAATAAACCACATTTTTCACATCTGTAGATGTTTTCTTTAATCTCCCAGTATGGTGCAGTTCTGAGGTAACTGACTCAGAGAAGCTGGTGTGCTACAGAGAACAAACCTGTCACAGAGAAGCAAAAGCTGGAGCCTGCAAATGTTTAGCAGAATTCACAAAGCTGTTTGGCACATGGTATAAAAGGACGTAGCTTTCAGCTGATTTTAATAATCAGATCCAGGAGAGCAGGACAGAATTGATACTGTCTGGGAGAAGTAAGTGAAAAGGAGATAGAACACATGATGCTAAAGTAAAACCTCTCCTCTGAGAGAAATCACTCAGTTGAGATGTGATGATGGGAAAAGGTGGGGGATTTGCAGTGGTCCCTGGGATGTTTTCCTTGATCCCTGGTGCCTGTGGCAGCTCCCCAGCTGGGTGGCTCAGGGAAGGTCTTAGCCTGGCTGGTGAAGCCAAGACTCAGTTTGGACCTAAGACATCCACTGATGAGCTGGAAAAGCCCTGTCAGAGGTTTACAGTGCTGCAAACAAGAGCCAGTGAACGCCTGCCCAGATATCAGGGCACGTGCAAGCCAATGAAGACAACACAGAAAATGTGCATGTCTCCCACCAACTTACACAAAGCATTTCATCTGAAATAAAAGGGAGCTTCACACCCAAAGTAAAAAAAAAGCAAAATTCATCCCACAGCCTTTCTTAGAAGATACTTATGTTATTACCCATTCAAGCAATAAATTGAATTTATCTTTCCCCCAAGGCTGTGTTCAGCCATCCCACTGCTGTGCAATGAAGACACAAATGACCCGTTGGGACACCAAACATGATGTGTTTGCCCTACTCCCATATCCCTTTTCCTACACACTCCATCCTGCATGGACTTGAAATATAAGTTTTGCAGCCAGCTCAGTGCCCCTGATTTATGCCAACTCCTGAGAATCCCCAGGCTGACAGCTGTGGGACAGGCACAGATGACTTCAGAGACAAGCACGTGTCCCCAAAGCCTGTGGAGGGGACTTTTTGTGGTATTCACAGGCTGTTTCATGTGTCAATACGAGAGGAGCATAATTACCAGCTGAGAAAGTGCAGGAAATAAGCCAAGACTGAATGAGCGAAATGGAAAATAAAGAGAAGCACAGAGGACACACATATTTTAAAAGTATTACGGAGGTATGTATTCACGTGCTCTGGGGAGCCTGGGAATATATAAGAGCTTATGACTGCAAAGGAATGAATTCAAGGACTAGTCTATGGGGAGTATTTTTTTTTCCCTGTGACTTCAAACTTCTCTCGGCGCTTGCAGAGTTTTAGTCAGCTGGCATGCAACAGAGGTACGACTTCCCCAAGGAAAGGCTTTCCTCGGCTTGCACTGGAAAGGCTGCGGGGAGAGTCGGGGGAAAAAAAGGCTGCAAGCAGAGACAAAACCTCCTCCTCCAGCCACAGAGCAGGTATGTGGAGATGTGTGTGAACCGGGGAGCCTGCTGGAAAGTCGCACTTTCAGCTGCGGGAGAGATGAGGGCTCTGGTGACTGAGCTGCAGCCTTTAAAACTAACATAGATGAGGAAGGTACTATATAAATAAAATGTTCTGTGTTTATGAATAGGTTGAGGAACTGGCTAAACATGCTGTGTAGATGGCTCTATCCACTCAGTTATATATTTAATCCATCAGGGACTTGCACTGTGTGAGTTAGATTATTTATGTTAAGGAGGCACCAATTAGTTTATAACAGTACAGTTGTCATACACTGTATTTGTTATTATTCTCCGTGTTTGCAGGAGTAGAAAATGGGGAGATGATTGGTTTTTTTCTTTCTTCACAGGACTTCAGTCTACTTATGGTATTACTGTATTACAGCCTTCTGAACTAGGAGTGTTGCAGAGATCAGCATTGTACACTAATTAAATGCCACTCACCCAGCTTTCCAACGCTGAATCCTAATATAGCTTTGGGCAAATCACACAGTCCCTGGGTAAAATAGGCAAAATTCTGTTTGGCTTGTCTGCTCTTCTTCCTGTCAGTGCTGTCATTGAGCTCTCCCTGTTGGAGCATGAGGTGTGAGATGGCAGGGTTATCTTGCTGCTCTTAAGACCCTGACAGCTTGAATGTCACCTTGGGTGAACAATGATTTACTGAGACGGCTTTGCTGCATCTGGACTGTTATCATGAGAATGAATGTTTAGGCAATATTTGGAAGCAGTAAAGTTTTAGCAAATCATAGCTTATATAAAAATCACAGTAAATTTTCTAAGGCTAAGCCCATTTGTAATTTGGAAAAAAGTATTTTTGATAAAAGACGAATATGTTTCCCTTAAATAGAAGCAATAATTTGGCTTTGCACAGCAGTGATAATTTGGGGTTTTTTACTGAGATGTATTAATTTATACTTTAAAATAAACACATTACTCTAAAATTCTGAAATCCTCTAGTTTTCAAGAACAAAAATTTACAACCTGTCATGTCTTTTCAAAGCAGATGGTTACATCTTAGTGACTGTATCAGTGCTTGGCCTTTTACTAATACAATGATGGGTGGATTCAAGGATGGATAGCAGTATTATGTAAATCAAATCTATCAGAAATAATTTTCCTCACCTCATTTTGTCTCTTACTGGATCTTATAAAATGAGTACACCTTTTCCCAAATACTGTCTATAAAAAATAATATTGCTGAATTAAAAGTGTATTTTATAAATTGGTAAGAAAATATTCTGGTTTGGTTCCTGAATCTGAGCTTTGTTCTCCAGGGAGAGTATTTCATGCTTAGATAGTTTAATCAGCAAATGCCAGTACATGTCCCTTTTTGCTGATGTAAGAGTTTTCAATTTCCCATCTACCTCTGTCCCTTTGCCCATCCCCTCACTCACAAATTCTCCAAGCTTGTGGGTTTTATTCAGTTCTTGTTCATTTACATTTTCTTTTCTGGAGAGAGTAGGAGGAAAAAGGGTGAATAAAATAGAGGACCTGGCTAAAATCTCAATAATTTGAAATGTTAATTTTTGGTGGGGAAATGCTCTTGAGCGAATATCTGATAAAGATGCACATGGAGAGAGGACAGAAAGACAAGGAAGGAAGGCAGCAGCTTCAAAAGGCAGGAGAAAAGCCTTGTTGGTTTTACAAGATGGGGAAGGCTCTATTTTGGCCTGTGGACTTGACACCAGAAAGATTAGGGGCTGCATTTACCTGTGAGATGCCAAGCACAGTGCAGATTGCAGGAGAACCAGCTTTGGAGATGTTGTAGAATGTCAGGAGCTTTGCCTCCTTCTCAAAGTCTGTGGCTCAGGATAGCATTGGCTATTCTTTTTAATAGGGTTAATATTAATGTTGTCTCCAGCTCCCCTGTGGGATGAATCACCAGAGAGCTATTCTAGCCAAAAGAGAGCAAGACTTGTCCCACTCCGGCATTTACAATTGAGACACACTTTCTAAGGCAGGAACTTGTTTTATTTACTTCTCTAGAGAGTTTGATTCATAGAGCTTGACACAGGACTCAGAAGCAGAGCCTTAGAAAGCAGCAGCATTATGGATGGATAGACTCCAAAAGGTCTGGAGACTCAAGACGTTTTTTTGTTCCTCTGAAACCCTTAGGGAACCTGCAGTAATTTACAGACTGACTGGTAGGAGCCAGCAGCTAGGATTTGCTTTTCCTTCTTGCTCTGGGCCATGCTGGGGAAAGGATTTGGAGGAGAGGAGAGGTCTGATAAGGTGTCCCTTACTTCAGGTGACAGAGGATGAAATTCAACTGACATAGACAGAAACTGAGTAGGAAGTGACTGCTGAGATACCACTGGAAAAATCAGGATTTCACAGAGTTGCAGGTGCAAACCCTTTGGCATTGTTAGGATGGGACAGCCCTTGCTATTTTGTGGGCAAAAAAGCTTGATTCTCCAGTCGTGTGATGGGGATGAGGATGGCTGGGGCTTTGAGCAACTGGGTCTAGTGGGAGGTGTCCCTGCCCATGGCAGGGGGCGGGGGGTATTATCTTCAAGGTCCCTTTCAAACTGGACCATTTTCTGGTTCCATGACCCAGTCTCTGACTGATGCAGGTGACACTTGCTCTGCAGATGTGCCTTACCAAGCCCATACCATGCTAATGTTTCAACACCACTTTAAGGTGTAAATTGCTGGGTAGCCCAAGGCCAAAAATATTGAAAATTTGGGATTTCAGCCAAATGCTTTGGAGTCTGACCCTGTTTGCTGCCAGATCCCCTTTGGGAAAGGACAAAGATGGCAAGGACAGCACTGATCTTTCCCACTGCAGCTGGTATCCTCCAAGAGCATGGTTTTATTGAAGCAAAGCTCTGAGCAGTAGAATCAGTGCATGCCCTTCCCTCCTGCTTTGGCATTTGTTTCTCTCCAGGCTTTTCTTTACAGTTCAACTGGCACAGCTACCTGGTTACTCAACAAAACAGCTTAAGGAGCAGAGCTGGCTTTCTAAAAAAGCACAAAAACTCTGCTATTTTTGTCCCTGTAAATCCAAACTTCCTAAAGTGCTCTGAACATCCAGGTGTAGAAAAATTTGAAACTGCCATCATCCTGGTAACTTGCTGCTCTGAATTAGAGGTATGATATTTGTAGTCCAAATGAAATAAAAATATCCTATTAAAAAACAGTATTTATTTTCCTTGGAGACCTCAAATATTTGAGGTTTGCCTTGCAAAGGTGTCTTTTCAAGTGCTATTGCACACTGCTGACAAGGCAAACTCTAAACCCAGAGCATCCAAAAGATATTTAAATCTCTGGATATAACAGTGGCCCCCAGTTTTCACATGAGTTTCCTGCTTACCCCAAGGGGATTGCTGATGGAGAACTTGACTCCAGGGAGCATGCCAAAGGGATGAAGTGAAAAACAGCACTGCAAAATGAAACTCAAGACATGACATGCTTGGGGGTAGGTGATCAAAACTAATGGGATGAGAGCTCAGTCAAGTGAAACTTCTGTGTGGTTGTGCTAATCTCACTGGTGGACAATTCTCCTGAGAGCTTAATGTGCCTTTTTCTATCCATTGCACCTAATCATGCCCTCCCCTGTCACCTTGTCATAGTATTTTTATAGCCAGACAAGCAACCTGGCCTAGTCAAAGGTGTCCCTGCCCATGGCAGGGGGGCTGGAACTAGGTAAACGTTAAGGTCCTTTCCAATCCAAACCATTCTGAGAGTCTATAATTCTGTGATTTATAACTCTCATTTCAGGGTGCAAGGAAACTAAGAGCCCAGCTCTTTGGTGTATTATTTCAGCCATGGGAAAACTGTGTTGTGGCAGTTCAGGCTTGTGTCTCTGGGAGAAAACAGCAGGGAAAGCAGGGCTTTCCTGAAGCAGGACTTAATTAGCAAAAGGAAATGAGGAAACCAGCTGCTCCAGCTCTAGAGGGCAGCACAAAATAATAAATAAGAAGCTGAACTTGGGCAATTTGCAATAATCTTCTGCATGACAAAGCACTGCTTTGCAGTGGGAATTCTTCCCAGTGGATCCAGTATATTCAGCCCTATGTACTAACAGCCAAAAATTCAGCAGCTCATCTGAAAATGCCTTTATGGAGACCATTATCCCTAATTCCTGCCTCATGTCATGAAAATCCATCAAGGGTGTTGTAGCCAACAATGGACCCCGTCCTGCCAGCAGACTGCAGTCACACTCTCATTAGTAGGATGACTGCAAAAAGAAAAGTTATTTCTTCCGGAACAGGTTTCTAGATTCTGGGGTTTATATTTATCAGCCATGAATTTTAAACATTTAATCCTCAAGCACTGTTCCCCTAAAGATGCAGAGAGAGATTTAGGTGCAGGAGGCTACAACCCTCCAGTAATGTGACTTGTGGACACAAAACCCCAAAATAAACACACGTGTCATGCCCCACGTACAAAGCCAAACAATGGCATCACCAATAAGTTACTTATTCTCCTAAGCACACCCACAGCCGATCCTGACAGTTCCTGTGGCAAAAATCCCCCCATTTCTCAATGCCTGCCCCAAGGAAGGGCTTCAGGATGTCACACAGTAGCTGACTCCGTCCAGAGCACAGCGGTGGCTAGGACCCAGCAAGAGCCCGGGGAGGAGTGGAGAGGAAGACAAGCAACATAATTTAAAGCACACACTGTTCCAAATAAGGTTATTTCCCTGAAAACGCCTTCATTCTGAAGTTATGAGTGAGCCTCTAGGTGTCCTGAATGGGTGAACATGAAGCTGAAGAATAATTGCATTGATACCAGGACTGAATTGATTTCGAAGAGCTGGATATGCTTTTTAAGGAGATGATAAGCAGTGTTTGGGGATGCAAGAAGCCCTTGAAACAAGGTAAATGTGAAATAGTTACTCTTTTTACCCCTGAAGGCTCTAACTTAACAAGAAAGACTCTTATGTGGAAAAGGATCAGACCCTGGGGAGTGTGATTTGTATTCTGTATGTTCTCTTGTATTTAACTTTCTTTGGCACAGGAGAGCATCTCCGTTAATTGTCTAAGCAGTAACAAAAATTATGTTTGGGGGAAATCTGGAAAGTGCTGCTTTTTTTAGCTGCAAACATCTATGAAGTAGTTTCAGTATTAATATTGTGATAAGAGATGGAGGCAAACATTGTTCTGAAGTGGAAACTGGGAATAAATTGTTATTATTCCATGGTTTGAAATCTGTATTGGGGCAAGTTACTGGTCTTCTCTACCTTCTATGCCTTCTCTGTCTTTCCTATTTTTTAACTGGACATGCTGTCATGGTTAGGGTACACTTTTTCTAGAATTATTTGACCAACTTACTTGGGGTTGATAATGACTTAAACCACCTGTATTTTTCAGCTGGGGTTGGCACCGGGTAGTTTTGAAGTGCTGTGATGGGAAGCTTAAAAAGAGTTCAGAGCTCAATCCTGCTCTGAGTTGTGCTGGGGTTTCTATCACAGCTTCCGTTGGGTGCAAACTGGCACTGATCATGAAGCTTATTCAACTCTGGGAAAGCCTCAAAGCAATAAAAACTCCTTTAAGTTGAGTTGTTGCTACTGCTGCTCCCAAACTGTTTTTGTAAGCTGTGGATAGAGAGATCAATGCCAGCAGGAAGGGTTTAGTCAGTAGATGTCCTCTCTCCCACCAAGGGAATGGGGGTTCTGTAAACCTGAGCTTGGCATTGGGAGAGGGTGGAGGGATGCTGAGACCTGCCCAGAGGGTAGAAAAGAGGGGCATGCACTGATGTGTCACACTGGAGGTTGCTGAGAAGGATCTAAATGTTGTTCAGAGAAAAGCTAGGCAGGAAAAGCTCCTCAGCTGGACAGCTGAACTGAAAACTACCCTAAGAAGGGAATCTCCATGAGCAAGGAGCTGTACCATGGGCTGTACCATGACAGGTCAAGAGGAAGTAGCTTCAGGTTGTGCCAAGGAAGGTTCAATTTGGATATTAGGAAAAAATTATTCACCACAAGGTTGTTAAGCACAGGCACAGGCTGCCCAGGGCAGTGGTGGAGACCCCATCCCTGTAGGGATTTAACAGACTTGTGGATGTGGCAACTGGGGACATGTGGTAGTTGTGGCCGTGGCAGTGCTGGGAGAACAGTTGGAGTTGGTGGTCTCAGAGGGCTTTTCCAAATGAAATGGTTCTGTGAGGACACAGTCTATGGTGGAAGAGACCACCACATCCTTGATGAGCTTCAGGATGTGACAGCCACCTTAGAAACACCTTGAGGGACAGCATCCTTTCTCATTACACATTTGCCTTACAAAGAAAACCATTATGTCAATTTTTTTGTGTTCAAATACATCAATTTCCCAGTTGCTTAATAAACCTAAAATTTAGGAAGTTACAAAGCATGTTAAGACCTGGATGTTGTCAGGTTTAGTATTTAAGAGGCAAAGAGACCTTTTTTTACACTGACAATGTGACAAGGGAAGACATTGCAGAGCACATGGGCCATGTGCAGTCCCTTAGGGTGGTGCCCTGTAGTGGTTAATATCCTCAACTTGATTCATTGCATCTGAACAGAAAGGATTTCCCTTTGAGGGCTCAGAGAAAAGCCTTGTAATCGTTGGGATGTTCATCTTTTATCACCACCTCAGCAAACTAATAAATGATAAAAACAGATTTCTCCTCCTTAAAGGAGGTTTCAGCTGCTCAAGCATGGGGAATGAAGATCAGAGGGAGACAACAGAAACATCATGGATAGTGATATCAGCAATTCCTCCTTCCATTGGATGATTTCAGCATCTTTGCAAGCATTGATTCAATGGTAGAGAATTAACATCCTTGGTTTGGTTTTAACAGGGAAGAACGCACTTCTGATCCCATTACTGAGACCCCTTCTTGCACCTTGGGGTCACAGATCATCATCCATCACTGGGGTTTTCTTGCAAAAAGGAAGGAATATGCAAACTGTAACAGAGTATCTGTTGTCTAATCCTCCCCAGTTTCTCTGTTCCTAGTACACAGCTCTGTTCTCTGATTAGGAAGGGGAGAAAAGGACAGATTCCCATCAGGAACTTGTTGGTATTGCTGTTCAGACACCTTCAGTGCTGTGGAGGACCATCAGCTGCATCCATCAAAGTGACTCAGCAGAGGGATCTCCATCAGCTGAGAATGATCCAAGCTCTTTTTCTTCCAGCTTTTCAATGCTCTGTGGATGGAAGCCAATGAGCAACAGTACATTGATACCAGTGGCTTGGGCATGGAGTTGGGGTTGCATTTGGAGCTGTTTGAAGCAGAAATGCTTTCCTTTGGCTTTGGTTCCATTTTTCCCTGTTGTCCAGTGATAGACCTCCCAGTGCTGTTTGCTCCTTTTGCAGTTCTGTGCTCTTTTATGCAATGCTTTTCAAACAGTTAAACTCTTGAATTCTCTGTTTCACACAAATCCATTCTATTTTATATCTGTCTCTTTGTAAGGCATCTGTCCTTGTCCATGGCAGGGGGATTTCTCCAGATGACTTTTAAAGGTCCCTGCCAACTCATGCCTGAGAGAGTTCAAAAAGCATTTGGACAACACTCTTGGCCGTAGGGTGTGACTGTTGGGGATGGTGTTGTGGAGAATCAGGTGCTGGACCCGATTGTGGGTCTTTGTGGGTTCCTTTGAACTTTACATATTCTGTGATTCTGTGGAATATATGGTTCTATGATTTCCTGTCAAATGTATTTAAAAGCCTGTCCATACCTGGAATGTGTAAAATGAAAAGTCTCAGTTCACTTCTTAAGCCGTTTGCATGAACTCAGTGAGGATATACATGAAAAAGCTCTTTGACACTCTGGGATAAGGAGAGTAGGAAATGTTGTGGATGGAAAAGAAATCTGCTCCCACTTCTGGTTGTTTCTGAGTGGCACTCATTGGCTTTGCTCAGGACATGGCACCCAAAACTTCAGTCCAGTTGAAAGCACCTGTGCTGTGTCTATGGAGAGTGTAAAGATAACTTGGTCTTCAGTAATTTTCTTTCTCCATGATGCCAGACACCCTGCCCAGTTTGAACATCTGGACTTTGCTGAGTGTCCTGGGTATCATTTAGGCAGCAGCTGAAATCACACTGGGGAAAACCCATGAAATGCCTTGGACTTTCAATTCACATATAGATCTCTTTCCACCAGGCTGAAAGGGATGCAAAGGTACACAGGTGGGTCACTAGTGCTGTATGCTCAGAGATGGCTTAATTTATTGCACTGATTGTGTTCTTCTCCATGTTAGATGATGACCCGGTGGCCAACTTTTGCATATGTTGACCACTGTCTCCCATATGAAATCTAACTGTAATTATTTTTACCCACAGAGCCATGAAACTGTACATCATCTTCTTCCTGGCAGCGGTGAACAAAGAAACCTCTAACTATCAACTCTCAGAGGGGGCACCCTGTGAAATGGTAAGGCTGTCTCTCTACTTAGGCCCCTTGAGATCCTGAGTGAGGTTGGGACCCCCTTGTTACAGACACTGCACAAGTCTCTGAGAAGAGAAACCCTCAGGACCAGGCTTCCTGTGATGGTAGAGGTGGCATTTGCAGGTTTAGGGGATGCTTAGCATTCAGTCATCTGGCTGTGTCCTTGTTGGAGTGACAGCAAAGGGGGAGGAGGGGCAGGCAAAGAAGGATCATTATCTCCATTTTCCTAAAGATGAGCTGGTTAAAAGAAATTTGATTTGATTTCCCTAAGATTGTACAGAATTTCTGTGGCTAAGACAGAGAAAGAACAGACTTAAAATCAACTCCTTTATATCAGTTGTTCTTTGTGCTTTAATTAAGGCATCTTCTGTGAAATACTTGTATACCAGCTCTTGTGTAATAACAACTAGACTGACCTCCTCTGCCCTGACACAGCATTTCTGCCAGGGAAGTTGTACCTGACTTCTGCTGGAGTGAAGAGAAATGACAAAGACTCTTGCTCCATACAAATTCTGTTCCTTGAATTTTTGCAAGCACCTGATGCAATATTATAAATGTTATTTGCAACTGAACTTTCTCCTTTCCCTCTCCAAGTGCTTCTGACTGTAACAGGATGTTTAAAAATACTTTTTTCCCTCCTTGAACATTGAAGTTGTTTAGCACAAATCCTCAAGAATTTCCAAAATAGGGAAAAAATAATTTGCGAGCTGTACACATCTCCCTTGTGGGACTCATTCCATTCCTGCCCACCCTGCCATATTGCTGCACTTCCTGAATTCCAGAAAAATTAAGACCTAGTATATATATAAAAAGATCTTGGGAAGGTGACTGGGTAGCTCAGCTCCTTGGCTGGAGAGGGAACACTGATGAAGCCACTGTAAACAGGACAGCCTAGGTCCCATGTCATAGTCACATGGAGGCTGGCTGAGACACGCAGTAATCCAAGCAGCTTCATCCTGTTCCTTGATGGGTCACAGACCAGGCTGATTGCTGAGAAGTAAACACATGCTTGCCTGCACTACTCCACTGTAAATTGCTTTCATCAAGCCAACAACACAACCACGCTGGGATAAAATCAGTCCTGACAGAAAACACGCTGCAGTCAGGGGTCAGGATGCTCATCTGGTGTAAATCAACAGCTCAGCGTTGCTGATGTCCATGCTGATTGCCTTCCTTCACTGGGCATTTGGTGTGGATCCAAACACAGCTCAAAGAAGGAAGGAGCTACTGGATTAGCTGGTTAGCTGTCCATTGACAGTCCTGCACTGCATCACAGCCTCACTGTTTTATACAGCACTTTCCCTGTGGTGACACCTTTAGAATAGCAGAGCTCAGAAATGGAAACTTTAATCTCAAATCTCATGGAAGAGGCATGAGTCTGAAACCTGTGCCACTTTCTGAGTCACCACTGATGGTTCTGTTGCTGAACTAAACTCTTTTACAAGAGTTTTAGGATCTAAGCAGACCCCTGACATGGGGGTGAGCTGCATGATATCCATTATGGCACATCTATGAGTTTGTGACACAAGGAACAGATCAAATGTCAGGACGTTCTTCCTAACTCACATTATTTTCCAAGGATAGGCAAAGCTTCAACTCTATAAAATTTTACCTCCCAAAGAAAGATGATTTCGCTAATTAATGTTAATTGGCAAAGGAGGAGATTTCAAATAATTTATAGAAGGGAAGGGATTTTAGAAAATTCTATTTTACCTTGCTTTGAGGTGATGCAAGGACAGATGCATAACCAGTTGTCATAGGTCAGCTGATGTGTGATACCTGGGGAAAATGCTAAGGTTTGATTTTGTAGCTAAGTCTCTACCTCAGCTCTTCTAAGAATAGTCAGGGACACCATACAAGTACAAGTCAGTGCCAAGTGGCTCCAGCTGAGATTCTTGGTTCAAATGTTCATGAAGTGATAAAGGAGAACTCAAGGGCAGGTTTGAGTCCAGCTCTTCTTTGTAGAGCTGTTACTGAGGTGGCTGGCAACTTCCACCCAGTGAAAGCAGTGAAAGCTGAGCAGTGAAGAACTGGAGTCAGAAACCAAATGATGCCCAGTTTTGAACTGTTGGGTCTTTTTTTTTGCCAGCATCTTAATGGGACCAAGTGGTCCTCACCCTCCAGTACTTCTTGACAATGGACTTGAAACAAACTAATGGCAGCACTGGCAGAGATGATGAAGTCAGAACATGAGAATGACAAAAACCTATTTTCCAGTCTCAGGATGCCAACCCATTGGACTGAGGGATGGGAGGAGAGGAGATAAACCAAACAAATGCTGTTTCCTCCATCCCACAGAGACGTGCTTCATCTTTTTTTCCCCTACTGCTGATGAGAATGAAATTCATGCATTTTGAGCCTTGGGGGAGAAAATATGGTGCAGAAGAGAAAAGATAAGAAATTTAGTGAGGATCAAAATGTCAGCGAAAAGGAAAGAAAGTTTAAAAAGAAAAATGAGAGTGGAAATATTATAGGAACAAATGGCAGACAGTGGGAAGTATAGATTTTATTAGTCCTTTTTATCACTGGGAGGGTTCAGTGGATGCAGATTAAAAGCCAAATCGTGCAACATACATGGTGAACAGTAGCTGATGTTTCCCCCATCAACCTCAGTGGAAAGCAGATTGCTGGCATTGACAGGAGTTGCATCAGGACTTTGGTAAGATTCTAGGTGCCTGGGGGAATGGAGGGTGCTCAGCACTTGCTGGGATCTGGCTGAAAGTGTGAGAAGAAACCTGGCATCTGCCTTAGAATGCAAAGCAGTTTCTGCTTTTTCACTCTGGATTTTTGTATCCTTCTGGCTTCTTCCTCTTCCACAAATGAGTAAGAAGAGGTTTCCCACCCTGCTATTCATGCCTCAGAAATAAGGCATAATTTAACTCAAAATGAGGAAGTGTACAGTCACTTTGCAGGAAAGAAATATTTTCAGGGAGAAGCCAGAAAATTTCCTTTTCTTTTTCATTTTTCTTTTTAGCTGAGGGAAAATTGAATGAGTTTGAGGGAAAAGAGGAAGGGGTTTAGGTTTTAATAGTTAATTTACTTGGGATCATTGGGAAAAATGTGTCATGGGAAGCACTGTGGAGCAGCTTGTGTACATCTAGAGTTTGGATGAGCACTTGCACTTCTCTGGCACATTCTTGTTTGGTCTCCAGAACTAAGATGATGCAAAAGAGATTCACAAAATACTGACTAGTGCTCCACTTCTCCTAAACAGATCTGCCACTTCATTCACCTTAAAGTTCATATAAAATGGATGGGATTTAACATTTTTGACTTTTAATGTTTGCTTGATTTCTAAAACCTTTGTGTCATGGAATCTGGATTCTGTTTCTCCATAGAAGTTAAGATTCAGCAGACTTTNGGTGTTTCAGCCATTGAGTACCAGATATTACTCCAACATGTTGTTGGGCTTGCTTTCCCTTTAAGAAAGCATTTTAACAATATTTTGACAATTTCCCTTGGCTTGTTCCTTTCCCTTTCCCTTTCCCTTTCCCTTTCCCTTTCCCTTTCCCTTTCCCTTTCCCTTTCCTCCTCCTGCTGCTGTATGTTCTCCATAACAACAAATTAGAACTTGATGGTCATATAAGGATGCTTGTGTTCATGTTTCCAATGTTCCCAATGAACACACAAACCAAATTTTGCTCTGGACAGAACTCAGTCCTAGCTGCAATTAAACACAGATGCATCCAGATGATACTTGGTTTTTTTTCCCTGCTGGTGAGAATTGGCCTGAAAAGGCCTGACCCTCACTGCACATCACATCTTTTTCCCTCTCAAAAACTGAATTTACATAATTTGTGTTTTCAGTGTTGTACCACAGGTGTCTTGTGTGGATGGCTTCATAAGGCATATTCCCCATGCACGTAGAAGGGAACTGTTACCTTAGGAAAAAGATTAACATGGAAGATAAAAGCAGAATGAGTTTGGAATTGGTATCAGAAATGTCACAGTTTTTGAATGACCCTATTTGGTTAAAGCTGTCTTGCTTAACTAAGCCATGGCTAAGGGAAGGCATATTTGAACATGTGGCTACAAAGGAGAGACAGGGTTTGTGCTATAGGATCCTTGAAGATTTTTATACCTCCTTGCTCTGAAACCCACATTGCCAACAGAGAGAAGCTTTTCCAAGTACTACTGCTTACCACTGCAAGTAGCGTCTGCAAAACCTAATACAGTGATGAAAGTGAGAAAATTAAACATCAGCACAAATATTAGGAAACGGTGCTAGATTGCAGAGAAACTCGGGACATGTTCAAATGAGTCTAGGAGAAAGGTACAAACAGAAGAATTTTTAGTTGGTATCACATGCAGATAAAACTATTATCTGAAGTCAGAAATCTCTTTAAAATTAAATAAGTGCTGCTAGCTGCAAAGAAGCTAATTGGGATTGTTGTTCTTGCTGTCTAAATGCTCAGAAAAAGTGATCAGTGTTTCAGAAGCTGCATCTGCCTGGATGCTGAATGTTATTTTCCTTATGTTTAATGCAAAGACATTTTTCATTTGTCATGTGACAACTCCTTTTCTCTCTTTCTGGCAGGCGAACTCTCAGGCATTTTGCCACAACAAAGACCTCCACCAAATCCCTCATGAGCTCCATCCAAATGTAAACAAAATAGATCTGTCGGGAAACCTGATTCAAAGCATTCCTGAAATGTCCTTATCATTTTACACTTCCCTTCAGTGCCTGGATTTAAGCTCTAACCAGATAAGCTTCATCACTCCTGGAGTCTTTGCACACATGAAGAGTTTGCTGGAAATAAATTTAGCCAACAATCACTTATATGAGCTTGCTCAAAATGGCACAGAGGGGATTGGACTCTTACCCAAGGTGGAAATACTGGACTTGTCCCACAACAGTCTGTACAATGGGATGGCTGAGTATTTCATTAAAGAAGCCCCAGCACTGCAGTATCTTTCCTTGGCAGACAACAGTATTATAATGATATCACAAAAGATGTTTCAGGGATCTCCCAATCTTGTGGAGATAGATCTTCAGAGCAACATCATCATGGAGATAAAAGAAGGTGCTTTTGAGACTCTAGTGAGCCTGTCCAAACTCAATCTCTCAAAGAATTCAATTACTTGCATCTCTAATTTTAACCTCAGGCAGCTGGAGATACTTGACCTTAGCAGGAACAGCATTGAGACCTTCCATACCACAAAATCAGATGATGAATATAGCTTAAGGTATTTGGATCTGAGTGAAAACAAACTGTTTCACTTCCCAGTGTTCCCTCAGGTAAATAAGCTGGTAACTCTGAATTTATCAAAGAATTTAATCCAGCTCACTGCTGAATCCTCTCATAATAAAATGGACTATGTGAAAAATGAATGGCTAAATGCTTCTTTCCATATTCTTGATCAGAAGCAAAGTAGCAACAAAAGTTCTCTTTATTTGTCCCAGCTTGTATATTTAGACTTAAGTTATAATAAAATCAAATCCATTCCAGATGGGTTCTTTGAGTCAATGTTGTCCCTTCACACCCTTAATCTCAGTAAAAATTGTCTTCAGGCATTTGCAGTAAGTTATGACAGTGCATTGATCACTTTAACTGTCCTTGACTTGAGCTACAATGCTTTGCAGAACCTTCTCCTTGATGCTGGTACGTTGTCAAACTTGAAGGAGCTCTATATTCAAAACAACTATCTTCAAACCCTGCAGTTTGATACCTTCTCAAATCTTCCTAGCCTTAGACTGCTTAATCTACAGAGCAATAATATCAGCCTTTGCAGCATGTACTCAGGATTAGCTAAGCAAAGACTTGCTGGAGAGGAGAGTGGTTGTGTATCATTTGTTGGTTCTCCTTGTCTTCAGTACTTGTACCTAGCTGACAACATGCTGAACACCCTACCAGCATACAGCTTCTACAAGACTTCTCTGCTTGTCTTGGACCTCTCCATGAACCCTGGACTGAAAATAGAACTTAAAGCATTATCAGGTCTGGAAAGGTCTCTGGAATGTTTGTATTTATATGGTAATAGCCTGATAGATTTAAATATTGACTTGCCTTGTTTTAGTCACCTTAAACATTTAAACCTCTCTGAAAATCAGCTGAACTGGCTGCCGAAGTGGGGTAGTGACTCTCCACTGGAAGTTCTAGACCTACGGAACAATAGGTTCAGTACATTACAGGACAGCAATATTTTAGCTTTAGAAAATTCACTTAAAAATTTGTATCTCTCTGGGAACCCACTCAACTGCTGTGGAAACATCTGGCTTTCATCAATGATCCAGAACAAAAATGTCCACATCCCCAACGTGGAGTATTTAACGTGCCAGCACACTCAGAATTTCGGGTACCAGGATGAAATGCACATCAGGAACATTAGACCAGAAGACTGTGAAAAAGAGGATCTGAAGAAAATCAACTTCCTTATTATATTAACACTTGTGTTGGTTTTATCTGTGATCATCATTGGTGTGGGTTCATTTTTTTGCTTCCGCAGGCAAAACTTTACCCATCAGTTTAAAGCATAGTAAAAAAAATGCCTTGAAAACTGACGAAATTGGGTGCTACACTGACAGTGTGTAGAAATGAAGGGTAAAATTCTCATCTTTGATTTTCAGGTGTGGATTTTAAGTGCTTTTGAAATGCCCCTGAATTGCACCACTGGTATGGGTTGCAGGGACTGGAAGGAGAATTTGCCACGTTTTGCAGATCCACAGTTGAATTCAAAGAGGAGAAATCTGGCCCTAATGTGCAATATATATTTAACTGAGTTTAATGTGAAGAAAGTTGTCTCTGGGGTGAAAGCTTTTTTTTAAAAAATCCTGGAGCATGAATTTCAAGCAGCTAACATTGAACTGAAATGTTTATATTTATAAGAAAAACCATTGGGAAATCACTGCATATGGTTGCATTTCAATGCAGAAGAATAGTATATCTATTTTTAAAGGCCACGGGAGGTTAGACTGCGAAAAGGTGTTTTGAAGATACCAGTGTGAAATAATGCATAGGGAACACAGTCCTGGGCCATTATTCAGATCTGTCTTTCTACTGTCTTTCCCCAAAAATATATTACTGTCTCGAGAATGTGCTGCAAGAAAAGTTCTGTAGGTCCTCATGCTGTGCTGTGTTTAACATGGCTAGCCTGTTGTGTTGCTAAAAGTTGACACTGACAAATGTTATATCCCATATTCTCACAGAAAATTCACCCTTTTGGGTGACAGTGAGTGGGAGCCTGACCTGCTAACAGGGTTCAGTGGCTTTGAAAGGAACTCCATCAGGTCCTCTGTTAATGCCAGGAACTGTCCATTGAGGCACATAAGAGAAAGAGTGGTCAAACTGAAACCTGTCCAGGTAAATAACTCAGAGTCAAACTGCTGCTCCGTTTCTGTTTCTTCCAGCTAGTGAATGTCAAAACATCCACACTACAAAAAAGGTGTATAATTATATTTTTAAGCAGTTACGTATGAAACTGGCTGGTGGTTTTCATTGTGGAATTTTGTACAATAAAAGCAACTTTGAATTTCGTAAAAAGCACAAGGCTGTGGATGTATTAAAACACTAGCTTGGAATGCTCCCCAGATGGGAAGAAATATCTTCCTATTTTTCTATGGTATTTGGACTCCACCTTAGACCTTTTACCTTCTGGTCCTGAAGCAGAGACAGCTGCTCCATATTAAAGAGTACGACCAATGGAGAATAAGGAGATGTACAGGAGATGTAGGCAAGAATTTGGAACAGATTGCCCAGAAAAGTTGTGTCTACCCTATCCCTGGAAGTATTCAAGGCCAGATTGGATGGGGTTTGGAGCAATCTGGTCTAGCAGATGTCCCTGCCCAGGCCCGGGGGTTGGAACAAGATGATCTTTAAGGTCTCTTCCAAACCAAACCATTTTGTGATTTCTGTGATCCTATGAATTTGAACAAACCATCAGCAGCAATGGGGCCTGATCTAAATCTATGAAAGCCAATGGCTCAAGCACTTAATCATGTAGGAGAAGGCTTGCACAAGCAGCGATCCCAGGAATTAGTTGAAAGCTCAAAAGCAAGCCAAGCTGTGCTCCCAGATGCCCATTTGCCACAGACTGAGTTCATAGTTTTTGTGTCGAGCATGGCAAGACTATTTCTCCTGCTCTGAGAGCCAGTATTAGCTTGGCTGCTGTGACTAGAATTAGTTAATAACCTGATGACAGAGCCAAACCCATTTAATTAATGGTTTTAACACTGCTATTGTTTTGATCTACAAAAAGGAAGTGCTTGTTATTACTAAACATCTGGGACTAATTAGACTTCCATTGACTTCCCTGGGAGCAGAAATAGTTTTTGCAGGAGTAAGTCTCAGAAGTAAAGTGCAGCAAGGCTCATTTGGATTTTTCTGAAAGCAGCATAAGCAACTAAGTAGTGATATGAGCCTGCTTCAGCCAATTCTTTTACTCTGGATGAGACGAGATGTGTGAGGGAAAGAAAATATGACTAAATGCACAAAGAGAGTGAAAACAGGGAAAATGGGAGCTCTGCATTATATTGTTCAAAATTATTCAAAATAGGGATATGTAGATGACAGCTCCACCTCTTGCCTCTCCAGTGTGTCACTGTGCCTTCAAGAAGACCAAATGCCAAAGTACCTGATCCTACATCAAAGGTAACCATCACTAAGACATTACACATCTTTCCACCAGTCAGCCCCATGTCCTAATAGGTTGGTGTCATGGTTTAAGGAAGCAGAATATGAACCCTATCCCAGTAGAATCAGAACAGTAGGCACAATACAGCCTGTAATTTTGCAATCAAAATTGACACCCTCATGCATTGCTTTTTCATAAAGTCCTTGCAAAAACCTCTGATGATGGAAAGAGCTCCTTCTGCTAAGCCAAGGAATATCCTGTGATTCTGTGATAGAGATTTGGGATTTATGCAGTCAATGCAAACTCTGTTTTCTTTGAGTTGCCACATGCAACAAATGGCTTCCTTTCTGCAGCTGCTTGCATGGAACAGGACAATAGAAACACAGAATCCTAAACTGGTTTAGGCTAGAAAGCACCTTAAAGTTTCCAGAAACTTGATATTTTTCTGCAAAGTCAAGGCAAAATAACACTCTCACAGGTTATCAGCTTCTGGTCACAGATTTCAGCTGGGACCCTGCTCAGTCCTAAACTATTTATGATGAGTTAGTACACAAGACAGT
The DNA here is from genome assembly GCA_013397375.1 of Toxostoma redivivum. NCBI lineage: Eukaryota > Metazoa > Chordata > Aves > Passeriformes > Mimidae > Toxostoma > Toxostoma redivivum. The sequence continues at coordinate 534,268 of VXBI01008388.1, read as the reverse complement.
AATTGTCTCCTAATATTTTGGGAACTCAAAACATTTCCTCTCCCTATCTATTCCCCATGTCATTCAGTACTCTTGTTTGCCTGTGGAGAAACAAACTGAAATAAAAGTATAAGTAACCAGGGAAATGCGGTGAAATTGAAATGGGAGGAAGAAGAAACTGAAAACGCATGGGAGAACTTTCTGAGGAGGACCTGCTACAACACATTATTTCACAAACAAAGACATTTGGAGGCTGATGCAACATGATACTAAGCAAAATTTTGGCAAATATAAGGGAACAATCCTGCAACATTGAGTCTCTTTTCTCCCAAGCTATTGATCGTGATTGCTCTGCTGTACTGCATTTCACATTTTCCCTCCTCCAGTCCATTTCTAGCAGCTATCATATCAAACACACATGGGAGACCTGATTTCAGCCTTTCCATACCTAAAGGGGGCTTATAAGAAAGAGGAAGAGTGGCTTTTTACACAGGGAGACAGTGACAGGATAAAGGAAAACAGCTTTAAAATAAGAGCAGAGATTTAGTTGAGGAAGAAGTTCTTCACTGTGAAGGTGGTAAAACACTGGCACAGGTGGCAAAGAAGCTCATCCCTGGAAGTCTCCAAGGCCAGGTTGGATGGAGCTTGAAGCAACCTGGTCTAGTGGAAGGTGTCCCTGCCCATGGCAGGGGTTTGGAACTCAGTGTTCTTTAAGGTCCTGTCCAACCCACACCATTTGGCAACTTCATGATTTTTCAGTTCATAAATAGTTTTATCTATGAAGAAATATTCTGGAAGGTGACTGTTGAAGAGATTCCTCTTTACTGTTCCTGACTTTCCCAGAAAAGGGAGTGGAGAATGGAGTCCCTGGTCCTGAAGACCAGTGAAGGAGAGACTTCCATTTGCAGGTAGAAAACCCACCAAAGAGAAGAAGGTTTGGGATGGGCAGGAGATATGGCACAAGAAGAAGAGAAGGGGAATAAGAATAGCTAAACCAGGAATTTGGAATCCAAATTACAGAATCACTGAATGGTTAGGGTTGCAAGGCACCTCTGGAGATCATGTAGCTCAACCCCACTGCTAGAACAGGTTCACCCAGAGCATATTGCACAGGTTTGTGTCCATGTGGACTTTAAAGATTTCCAGGAGGACACTTCACAATCTCTATGGACAGCCTAATGTAGTACTCTGTCACCCTTACAGTGAAGAATGGGGAAGGAATAGACAGGATGAAATCAGAACCAGATGCAGGAACCAGGCTTATTCAACCTGGAGAAGAGATAATCTTGAGGAGAAATCTTTTATCATTGCTGAATAGCCAACTACAAGGGAAAGCATCACCTCCTCCCAGGAGTATTCACTGAAGGGACAAGACACAAATGCTGAGAGCTGCAGCTGGGGAAGTTCACATTCAACAGAAGGGAAAAATTCTTCATAATGAGAGAGGTCAGACTCTGGAAAGGCCTTGGAGACTTTCAAAACTCATCAGGGCAAGGCCCTGAGCAACTACTTCTGACACTGAAGTTGGCCCAGCTTCAATCAGGGAGCTGGATTGGAGTTCTCCAGAGGCTCCTTCTGTTCCAAGTCATTCTCCAAATCTTTGGAAAACAAGAATGGGTCGTGCACTTAGGTAAAGAATAGAGTAGCAGAGAAACAGAGCCTGTAGCTGACATCTGTTCCCTGCACTTTAGAAGGGATTTGGCAGAAGAAGTGTCCAGGAAAGATGGCAAAAGTGGCTGATGATGTCAGATATCAACAGAGCTAGTCAGCTCATGGAAGTCTGAGTTCACATAATCTTTCCTTTTTGTTTCTCTCCTGAGTTTAATAGCTCAAATAATTCCGAAATTTTCCATGAAAATTCTGAAAAATATGAAGTTGGCAAATGTCTCCTTCATAAAACCAGAGCTTCAATTTTAATCCAGGTATTCCCACTGCTGAAAGCACATACAATAACACTAAAAAAATAAAATCATGTCTACATTCACTTTGCCTTTATTATATTTGTTCTAGAGAAGATAAGGAAATATTTCAATTAGCTAATGCTAAATAAAATCCCTCCCAGTTGTCACTAAATTAAGCAGAGAAAATAAATAGGCATAAAATAGGCATAAAATATTAGGCTCTTGAAATTATAGAAATCTTTTCATGTTTTAAAATATCAATTAGTGTTGGGACACGGGAAGAACATAAAATAAAATAATGGTACTTACCTTTCAAAATTCCAGAAAAGACCCATCAGGTAAGGTTTTCATTCAAGAATGTTTTATGTTGTAGAAATTTCTTCCATCATAAGTACTTACATTGTAATTCATGCTTTTTAAAATAATATTTACAAGTTTTATGTCTCCACTACCTTTCACTTTAAAATGTTGTTACAAAAAATTCTTGTTGTTACAAGAAGCATAGATGGAAGAGTTTCAAACCCCCATTTTCAGTGATGGTTTTGTCTTGGAAAACACTTTGTACCAGACTTCAGTGTAAGTTTCTTACCTCACATATGTGATTGAAGACTGCATATTTTCTTTAATGTATCCCTGTGTTACACCACAGGCATTAGGCAAGTAATTGAATTGTTAAAATTGACCCATCACCCCTAAATCAAGCTCCTTTCCTGTTTGGAAAGAATGATGCCCACTGAGGTGAAGATCCAGAAAATTATTTGTGTGCTTTAATCGCCACTTTAGATATTTAAACCCAAAATATAAATCTTTACAGTCTTTGTTTAGCTGCTGGTTCTTCCACTTGGTGCTTCAGAGAACTATGTTTGATGTGGAAATTCCCTGTGAATTTCTGCTTCTTGGGATATTCAGAAATGCCACAAACAACACAAAACCATTTTCTTACGTGTGTAAGCCCCAACAGAACTCTTACTTTGAACTTTCCTCTTCTAAGTGTATAGATATTGCCAAAGCATTACTTCTGGATAAAGCTCTGTAGGAAATGTAGCTGGAAATAGAGCTGCCATGACAACTCCATGTCTAGATGGATAACCCAGTCCTCTCCTCTACCTTCATGGGTATTTTCTATTCTTTGAGTGCTGTCCTCCTTTCCAGGCCAGGGGGAGTGCTACATGGATCCTATCAATTTATCCTCACTTTTGTCTCAATATGCAGAATATTGTGCTCCTTGAAGGACATTTAGATAACCTCTGGAGGACAGAACTATTTTCTCCACACAAAAATCTGGCTGCTGGGACTGCAGAAGGCAGAGGGGAAGAGCTTGTACAAGACACTTGGGAAGTACCAAGCTCCCATACTTAATGATGTACTAATTAAAACAGTTCCTTTCCTGTAGAGGAGGACATTAAGTCATGATGTTTCATATGTGCTCTGAACACTATGATAAAGGAGAAAAGAGAAAGAAAAACCACCACAACCTCCATTTACTGTTTCATAAGGAAGGCTGAGGTGTGTGAACCACCAGTGGTCAGTTCTGCCTCACTCTATAGCCCAGATTACAGCATTTAAGTCACTGAGGGAGGCTAAAAAAAAAGCACCATCATGAAGGATTATGAAATCAGAGTCCCCTGACATATTCTAAGTTTCCACATGGTCTCTATATCCATGAGTTGGAGACTCAGGCTGGGAGGCCCACAGCCCTGACATGGAATGAGCCAAACCTCTCTTCAGCTTTATTGACAGGACCTTCAAAGGGTGTGGAGAGTTGTGAGGGCTTGGGTGGTGAACAGATTGTAAGTCGTCCACAAGCTCATTTGGTGATGTTTTTATTTATCTGTTAATATCTTAGAATCATGGAATTATTTAAGTTGGAAAAGACCCCTAAGGTCATCAAGACCAAGTGTTTCCCCAGCCACTAAGGCCACCACTAACCCATGTCCCCAAGTGCCACATCCACATGGCTTTTAAATCCCTCCACAGATGGTTGTCACCACTTCCCTGGGCAGCCTGTTCCAATGCTTTCAATTATTTTTCAATGTTCTTTCAGTGAAGAAATTTTCCTGGTAACCATTCTAAACCCTGGTACAACTTGAGACTATTTTCTTTTCCTATTGTTTGTTACTTGCTAGAGAAGACCAACCCCCAGGGGGCTACACCATCCTTTCAGGAGCTGTAGAGAGTGAGAAGACCCTCACAGAGCCCCCTTTTCTTCAGGCTGAGCCCTCCAGCTCCCTCAGACTCTCCTCATCAGACTTGTGCTTCAGACCCTTCCCCAGCTCCATTGCCCTTCTCTGGACATGCTCTAGCACTTCTGTGTCCTTCTTATCATCAGGGTACCAAAACTGACCCCAGGATTTGGGGTGTGGCCTCAGCAGTGCCCAGCACAGGGGATGGCCACTGCCAGGTTCTGCTGGCCACACTGTTTCTGGTACAGGCTGGAGCTTATTCTTACCCCAGAGCTGAAGGCTTGAATACACTCTCTAAACATAGTTCAGTCTATGGCAAGAAACTAGTGCCATTGAGGATGTTCCTGGTGTTTGGGCTGTACCAACACAGAATTTGCAGATATGATACATGGTAGAGAGGCAAATGAGCTACACTTGACACTCAGCTGGAGCTCAGGCAGCAAACCCCAGGATAGCTTAAATGCAACTAAACACTGATTTGTAGGTATCCAGTCAAACTCACTGTTGGACAAGGAACTCAGAATTAGTTTGGAAAACAGATGTTCCAATTGCTTTGCCTTAACTGGTTGATATGTTATATCTGATCTCTGAAGTCTAATGTCAGCTTACCCTCTTAAAACTGTGATCAAATCCAAAAGTCAAGACCAGCTATCAATGAGGAATGTTTTGCATAAATGTCTGCCTGAGCACATCCAATGTCATATTCTCATCTTTTCTCACCATGTAATTGCTTTTCCAGCCTCTTGCTTCTTTAGGCTGCCCACAAGGAGGCTTCCAAGTAGATGCAATCAAATGCAATGGCATTACCTGTTTGTGCACTACAGAATGTGTCTCTTCATTTGGTTTGCATCACACACTTCCTACTGCTCTTCAGCAGACCTCTGGATTCACCCACACAAAGCATTCTCAGATGTCTCCTAGCAGAGTGACCTGAGTGATGCACAGTTAAACAAATCCCTGACTGAGGTCTGTGGAGCAACGCTTTCAGCATCTCATTACCCAAACAGTGTTGGTGTTGGTGTTTTCTCTTACTTATTTCACAACTTGTTGGGATTTTGGTCTTGAGCAAGAGTTATTATAGGAATAAAAACCTATCTCAAAGAAAGATCTTACTTTATTTGGGTGAAATAAAATGAACAAATCTCCCTAACTTCCTTCCTACAACAACAACAACAACAACAATAAACTTTCTTAAAATAATAAAGGTCTAAAAGACATATCTAAGTTTTCCATGCAAATATTCAAAACTCTCTTGCTTTTCCACTGCACTATTTCAGATATCTCACAAATTTAAACATGCTATGCACATTGGGAAGGCATGGCAGTTGTTTTTCTGGTTAAACCAGCAGTTTTGAAGATGTGTCAGCTGTAAATGAATGAGGTCAACTTACAATCTGTTCACCAGCCAAACCCTCACAACTCTCCACACGTCTCCTTGCTTGTGAAGTAGTTTAAATCATCAGTTTAAATCACCTTCATGTTTCACTAGACAAATGGACCAGGCTAAGACTATGCCCAGTTACATTTACATACCAACTAGGGATAATTTATCAGGTCATGAGACACAACTCCATGGCAGCTGCTCCTATCTTGCTTTGCAGAGCTCCCAGGTGGTGTTCCCCAAGATCCCTTTAGGTCTCAAGAATGAGTTTATAAAACCTGGCAAAGTTTTCCATTCAGACATTGTGAGACAGTTCAGAGGGGATCCAGCAGCAACTGGGAAAGGTGTGAGAAATGGGACCTTTGCAGAAAGGTTATGAGAATTGTTTCACAGTGGAATGGGGAGAATCAAAGCACATAAACAGAAAAGGATGTTTTAAACATTCTGAATCAGCAGGGAAGAAGGAAGATACAGAAAATGTAAGTCTAATGTTGGATGGATTTTTACAGTCTCACTGATGTGAGAGAAGTAAATATATGTTGGGATCAATCCTGAACCCAAGGAATCCAGCAGAGTCTGTCTCCTGGAAGAGGATTTATACATGGGGAAGGCAACAGATACTTTCCCATGAGTTTGGACCTATAGGTGTAGGAATGTAAATAATTCAGGCTTTCAGAGGCAATTCTCATTATCCTGGAGATCAGTGCCTGAATAAAAGTTGTCCCAGAATAATTAAATCAGCGTTTCCTAATTCCTGCTTGGGAGCAAGCCTTTGGTGGGATAGTTTCTGTCACATCAGTAGAGGCACTACTGTTGGTGCTCATTTTTTCTCTGCAAAGGGTACCAACAACATGTAGGGGACTGATGGTGACTGATGCTCAGCAAGTTCAGTGCATCCAGCAACTGTTTGGACTGTGCTCAGAGGAGAATTTGGGTAAAAACTGGTGACACCATCAAAACTGAGGCTTTGTACAAAATATTCACTTTTTAAATGCATTTGTTTTTCATCCAGCTGTGTGTTTATTCCATCTTGACCACTGCCTCCCTCCCCCTCAGTTTTTTCACCGGATTCCTCTTATCTGTTTCAAACTATCTGTCCCAAACAGGACATAAACTCAACAAAATTTGATCCCAAGCTGAACTTTTGAGCTGTATCATATTTGAGTGGACTGGAGATTATATCAAGTGAATTTATGCTCACATATTTCATCAAGAGGGGAGGCCTCTCTTCCTTGTTTATTATTTCTAAAGTATTTAAATCTTTAGAAACAATATTATTGACTAGGGAAAAAAAAAACCCAAAGTCCTGCTCTAATTGGAACAGTCATTTCAATGCATCAAATTATTATATTATCGGCCAAATCTGTTCTCCAAAGGATGCAAGCAAACATGAATTATGGGCTGGCACTCAGTCAAAAATGCAGCTATTGTTCTCAAAAACAGGATGCAGGCCAAGGGGAAATGGTGTTGAGTCCTGACTGTTCATAGAATAGGAATAAAACCCCCACCATAGTCCTATTGAAAAGGAGGAAGGTCAGACCTTCATGGGAGAATTATTTTATAGACACATTCTCCTGGATCTGTTGATTTCCACTCTGGATCATCAGGCATAGATGAAAGCATTTGCTTCATCCATCATCTTGTAGAGTGTGCTATCCCTAACATACAGCACATGCAGAAGACTTGAAAGCAGCAATTGAAAACTTTGAACTTGGAAAGCACTTTCTAAGCCATATTTTTCATCAGAACCTACATAAAATTAATGTGAAAATCAATGCAGTCTTTGAACCCAGACAGAGAAAGAACTGCTCTTTTTACATTCCTCTGGTGAGAACCTGTCCATGCCAGAATCATACTGAGAGTCCTGCAGGGATCAGGTGTGTTTGGTGAGTATCAAAACATGTCTAAACATCTTCTTGTCAAACTCAATCAAAAATAGGTAAAAAGAAAAATAACATGGCTTATTCCACATTATGGGGAGGACCTGCAATAGGTTCCTCCAAGGCAGGAACACCTTTCACTAGACCTGGTTGCTCCAAGACCTGTCCAATCTGGCCTTGAACATTCCCAGGCACGGAACAGCCACAGCTTCTATGGACAACGTGTGCCAGGGCCTCACCAGCCTCACAGGGAAGAATTTCTTCCCAATATCTCATCTAAACCTGTCCTCTGGCAATGGGAAGCTGTTCTCCCTTTTCCTGTCACTCCAGGCCCTTGTCCAAAAAAAGTCCCTCTCCAGCTCTCTTGCAGCTCCTTTAGATACTGCCAGGGACTCTTAGGTCTTTCAAGAGCCATCTCTTCTCCAGGATGAACACCCCCAGCTCTCTCTGTCTCCAGAGCACAGGAACTTCAGCCCTCAGAATACCTCCATGGCCTCTTCTGGACTTGCTCCAGCAGATCCATATCTTTCTGATGTTGGATCCCAGATCTGGAGGCAGTTTGGGGTCCCACATAATCCAGAGGGGCAGAATTCCCCCTCCCCTGCTGCCAACACCGTGGGATCAGCCTGGGATAGAAGAGGTTTCTGGGTACCAACACACACAGCCTGGGCATGGTGAACTTCTCATCCCTCAGCACCCCCAAATCCTCTTCAGGGCTGCTCTCAATCCATTCTCCATTTTTCCTGTGTTTGTGCTTGGGACTGCCTGCACAACCCACGTGCAGGACCTTGAACTCGGCCTTGTTGCATTTCATGAGGTTCACCCCATCCCACCTCTCCCGACTGTCCAGGACTCTCTGGATGACATCCCTTCCCTCCAGCATGTTGACAAGCTGTTACAGGGATCAGGAAGAACAGCTCTTTTTCCCACTCTACTCTGCTCACCTTGAATGCTGTGTGTAGGTTTGGGTACCACAATATAAGAAAGATATGAAGCCATTGGAGAGCATCCAAAGGAGGATGCAGAAGGTATTTTTCAGTGGGACAACCATGGTTATTGTAGGGAAGCTGGCATCATATAAAACTGAGTTGCATATGGCCTTTTGTTGAACATTTGCATATAGGTAAGATATTATCTCTTTGTGAGAGCTTACCATGGAAATGAGGAGAAATAGCAGCATCAGTCATCAGCTCTACAGACTTAATTCAACCCAATGTGCTAACATACCAGAACTACTTATGTGGCTTCACATATGTATCATTCAGCAAAAAGAAAGGCTCACTGTGCATTATCCTTCTCATCTGGGACAAGAAGTGGAAGGGAGCTTTGATCACACACCCTTGCACACTCAAGAAGCCTCACTGCACAGGTACATGGCTCCAACAAGGCTGAGATGATATTATTTCTTTCTTGTCTAAAAAAAAAACACATCAGGCTGACCTGAAATCATGGTTGCACCTGTGCTGTATGTCCTGCCGGATTTCACCAGGAAAATTTGCATCAATAACCACATGAAACCAGCATGAACTTGCTGATATCGTTGATGAGACATGTGACAGCTTCCCTGATGCTACTACTGGAGTTGCTGTTGTAGGGCAGCCTTGTCCAAGGGGTCAGATCCCACAACAAAGAAGGGCAGAAAAAGGCAGACACGGCATCTCAATGCCCATCTGTCACCTCCAAGCCTGTACCCACACTACTGTGCTACCAGGCACTCTGGAAAGGAGAAGGAGAAGGGGAAGGAGAAGGAGAAGGAGAAGGAGAAGGAGAAGGAGAAGGAGAAGGAGAAGGAGAAGGAGAAGGAGAAGGAGAAGGAGAAGGAGAAGGAGAAGGAGAAGGAGAAGGAGTGAACCACCTCAACACAAGATGGCTTGAAAATTTCATTTGAAGTCAACACAACTTATCTGTTCAGTTTATTCTGTGGTAACTAAATCAGCAATATAATTGATTAATATAATGTGATTAATCTTCACCAACCATATCTCTACCAGCTCCAGTCTAGACTGAGACAGTTACCCTCCAGAGCAGCATCTGCAGCCTTAGCTGGGCCCAGGAATGATTTGTTAGCTAGTAAGGTGCCACTTACATCTTTCATTTTCTGGAAAATACAAACCAAAAAAACCCCAAACAAGCCAATCTCAAAAAACCCAACAAAACAAAAAACACACTGGAAAAATTTATAGCTGAAAGCAATTTTGCAGTAGTCTCAATGAAATACAAAGCAGATGTCTTCAAGAAGCAGGAACAGAGCAGAGCTGACTAATGCCTCAGTGGCACAGACAGCTTTAATCCTTATTTCAAAGACTGAACTGAGTGGATTTGTGCTTCCAAACTTGGTTTGTGCTTCTTTCATAAAGCAGTTATCCAAAGCATTATATTTGGCATTTGTTTTCTTATAAACAATGCAAAAACCCCTTACTCATTGTTTCTTATAATCTCTTCTCTTTGGCCTGTTGTTTGTGTTTTGAAATGCTTGTTCCCAGTTTTGACTCCTGGCAGATATGTCTTTGATATTTTTCTGAATGAATTAAGATTTATTGCATTCTAGTTTTGGTATTCCAGTCTCACTTACTTCTATAGCATTACTTGAGATTAGCAGGACATCTGGGATTCACATAAATCCAGATGAAGCTTAAGTACAACTGGTTGAGGACTTGAAAAGCACCAAGAGTCAGTCCTTAAAGGAGCCAGCATAAATCAATGTGTCATTGCTATTAGAAAGTGTGCAGTTTCAGTCTCAGAGTTTCCAGAATATGTAGACAGCATTCTGACACCAAGAGACATTTACAAACATGTGCTTGGGCTTCAGTAGAAAACAGGAAAGTATCAGAAAACAATTATTGGGAAAATTAGTTTAATTCTCAAAAGTATATTTCCCATTACAGCAAACTGTTGCCTGTTTCATAACGGGTTGAGCTGGGAAAAACATCAAAAAAGGAAAAAAACAAGTCATAGACCATTAACGAGTTCAATAGCTGCAAAAAATGCATTGATCCTGGTAATTAGAAACATCACATCATCAAGCACAATTAAATGGACTATCATCAAAAGAATCTTATATTAAAAAAATGTGCATATTACAAAGGGAGGCTATTAATGATATATAAAAGCTGCATAATAATGTAATGATTAACAAAGAGCCACATGAAATCCTGTCTTAGACACTTAAGTTATTCCCTTATTTATGTAATTGTTGTCCTCATTCATTTCCACCATATTTACTTCCTCAGGCATTTTGCAAAGTTAGCAATGGAACTGTGAGGTTTTGGACTGTATGAGCACCTCTATTATTGAAAAATCCTGTATAAAAAAGAGGTGTGGTTTGACCTAGGGCCTCTGAAATGATCAAGATGGGCCATTCACAGCACTGAAACTGAGAAAAAAAAACCCAAACAATTTCCAGGAAGAGCACTTCACAGATTTTAAAAAATATTTTTTCTCCCCCCAAACTTGGCATGATTTTGGTCTGGAATCTTAACACCTTCAGGGTGACCTTATGATAAATGGTTCTTCAGGTCTGGGCTCTGGGTCCTGGCCTGATGGTGGTCAGATTCATTCTATCATATTTAATGCTGGGCTGATAATTTAAGGTGTTGGGTGTTGGTTTATAACCAACAGTGATACAGAGCTGCCTTCAGAGGAGCTGCATACCAAGAAATGGTTTTATTTATTTTGATGTGTGAAGGATGCTCATCATTCATTTTCTCTTTCCATGGCCAACAGTAGAAGTACAATTTAAAGCCGGTACAGAACGTTTCAGAAGCTGAAATTAAGTGTCAGATCCAGCCATTAACACTTCACCAGTAAGTGTGGGATTAACCCATCTTAATGATCTTTTTCTTCTATTTTAAGTCTTTTCTATTGAAGTTGACACAGCAGCTTTTCCCTTTTAGTAGAAAGAGCTCAGAGAAGCACTTGCTAAGGGAGGTCCAGAAGTGCTTGATCCACCCTTGTAAACTGAGTGAGGATACTGGTGACCTTTTCAGGGCTTCCAAACTCTTTATCTCTGTAAGACTGTATGGGATCAGTTGCTGGATTAGATTCTTCTACAATCAGTCTCTAAAAGCACCTCTTTCAGCAGCAAAACCGCTGAGCTCAGACACAAATATTAACATCACATACATCTATATTTAATCTGGCAAGTCCCACCAATTTGATTCAAATATAGAACACATATTGTGCGATTTAGCCTTGAGTACTTGTAGTCTTGTTATTGTACCTGGATATCTCCTATGTTCTAGCAAAGGAAGATCTCCAAAGCCATTGCTATGCATATGATGTTTACTAGAGGTGAAGTGTCTATGATGTCTGCTATTGAGGGATAATGTGACTCATGGACCACAGCCTTGAGAAACCCACCAACTCAAAAGAAGAGAAAGACTGAGCATGCAGACTAATTAGCATGGGAAGCAAGAGAATCATTCAACCAATAGAAGGTAGGATACTAATTAATAAGAGAACCAGGTAACTTGTAGCCAATGAACCAAGACTTCCCTGTTTGCTAAAATGTATATATAGCATAAAGTTCTGAGACTGTGCTAACTTTCTGTGGGTTTACTACCTAGCACCCGTCTTTGAAAATATAAAAGAATCAAATAGCTCAGCTCTGCACATGAGATTGGCTGTCTGCACACCAGGTGACAAATCCTGCATTTAGGGACAGCAACAGTGTTATGTTAAATGGGCCATTAGGAAATGGGTGGGCACTTGCCCGGTTTCAGGTGGAGAGCACATTTTGGGTTGCAAATCCCAGCCATTTCTAGGAACAGCACTTTATACTTCAACTTATTTCAAAAGACATATAACTCCTATTTCACTTCATTGTTAAGCCTGATGACACATTAACTTTACATTACAGGTTGGCAGCTTCACATATGTTTTTTCTAACATGCTCAAAGTCAAATGCCTGAAGTAAAATTCTGGCATCAAGTAAGGGCAAGGGTTTTGATTTGAGTGTGGCAAAATTTTCCCTTGATTTCTGACCTGTGGACACTTTTCCCTCACTCTTGGACATTTTTGATCCAGATTTAAAGGTTGTGGAAGGACCTTCACCCAAGACGGGCTGTCCCAAGCCCTCAAACTGTGTCCTCTTGCAGTGCTCATGTGCCACAGCAGCAGCAGCAATATCATTGTCCAACAGCAAAATGATGGGACAAAATGAGTTTTTCATAGAGACTGGATTTACAGCCCATAGAATATTTTCCTTTAAGATATGAATGATATAAACATTTAGAACTTTCTTCCTGCAAGCATTTATGTATGTGTTATGCTTCATTTATCAGAGTGGGCTAGTTGACATCAGACACTTGTGTACATAAAGTTAAAGATATGTATAAATACTATCAGCACAAGGGGGTTGAAAAGTAAAAGAAAGCCTTTAGGCTAGCAGTTAAATATAATCTAGTGGGTGATTAAGGATTGTCATCTTAGCTCTGGTACTTGGCTTGTGCAGATTCTTAATGTGCAAGAGCACGACTCAGCTCTGACCCACTGGCAGGGCAGAGATTCCAGCAGGAGCTGGAATTTCCCTGCATAGCTGAGCTGGACTGAAAGCAGGAACATGCATGGTGAGGACACCTTAACAACAAGCAGCATTTTGGAAAAGGTCAGGGGAGATGTGCTGCCAAACCTGAGCCATCTTTCTTCAAACCCACTTCTCAAAGGTCACTGCTGCAAGTGATGGAGGGATTGTGCAGGGGATGAGGAGTGAGTTCTATTCTAGCTCAGGGAACTGCACAGATCCTGCTGTAAGTTTGGGAAAAGATCTTGTCACTCCCTTGAAAAATAAAGCATGATTTTATCTGAACACTGTCTCTTCCCAGAAAGGAGCAACACTCAAAAGATTTGCATAGCTGAAGTGATTACTGAAATTACTCAGAAGTATTTACCTTAACACAGTGACTCTTGACTAGCAGGACAATCTAAAAGGGACGCTTGCAGAACTTTTTCTTTCTTAATCAGGTTTTTTTTTGTTGTTGTTGCACCTCTGCACTCCCAAATTTTAGAAATGGTGTGCAAGCTAACAAACCTGAGTGTAAAACATATTGCAAAAATTTTCAGTTTGTCTGAATCTTCCTTATCTATGTGAGTAAAACCAGGTAGGTTCAGAAAAGAGAGTAAGAGAGAATTTTATATGACAAGCTATCATAGAGGGGAGGGAGGACTGTGTTACTCAGTGGATACCAAAAGTGTACATGCTGAAATAGAGGCTTTCTGTGATTTTCCATAAAAGGCCTGGAAGGATATAATCCCAATAAACAAATCTGACAGCACACCGGGTCTGGCAGCAGGCTGAATAAACCTGAGTCATGTGAGTTACAATAGTTCCTTCACCAGAAATACAGGAGTGTGCTGGGAGAAAGGAAACAAGAAACATGGTTCTTGGCACCATCAGGGAGTGCACACCAGACTGTGTCAGCATGACTCTCACAGCATATCTGTTAAAAAAAAAAAACAAAACAAAACAAAAAACCTTTGCAAAGGACAGGAAATTAAAAAGAAATATTGCTCAAAACCACTTCTGATAGATCTTGGGAATATCTACAGATATATTAATGAATATATATTGAAATAGACCTTCCCAAGATCTATGATGACTGGTTTTGATCTATTAGTAACTGCAAAGCAATAACATTTTAAAATCATAATCTGTTTTCCTGGATAAATATTTTTCCCTTAAAAATAATTTTGATTAGTCACAGCTTCGATATATCCGAGTGCCATAGTTACTTTGGCTGGTTGCAAGTGTTAGTATGAGCCATCTTAATATTTGAAAAGTGACTAAGAAGCCCTGCTGGTCATCTTTGAACTTTGACAGAGTTCAGAGGGCCAATACTGTCTCCTCAGAAAGAAAAGTTGTGGATGAGCAGAGGAGCAACACAGGTCTTCAAAATCAGCAGTGGGTTATCTTTCCATGGGACCCAAAGCACTGCACCAAGTGCCATCAGATAAGGAATCAGACAATGCCTTTTTGTACATAGCAGTTTCCTATGACTCTGAGCCATAAACCCACTCCCCAAGGGTTCAGTGCAGATCACCCACAGCTCCCTTACTTGGAATATCTCAATCCTCTGGACCACAAAATTTTCTAATAGAAGAGGTATGAAATACAGAGCATTCTCAGCGGCCAGGATGGAACAAGCTCCCCATAAAGAACCCTCCCAAACATCCAACTATCACATTTCTGACCTCCTGCCTCTAAAGTCAGTACAGAACACTAAAACCTCCCAATAATACTTCCAAAACAAAACAGCCCACTCTATCTCCTTCTTCCCTAGAGAGAATGAGAGAACCAACACATGATACATTAGTCATAGGCTCTAAGATCAGAGGAGACCGAGGCTCATCATCTTGTCTGACTTCTTGCATAAGAGGTCATTAGGATTTTGGCAGTTAATTCATGCTCAAAATGGAGAAAAATATCCCGTGGTGATTTGGAGAGTTGTTAGCAGTGAAAATCCAACCGCATTCTCTGTTCTAAGCTGTTCCAATGACTTGTTACACATCTAGATCCAGCCTCCATCCTCTAGGTCTCATTCTACTATTTTCTCCTAAGAGTGAAAATTCTCCTGTCATCTTCCATACCACTCTAAGAATCTGATCAAAAAACACTTTTTTCTCCTAGCTGTGACAGCAACACAGTCTCAGTACTTTGTGACTTTTGCTACAAGGCAAACTTTTAACCCCCTTATTTATCCTTGGTTCTTTTGCCTGAGTGTTTCCAGACTTGGTTGTGTTTAGTTCCTGTGCTAATGCGTTCTGAGACGGTTATGTTCATCTAAGCAGAAACTTCACAAATCTCTTCCAGCCCTTCCATAATCTTCTTCATCATGTAAGTGTGCCTTTCAGTTTTGATACTGTATGATTTTATGGTTTTTATGATATTAAGATCCCCCTTTATCCTTTGCCTTTTTTATATTTTGTCTTTTTTTGCAGTGTTTTTGTCATCTGTAAATAACTGATTATGAGTTTCAGTGGCATCAAGGTTCTGGTAGGATTATCAAACTGCAAATGGTCAAGATATCTCTCCCAAGACCTGGTATTCCCCAAGAAAATGAATAGGGAATGATAACTGAAATAGCAGAATATGGAAAGCCTTGCTTTGATTGAGATAAGTCACTTATGAATATTGTGTCTGGAAACTGATGCTATTCTTCATATGCAGATGGAATTTCTTTGCTTCACTTTTGTGTTACATGGAACATCAGTGTTGTCCACTGCCATTACCTTTTCACATCAAGCTGCATCAAGAGTACCTCCCTTCAGTCTCCTGGACAGACATCAACACTTGAACACGACAGGTTTAATTCTCTGGGAAAAAGCTGAGAGGTTTTTTCATGGTCTCCTCTTTGCACAAGGGTTGTCCTTAGTTCTGTAGTTTCCCTTTCCCACAGGGAAGACACTCAAGGTTGGAGTTTGGCTCCTGTGCTGGCTATGCAGAGATGTTGGCAACAATACAATGCTGTTCCTTCATTCCCTGCTCATGCTGGATCTCTCCTCATCTGGACAGATGTTTCTGAGCTGATCTGATGTTTGGCATGAGCCTGAGGTTGTCCAAATGGAATTTGTCTTCCATGAGAGGATATTCCCTGAGGATGTGTGTTCCCAGGGGCACAGGCTTCATGGGATGCTACTGCAGGCTCATGAGCAAACTCCTCAGGCCGTGGACCCCTGGCCCCAGTCAGAACCTTGGTCCACACTGCCCCATTTCTGTGAGCACAGAAATTAGCACCCCAGCACCCCACCAGCAGTGGGAGGAGCTGATTTTGGTGAGTTACTCTCTCCTCCAGGCTCTTGGCTGCTTGATAGTAGAAGCCAGGTCTTCTCTAGCATTTAGGTTATTACTGAGGTCCCAGATCCACCTCACTCCTTTTTCAACTATCAGCTACTCCAGCAGCTGACAGCTCCACCCAAAGCAAAACAGAGACCTTTCCCTCTGCTGTGGGACCTAGCTCAGCTGTTCCAAACACATGGTTTTATCATCCTTCAGCCTCCTTCAAGGAGTTTATCAAGTTCAGCTGGCACAAAGCAAGCCATTAACACTTACATTTATTAGAAGCAAGCAGGAAAAAAAAGAGTATGTCAAATACAGGAGTCTCATATTCTCCACAAGCTCATTTCCAGCAAATGTTGTCCACATATTTTTCTCCAAGTTACTACAAACAAAGCTATTTTCTTTGATCCCAAGCCACTAGAGATTTCTAAGTGAGTTAGCTTACCACAAAGCCCTCTTGCACACACATAGCTTTGACCTCAAAACCAACCCACTGATTTGGTCATTAAAGAGACAACTAACACAACCCCTTCATGTGAGAATGTCCCAGAACAAAGGCTTTCATACTCTGAGTATGGGGTCTGATCCAGCAAGAAAGCAGAACAGACCCCACATTACCAACCTCCCTGAAACAAAATTTAAAAGAAAATACACCCCAAAGCAAAAAAAAAAAGCACTTAATTTGCTTAATTTGAAAACAATGTCATAGCTTTCAGAAAAGGACATACTTAATTGAAAATTAAATATCAGCTCTTGGCATCCTTCCGTGGCTATAAATTAGTTAACTGAGGATCTGATGCACATGTGTATAAAAATACAAATAATGCAGACAGATAGCAGAGTTGTGATAAAAAATTAAAGGCTGTTCCCAGCTGAAAAAAATATTTATGCAGGAAGGTTGAATCATGGCCCCGAGGGTGTAGTGTGTGAATTGCTACTCTGAGCCAAAGTGGAAGCAGTGTTTTTGTATTTGGAAACAGGACTTTGCAGAACTTGATGCAGGATATTTAATTCTTCTTGGCTTTAACTTGTAATTTTTCTCATTACAAGGAAAGAAGAAATATGCAGGTCAAATTTTACTTTCATTTATATCACTTCAACCCCAAGAGGTCTGCAGAACCCTTCAGAAGCTCCTCTATAGGCTTGTGTGACTCATCTGCCTCTTGAAATCCCAGATGAGGTGCCTAATGCAGGAGCAAGCCCTTTGTGTCGTGCTCTTTCTCAGAACTGCTTGTCTCTGCTGTCACAGCTTGTTGTCCTCTGATGCTTTTAGGACAGTGAGTTCTGTGGAGCTTATGCCTGAAAAACACCCACTACTAGACCATGGATTTCCTTGGCAATGCTGGGAATTGAGGTTTCTTCAGGTTTTGCCTTTGCTCTATTTTTTTCATTAATATTTTACTAGTAATAATTATTTACTAAGCAATGGTTGAAAGCAACTGAGCAACCTCTACTTTGGTTGAAGACCATGTCTCTGCCTACCCATCCAAGAGGACTGGACTAGTGGGATTCAGGAAAGGACAGATACCTGCCTAGAGCCTGGTGATGATTGCCATCCATGCATGACTTTGTTGTCAGCCACACTAGTAAAATGGAGTTTAAGTCATAGATTATAATACCAGAGTGGACCAATTTGATTTTTCAACCTGGTTGCCTGCATAATGCGAAGAACAGGCTTCTATTTGCACAAAAAAGTGTTTGTAAGAAAAGCATTCAAATTTGACTTAAATATGGCCCTGATTAAATGTTACAAAATATTTTTTTCCTGTATGCTGTTACTAATGTGTATTTAATTAGTTCTACATTGATTAAAAAAAAAAAAGGTTTAATAAGGAATGAAAGGAATGTTTAAGTCTAAGATTATAATTCGCAGGATTTTTTTACTTCTGGGGAAAAAACATGCTGCTAATTCATGATCTAGGCCAAAGTGTCTATCCTTTTTGAAACACTAGAGAATTCAAAAATTTCTGAAGCAAGGACACACTGCTCTGTACTATCCTTAAGTTTTTGGTGGCCTTCCTCCAGGACTGGTAGTGAGGACTGTGAGAATGAGTTCACAATTCTTTCCTGATTTATGAACATGATCCTAACATAAGATGCTTGGCTTGTATCTTAGCAGCTATTCCCAGAAATATTTCATATCCCATACATTTGTCTGTCCTAGCAGTTCCTTTTAGTTCAACTGGTATATTTTGAAGTCAGCAGGATGGAGGAACTGGGAGGGGTTTGTGCTGTTTTCATTAGTTTCAAACATTTCCTTAGTACCTTATATCATGTATGTCATCTGGAGGCAAACAAACTATAATTCTAACTACCATGAAAGAGTAAAAATAATTAACAAATCTGCTGCAGTGAAGTTCAAAAATCAGTGGGAGGTTCTCCCCTTAAAAGGATGGAGCAGTCAGGGATGGTGATGGAAAATAAGCTTCTCAGAAGAGTTTGACGGGGTGTGATGTCCTTGGTCAAAGCAGAGACTGAGCCTCCATTTTCACAACAGGATTAAACAATGAGCAGTTCCAGGCAGGACTCTTGTGATACTTCCTCTTCATCATTACCTTCATCTCCAGCTCTAAAGCTTCCTGTTGAAACTATCTGGCAAATTCTGCCAAAATTTGGGATTAGTTTGAATATCAGCAAAATAATTTTGTCTGGTGCTTAAAATTATTGATACCAGTTTTCCCACTTCAGTTCTTGCAATATATAATTATAGAATCATAGAATACCAGCCTGGTTTGGGTTGGAAGGGAACTTAAAGCTCATCCAGTTCCCCCTCCTGCCATGGGCAGGGACACCTTGCATAGGCCAGGTTGCTTCAAGCCCTGTCCAACCTGTCTTGAACACTCCCAAGGAAGGGGGACACAGCTTCTCAGGGCAGCCTGTGCCAGGGCCTCACCACCCTCACAGTATTTAGTGCCCAACCCATGGCTTGCCAGTAGGACCTGAGCTCAAGACTCTTGTTTCCAGTATTAGGTCTAAGGGACAGTTCTTAATCTCTTTTGCAGATCACCAAGAGCCACATTTAACCTTGAACATTTCAGCAAATTATATAACATACCCTATCGTATCTGCTGTCTAACTAGTTTCTTCCCACTCCAAAAAATGCTTATTTATCTGTCTCATTTGTAATCTTTTTGAGAGAAAGGTTGTCACTGCTCACATCTTTCCTTGTGCAGCAGGATCCCATTTCAGTGCATCTCTGTACAAGGCTACAGCCAATGCCCCTGAAGCTCTGCCAGCAGGTTACCCACACACATCAAAGGGAACATGACCCTCTGTCCTGTGTGCCACTTAAACACTGTAAAAAGCCAGGAACAGGTGCCAGTGAGAAATTTAGAGCATGTGAAGAGTTTACAATAAACCCTACAAATATGGTTTTAAAGAAAAAACACGGTTAGGAGATTTTATCTGTTCTTTGAACTGCAGAGCCAAGGGGATTTTCCTTTCAGGTTCCATGCTCTCTGGGGATTATTGGGATTTTCTGCCAGACTCAAGACTATCTCATCTTCATTTTCCAAAGAGCAAGTATTTTATATGAATTGTGGTTATCCAAAAATGATACTCTAAAAGCTCCTTTGGAAGGAAAAAGAAAGGAGGCATCTCTTTGCCAGATAAATCTCTTATCTATCAGAGCTCATTAGCCTGGAAGCCCTTCACCTGCTCAGTCTTTGCCAGGGATGCTCCCAGCAGGCATTTTTAAGGCAAAGTCCCAGCAGAGGACTATTGCTGTGAGAGAAAAAGGAAATACCCTCATATTTGTTACTACTATCACATCCTTCTCTTGTTTCCGTTTTAAGTTGTTTTTAAAATTTCTCAGTTCCCTGGGAATTTTCTTCTAACATGGTGGAATGTGGTTACATCATTAGTGTTTGAGAAATCAGGGAAAAAAAACTTTCAAAATTTAGATGCTAAATTCCACCAAAGGACTAAGCATCTATTTATTACTTCTGGCACTACAGCAATGCCAAAGTCCTTCAATTAGCTGCTTGTTAACCCTAAAGATCCCTAAAAACCCAGTTGTCTGTTCCCAGTGGTGGCATTCCATAGCAGCCTATGATAATCTCTTGGTGGTAAGAAAAGGACTGAGTAAGTTTTGGCATCAGCCTTTCAATACCCAGTTGACTCCTAAAATCCAATAGAGCTCACAAACCAAATTTTTACTGTCTTCTCTTGAGCATGTGCTCTGGTAAAGACATCCAGATGTTGCCCTGCCCCACAAAACAGCAGTGGGGAAATGTGCTGATATGCTCTTCAGCAATACTGCAAGGGCACTGTGATTTTGGAGGAGTTTTATGTTCTAGTCACCTGAGAGAGAGGAGGAACTTGGATCCAGTGTGTCAGGTCTTCCATGAATGCTTTAAGGTCACCCTGAGTTAAATGGGAGAAGCTTTACTCTTTCAACATACTGTATCAGAAAGGATTTGGGTAGCACAAGAAGAAACCTGATTAATCCTGAGAAGCACCTTCCACCAGGTCAGCACTGGCAGGGCTGGTCCTCTTCAGAGCCTGAAGACAAAGCCCAGTCCTCCCATCACATTTTCTGGTTTTTATCGTAGGTAACTCTACTCAGCAACATAAACCTTGTCCTTGATGCACTTCTTATGGCAAATCCAGCAGGAGCTGCCCAGGAGAGGTTAGGCATCTGAATCACCATTACATTAAATAATCCTCCTTGTAAATCTGACCCTGATGAAGACTACTTACTGCTGAAACTAAAATAGCACCCAGAAAACAGAATCACAGAATCATAGAATCATAGAATATGCTGAGTTGGAAGGGATCTGTTAAGATCATCAAGTCCAGCTCCTGGCCCTGCACAGGACACCCCAACAATCCCAACCTGTGCTTCAGAGCATTGTCCAAACACTTCTTGAGCTCTGTCAGGCTTGGTGCTGTGACCACTGCCCTGGGGAATCTGTTCCAGTGTCCCACCACCCTCTGTGGGGAAGAGACTTTTCTAATATCCAGCCTGAACTTCCTCTGATATAACCTCATGCCACTCCCTCAGGACTGTCACTGGTCACCAGAGAGCAGTGATCAGTGTCTGCCCTTCCTCTTCACCTCATGAGGAAGTTGTACCTGCAATGAAGTCTCTCCTCAGTCTCTTTTCTCCAGGCTGAACAGACTAAATGCCCACAGTCACTCCTCTTAAGACTTCCCCCCTCCAGACCTTTTCCCATCCTCATGGCCCTTCTCTGGTTGCTCTCCAATGGTTTCATACCATTTTTAAACCATGGTGTCCAAAACTGCACACAATGTTCAGGGTGAGGCTGCCCCAGGGCAGAGCAGAGCAGGACAATCCCCTCCCTTGCCTGGCTGGTGATGCTGTCCCTGATGTCCCCCAGGACATGGATGTCTCTCCTGGCTGCCAGGGCACTCCTGACTCGTGTTCAACTGGCCATGGACCAGGAACCCCAGGTCCCTTTCTGCAGCTGCTCTCCAGCCCCTCATTCCCAGTCCATACACACAGCCAGGGTTGTCCCATCCCAGAGCAGAATCCAGCACTTGCCCTCATTAAACTTCACCCCGCTGGTGAGTGTCCAGGTCTCTCTGCAGAGCCTCTCTGCCCTGGAGGGAGTTGACAACTCCTCCCAGTTCAGTGTCAGTAGCAAACTCTCAGGGTGTTCCACTGGATCCTGTGTCCAGGCGTTCATGAAGATGGTGAGGAGCACAGGGCTCAGGATGGAGCCCTGCAGAACCCACCAGGGACCAGTGCTGACCTGGTGCCACCCCAGTCACTGTCACCATTTGTTCCTGACCCATGAGCCAGCTGCTCTCCCACCACATGATGTGTTTATCCAGCTGTGGGATGGACATTTTGTTCAGAAGGATCCTGAGGGAGCCTGTCAAAAGCTTTGGTGAAGTTCAAGAGGATTACATCTACTGGCTTTCCTAGATCAGCTGGGTGGGTTACCCTGTCATACAAGGAAATCAGGTTTGACAAGCAGGACTTTGCCTTCATGGAGCTTTGCTGGTGTGTACAATGACTGTGTTTTTATCCAGGTGTTTTTCAGTACTTCCCAGAATGCTGTTTTTCATGATTTTACCAGTGATGGAAGTGAGACTGATAACACTTATTTAATTTGCTTATTTAATCCTTTCTCCATGCATCCTAAAAATGCATTCAGTTTTCCAAAAGCCAGGCTGACATTTTCTTTTGGACCTCATCCCATTTGTGCCTTTTCCTCTCACAAAGTTCCATGAATAATCCTTCGCTTCCTTTTATATTCACATCCTTGACATCTCAGCTGACTCCTATCCTGTAATCCTCCTCGGTCATCTCTGTGCCAAGTTTTACATATAAACCTCTTCAATCCTTGCTCACACATCCCTAGCTATCCAGGAACACAGTTCTCAGAAATGAATTATGTGCTTATGTGGAGACCTACCACAGCTTGGAGCACACCCACAATTGCAGCTTGGGAAAGGGGTGCAGGAAAAGCTCTGCCTAAACTGCCTTCATCCAGTCCCACCCTGCAGCATATGAAGCATGAAAGACACCTGAAAAGCCTTCTTGCAGCCATATTTCAGAGGCTGGGACAGACTGAGGTTCTGGACAAACATCCATTGAAGTTTCAAGCAGATTTTAGAGCTATTTCATAACAGCAGTGGCATAAAGGCTGAGGAGAGGACATCACTTACTGCTGAATTAATGCATTTGAAATTTGCCTTGACTGGGGCTTAAGGCAGAAAAGGTGAGATTCAGCTGACCTAATGCAGATATATGTTATCAACTGAGCTGACCATACTCAGAACTCCTGAGGGTGCCTCCACTTCATAAACATCAAAATAAGGGGAATTAATTTCACCTAAAGTGCTGCAGCTACATCAGAAGACTAACTAGACAGTGGTGTATTTCAGAAGAGCAGTGTGACAACAATTGATAACCAAAGAGCAGAATACTGACTTAAACCAGAGCTGTAAAAACACCCTTAAATTAAAACCCAGCTCTTGGTTCACTTTGACTAACAAGGTCTTGTAACTGGTTATTGATGGATTATGAGAGTGAGAGTGGGAATTCTGAAACAAACTGTAACATTTATTGACTTGAAAATTACCACTGAAACTGCATTTTGGGGAGGTGGTCCTCCTATTTAAGTTGTGTGCAACCAAGAAGCTTAAATGTTACCATATGAAGCACATGTGTAAAAACCCCCACTGGTAACAAAACCAGAAGCAGAGGCCAGTACAGACTGGAATGAGCAGCACAAAACAAACCAAAAATCCAGCAGCAGCTCCAACTGAGTTATGAATGTTATGAAGTTATTAATGTGGTTATGAGACTGATGGAAATTAACTTTTATTTTTAAAATGAGGACATCAGAGTGATTAAAATGGAGTTAAATTTCAGAACTCATGCCACAGAACAAAAAAAAAATTCAGTGAAACTATTTTTTTTTAAATAATGGAGTATTATAAATTTAAAGTACATAAAGAACAATAGTTCAACCAATCAGGGATAAATTTATAATGATGATATTTGATATAAATGCATAGTTAGTATTGGAAATAGCTAAATCCTATTTTGGCAAAATTTTTATTGTTGCTTCCATGTTTTCTACAACTCTGGATGAGTTAAATTAATGTCTTCCTAAGACTCAGACAGTGAACATCTGGTTTGCATCCCTAAGATGTGAAGTGTGTGTTTGCATGTGTAGAAAATAACTTCATTGCTGACCTCCCCCTTAATTGCTTGTCTTCTCTCTCTGCTTTGAGACCAGAAGAAAAAAAGAAAAGGGAAAAAAACCCAAACACATGCTATGTGATCTCAACACTTCACTGAAACAAGACCTCAGCTTCTCACAGGTTTCCTCTGAAAAAAACATTCTAATAGAAGCATCAAGGAGGAAAAATGAGACAGTCATGAAATTAGTCATAGCTGTATGTTTTCCATCCCCAAAAGATGTCAAACTTGGACTGTGTTTTGCAGCTGAAATTTTATTTCAGAGAGTTAAAAAATCTTATCTGAGCTGAGATTGTTCCTTTCTCCCAGACTCACCAGCTGTATCCAGCTCTGTTGGTCTGAGAGGTCCCCAGGCTGGCTGGGCTGTGTTCTAGTGGGACCCCCTTTGCTTCAGATGTTTCTCTGCTTTATCAGGAAGAGAGTCTGTGAACTCAGAGCTCAGGGAAAAAAGCTTTCAGATCTCAGAAGCTTTGGACATGGCAGACAATAAAAATGAGGAGGAGAAATAAAATCAGAAGACAGAATTTAAAATAAAAAGAGATTTTATCTCTGGCAAAGAGATTTTGCTGGTGGCACATATGGCACTTGTATTTATATATGCATGCATATCACATATACTTTATATGGCTGATTGGGAATTCAATTTATGCATATAGTCATTTGGACAAATCACAATGTCTTGTAGGCATAACTTCTTCCCAGGTGACAGCCAGGCTTTCCCTGTGGACAATATGCCTGTCCAGGTGCTTAACACTTGTGCCATCTGAAATTAGCATTCCCTGAAGGGACTTCCACACACTCCTGGGACCAGCAGTCAGCTGCATGAATAAAGCAACCTCACCATCTGCCTGCTCAGAGGTAGGTGACATTTAGATAATTGCATTGGAAAAGAAAGGGCATTTCTAAGGACAGTCCTGAAGTAGTACTTTGGTTTTTTTCAACAGTGCTTATTCATAATTGATTTCTTTGCCAGTATTAGTGCATAAAATCCAGCAGATAAACAGCTTTGTTTTAGCTTTCAGTTCTGTGGAGATACATATGTTTCCAATTCATCTGTCTCAAATATTAGAATATTATTCTGAATATGTGTCCTGGTATGCACAGTTTTCAGTCTTGCTCTTCTGCCACACCCATGGGGTGATCCACTAACCCCATGGGAATATGCAGCTGAGGAGTGAAGGGAAAAAAAGGGTTTTTTGCTGAGCAAGAGAACATCTTTTTCCTAATGGAGTCCTACTGAAGCCTGGAAAAGCAGCATGCGTCCCTGGACTGGAGATCATCAGATACTGAAAAATAATATGTCAAAATTAACATCCTAATCTGCCTTCTCTTCTGACCCAGACAATGGCAACAGCAAGGATTTTTAGAGGCAAAAAGCTCTCAGACAACTAGCTATCTGCCAGTCACTGGGAATGAGTACCACTGCTGTCCTGCTCAGTGATCCTGTCTCGGGAGCTGGCTCAGCTCCTGGTGCAATGAGATAAGCAAAGCAGAGCTGGGACTTTTACAACCAACAAACATACTGGTACTAACCAATTCATACACAGATGGCTTATAGCAGATCCACCCAGCTGAGCAACATAAGCCTTGAACAAGACCAAAAGTAGGTAGGGAAACAAATGTGATACCACAGCTTCCTTGCAGCCCAATACCCAAATGATGTTTCCCCTCCCTTCCAAAAGATATTATTTAAAGTGAATGTTGGAGGAAACCTCCAATCCTTGTAGGTGACAGACTGAGGATCTGGCAGAACTATCCTTAGTGTGGGTGAAGTCCTGTCCCTGGTAGTTTTGTTGTTACCAGTGCTGTTTGTTTTTGATTTGTGAAATAAAGCTGATTTTTCCTCCAGAGCATCAGCCTCTTATGGCATTTATCTGCAGCTGCTGCTGTTAAACCAACAGCTCACTCCACAAGCCTCTTCAAAACAAGGTTGTGAAGGGAATAAACAACCTTCACTGATTTAGAGCTATTTTCTCTTGACTAGTCTAACCTTTCTGGCTCCAGTATTTGAGTATTATTAATTTCTTCTTTAACTCAGCTTGAATCCTAGGAATTTCTACAGGCTTCACTGCTTGAGACGTTTTAGCTAAGAATTACTAAATTTTTTCTGTGTCTCTGTATGAAGTCGTATTGTCCCCATATGAAGTTGCTTAAATACATACAGGCAGAGGCTGCAGTTATTTTGAAGTTGTCCCATTCATCCCTGTAGGTTTTAGATTAAAAAATCCCCCCAGTAAAATTTATCAAACTCTAAGAGTCCACAGTTTTTCAGGCAACAAGCATTTATGTTTGAGTTTGCAGCCACCCCCTCTGCTCAAATAACAGTGATGTGGTTTTGATAGTCATGGTCACAACAAATGTCTAGGACAGCTTTTCTGAATCTTTAGCATCTGGGTTTTTGCAGGACCAGCTCCCTGCACTTTGGTGAGGAAGGGGAGTCTTTATGTTGTTTTAATCCTTCAGCTACCTAAAAATATTGTGAGACATTTAGGATCTGGTTAAACACATATTCCCTTTGACAGTCACTGTGAGGGGGAAAAGTCCCATACTTTTCCCCTATTCAACCTATCTAATAAAGCTGGTTGGTGGTGTTATTTTGATAATATGTCCCACTTATTCTGCTCCCTGTGTGCTCTTGCACAGCAAATTGTGATGCTGAAAGGGGTCTCTTGGTTTGGGCTACCTTCAGATTTCCTGCCATTATTATTGTTGTCTTGGTTTAGAGGGCAATCTTCTTTTACAAAAAACAAAAGATGTAACAACTACCATCAAGCTCTGTGCTGGTACAAAAGTGCTGCATGTCACACCAGATCTTCTCCTTTCACCTGCAGTAAATATGCTGTCCTAAAGTAAACCTGAGTGCTCCTCTAGCTCAAAGAGGACACTCTGCTATTTCATTACCTCCATGGCAGCACCTTTTATGTGTATGGGGAAGTTTAAGGTAGAAGAATACCACACTAAATAGAAAATAATTCCAAATTTCTAAACAAAGATGATGCAAAGAAGATGTCTCATATTTTTCTATAGGTTTTCAGGATAAAAATTTCCTGGCATATAAGCACACAAAGGGGGTTACATGGAACACTTGAGCTTACAAGCAAAATTCCTGTTAATCCCAATGTTTCCCCAAAAGACTGAGCAGGTCTCTGGGAAACAAACCAGTGAACAAGACAGACAGCATCACCTTTTACTCATTTCTCCCAAGAGCTCACCCTGATGTGTGCAAGCTGCAAGAGCCCTTTCACTTTTCAGCTGTGGCCAACAGAGCTGCCAACAGCTTCTCCATTTTTTGTCACAGACTCAACATTGCTCATTCCCATCAATGAACATTTGTGTGCAATCACCAACATTTCTCCAAGGAGTGCTGACTGTGAATCAATAGGCAGTTTGACAAAAAGTCCAGCCCACCAAAACTGCCAAGTCTAGAGCATGACCCACCAATACGTTATCTCCTTTGATACTTTTTCTCCAATTAATCTTAAACTCTATCATCCAGTTTTTGTCTCTATAGACATGACACTTACGCATGTCTTGTAATATTCTGCCAGGGATAAAGAATTATTTCCTTTCTTACACTTGTTGAGTCATCAGGGCAGGCTAACTACAGCAAGATGAGTTTATTGAAGCCTAGTTCAAGAAACCATGTAGGAGTTTGAACTGTCTAGGAACACAACTTACTAACACATGTGTGAGAAAGGAGGCTCTGGCACTATGAGCACAGGAGCTCCCATGTGAGCATTCCTGTTCTCCTGGGGCACAGCAACCAGCCTCTCTTTGCTACACTGTACTAGCAGGATGTAAAATTTTCTCTGTACCACACTCTGTGCTGAGAGAGTGACCATGTGAGTCATCAGAAGGGGATGAGATGAGGTGATGACACACACAATTTGATATGCAGGGAAATAACCACTAAATCACATTAGTACTTCGTGCCATCATAGCTGATGCACAGGACATCAGGTCTTAAAGCATCTGTCTGTGTATATCAGTGCACTCCTAAAACGTTTACTGCAGACTGTACTGAAGAAAATTCTGCCAGAGGGGTACTTAAGCCTTCAAATCTGGCTTTCCCCACCCCACTGGCTCTGTTGAGGCTTGAAGTTGATCCAGGAGTAAAACTAGTCACGCAGACTTCCAATATTGGTTCAAAAAGCTTTGTACTTTCAGTCACCTCCCAGTGGCCTGACCTACCACCCAGAGCATTTGAAACCTTTGTGTTTTCATCTCACTGCCACACTCTGCTGGTGGGATCAGCACAGCCTGAATGGAAAACCACACAGAATCATGGAATCATGTAGGTTAGAAAAGACCTTTATGATCTTCCAGTTCAACCCTAAAACCAACAGTGCCAATTTGGGTTGGAAGGGACCTTCATGTCCATTCAGTTCCATTCCCTGCCATGGGCAGGGACACCTCCCACTAGACCAGGTTGCTCCAAGAACCATCCAGCCTGCTCTTGGACTATGCCAGGGATGGGGCAGCTTCTTTGGACAACCTGTGCCACAGCCTCAACACCCTCACAGACACAGATTTCTGCCCAATATCCCATCTAACCCTGCCCTCTGTCAATAGGAAGCCATTCCCCCTTGCCCTGTCCCTCCAGGCCCTTGTCCAAAGTCCCTCCCCAGCTCCTGGAGCTCCTCTAGGCACTGACAGGGGCTCTGAGGTCTTCCTAAAGCCTTCTCTTCTCCAGGCTGAACACCCCCAGCTCACCCAGTATGTCTCCAGAGCAGGGAGGCTCCAGTCCTTGGAGCATCCTTGTGGCCTCCTCTGGACTCATTCCAGAAGCCCCATGTCCTTCTGATGTTGTGGACCCCAAAGCTGGAGGCAGCTCTGCACGTGGGGTCTCACCTGAGTGGGACAGAGGGGCAGAATCCCCAGTGCTGCTGGTCACACTGCTTTTGATGCAGCCCAGGATACAGTTGACTTTCTGGGCTTATTGGGACTTGAAGACACAGAGCTCAGAGCAGAGTCAAGGCTGGGCAGGTTCAAAACAAACCATTGACTCTAGAGAGTGATAGCCATAAACCACAAATATCAGCCTTAGACCAGGTCTCTGTCACTGCTCCTCTGGTTTAGTGGCATAGAAAGTGTACACACTCTATTAGTGAGAGACAGAGCCCAGAATGACGTGCTTGTAACATGGAAAGCACAGCTCACTGCCTATATTTAGGTAGGATGAATCCAGGCCCTTCTAAAATGTTTACAGTGCCTTTTATTTGTGGCTTGAACCGGAAGATGGCAATTATACACATCCCAGATGGAGAAAGATGTTTAAAAGGAGACTTGGTTATACCAGGAACCCTGTTGCTTGCTTTTTCTGTTTGGCTGTTTCTTCACTTCTCCTACAGGAGCAGCAGGAAATCTTTAGGGACTGGCTTTCCCTCCTCCCCTGTTTCCAAGAAACTGCACCTCTTTGATCTCTTTTAGCAACAAAACCTGGGCCTGCCCTTTTTCCAGCGGAAATAAGTGACAAACTCAAAGGTTCACATCCTTATCTGGGTATAAATTGGCACAGTATCTGGAGTTCAAAGAAATTCCCCTGATTTATACTTCTTGCTGATCACAGTCCTCTAGGTCTTCACGGTAGGTGAGAGCCTGTGCTGCCAACCTTGGTCAGCAAATTACTTAATTAAAAACAGTCATTAAATAATCTTTAGTCTAATGTTTATTTCTCCAGGCTGATGTGGTTACACTGCTTGTTGCTGCACTGCATTGTGCTAGAGAAGGCTACAGCAAGGCAGCTCTGCCTAGGCAGTGGAATTCAGTGCCCATACTGCTGGGAATCTTGGATGTGTTTCCTCACAAGAAAAAGTGAAGTTTAATGTTTAGGTGAGGAGAGGGAAGCAAAACCCAAACCACTGCAGAACTTCACACTTTAAGTGAGCCATTTCTTCATTTCTGCCTTCCTCCCTCCTTTTCAATGACCAAGTTTTACCTTGAATCTAAGATTCCAAGTGGAAGAAGCCCATGGTTTCCCCCGAGTGAGGTTACGCAGGTAATTTCTGTTGTCTGGGCTCATTTTACAGCTTCTCCCTTAGCTGGACCCTTTACTGAGACTTTGAGCAGTCGATTTTCATTGCACCTTCTTGAAGCCCTCTGGAACACGTTCACTACTGGGTTTATAAAGAAGTGTCTGGCAAGCAGATCCTTCTGCTACACACAGGTGCCAACTCACACAGCCCCACTGCCCTAGAGCCAGCCCCAAAGCCCGTGCTGGCCATGCTGTATTGCTCACTTACAGTAAAAGGAGTGTATTCCCACCCCAAGCTTGGAGGGACCATGCTGTGAAGTATTTAGACTGATTTCTGGGGTCTCAGCTCCTCAGACAAGTCTGTTTCTGAACTGCCCAGGAGAAATTATTTGCAAAGAGCTCCTTCCTATGACCACTGCCCAGGACCAGGGCCAAGTCCTTCAAGCATCTCACCCAAAGCTCAATTCACTGTCTCAGGATCAGCCCCAAGAGCTCTCTGTGCTCTTCATCACCTCCAAAGATGGGAATGACAGGAGGATGGTCTCCTTAGCACATGCCATTTTAACTTTTCTCTTTTTTTTTCCCCATAAAAACTGTGTTTGTAATCTGAAATACCAATTCTTTCCATGAAGGCATACCTTCAACCTCCTTATTGGGCATTGGAGGAGAAAGTCTTGGTTCATTCTTCTCTCTATGAACAACTTCTTGTCAGTTTATAAGAAAGACTGGGATTATTGACACATACTTTTAGATACATTTTAGATGAGCTACTGAAAAAATGCAGTTTCAGATGTAGTTCTGCTAGGGATGAGTTCTCAAATGTTGAAGCTATTCTTTCAGGAAGGTCATGCTGTCATAACAAACAATTCACCAAAATAGAAACAATACCCTGGGAATCTGAACACTGGAGTGGAAAGTCAGCTTCCTGGCAGATATTTGTGAAGTGCTTTGAAGATGTGAAGAATGACACTGAGGCTAAGAAGTATTTGTTCCCTTTTTTTGTACTGTGATGATGCTGAGCTTAAGGGTTTTTTTCAGTGTGTAATAAAACAGAAGCAGCACCTACTCTGCACTTGGGGATTTTATAAAAAAAGCACACAAAACAACTCCCCCAAACACCTCCCCTGCTTACAGAAGAAACTCTCTGTGATATCTCCACTATCCACAGAAACATAAACAGTTCTGTTTTATGTATAGATTTTTCCACAGTTCTCACTACTGTGGTATCTGAATGACTCTACAAATATTTACTAGCTACAATAATGTGAAAGAGTGAAGTATTGTTGTTTATATTTTGCCCAGAGGGAACTGAAGCACAGAATTAATTAAGCAACACAAAGTGAAACGGTAGATACTGAATGCTGATCTATTGAATCCCAGCTTATTGTTTGTTCTGTAAATTAATGCCTGTTAGACAAGGAAAAAAAAAGAGGCTTTATCCAGAAGTTATGAATTTTCTCTAATTCCTTTGTATTTGGATGCAAATCATTCTGGCCGTGTACAATCCCCCAAAAGAAGGCTTTTGTGAGCTGTGAGTGGGTGTTTGTGTCTATTTCATGTCTCAGCTGTGTCATGTTCCCATCAGGTGGGCAGGAGAGACATCCTCCAAATGCCTGTCTGAGACTGGGGTAAGAGAGGGAACATTACAAATGGCTCTATGGCAAGAAAAATGTGAGTTAGAGTTCACCAGCTTTATAGGAACAAAAGGAACCAACCAAGAGCTGCAGCTCATTAAGAAACTGGGCTTTATAATTTCTTGTGTTTGCAGTACTCCTGGCATTTCAAAAAGTGAGATGCACCTTTTACACTGTGAATGATTTCTCCTCTGGAGAGGTGATTCTCACACTATTAATTTTTAGCACCAGTGGAGTGTGATAGCAGAGTCTGGCTGCAGATGAGACACCATCTGATCTTGTCGTGGCTCAGCCCGATTAGTCATCCAGGAGGCAGATTTAGGGGTGGTTTATGATCCTCACCTCTGATATGACCTCCAGCTACTCTGAAACAGTCCTCCCACAGCAAAAGCTTTGCTTTCCTTGGCTTGTAAATCTCAAATAATCCAACTGTCTATGAGACTTTATATCAGGATGGAGACAGTCATGCCCTGGTATCTGCTGAGCTTCGTGAGAAGGCTCTGAGGGGATGGGTGAGTCAGTGCTCCTAACACAACCCCTGCCTCTGCTCTGGGGTCGCTGCTACCTCACAAAGCTGGAAGAGTAGCCCTGGTGCAGAGATATGTTATCAGACCCTTGACATGACTGTTTAAGGGGATTCAAGTCAAGCTTCATTCTGATGAAGTGGCTCCTGTGACTGTGGTGAATAAAGCTTATTGCTCCCAAACTTGGAGCTATCCATAGACACACCATGTATCCATAGACATTTGTATAGACACACCAAAGAGAGGATGGGAATGATAAATTTCCCTGGGTTCCTGGAAATAAGCTTCAGGCCAAATCCCAAAAAAGATTTATTTATTTTTTGCTTTGGACCCTTTATATATAAAAATCTAAGTAATAAATTAGCCTGTCAAGATATCTTGAAGAAGCTTTATCAGCTCTACTTAGGTAGTAGGGGGTTTTATGAAGAGCAGAAAGGGAAGCAGCTTTCTTTTCCAGGGTTGCCCTTGTTTGTTGAGATGGAGGCTGCTGTCAGAAGCACTCATGTTTTCAGTTATTCAGTCTCTGTGAAGGAGATTAGGCTCACCCTAAATTGGTGTCTCTTAACAAACTGTTCCCAGCTGTTCCACATACGAGCATGGTTGAGAAGAGACAGAGAAATAGTTTTATATGACTGGGTGGTTGTTCGGTTCTTTTCTTGTTTATTTTTCTGTGATTTTTGAGAAGTTTAGGAAGACTAAACCAAGATACTTCTTTTGTTTTAATCCTACCTAGCAGTAGGACAGACCAATTTCTTGGTCTGTAAGTCAGACATGGTAGGAGGTCTTTAAATGCTGGAGCAACCCACACAAAGTGTTTCTTTCCACACTTAAGAAATGGTTATAACAACTCTTTCCAGAGATGCAATTAAGAAATGATCCAGTTCCCTGCCTGCCAGTAAAGGCTTTCTTTGAGACTCGGCTGGAAGGCTGCGGTAATAAAGGAGGTGAAATTTCTTCTAATGCATGGGAAGAATAGATTGATTTTCTGGAGAAATTGTGGCTCTCCCGTCCCTGGAAGCGTTCAAGGCCCAGCTGGATGGGGCTTGGACCTACCCGATCTATGTTGGCAGTTAGGTTTCTTTCCTTTTGTTCCTTTTTATGTACAGAATTTCCCCCCCTAAGTTGCTAGGAAACACAAACGACTGGGTACTTAGGAAAACAAAAGAAGTGGCCAAGCTCAGGGGAGGAGGGCATGTGGATGCACTTCTCTTCTCAGGGACTTTCTCTCCGAGGGGCAGAAAGGACTTAGAGTAAGGACTTGCAATCTGAACCTTTCTCTCATTCTATGGCTAAGTCCTGGGAAGGACAGAATAGCATGATTAAAAAGTGCAGTTTGTTACTTTGCTGTGGAATTGTCCTTGTTCCAGTACCTGCTGACCAAGACAGATGCTGCAAGCAGAGAGGAGTTTGCTCACACTCCCCTACTCCAAGCAGTCACTGCTGGCCAATGCCAGAGGCAGCAAAATGCAGCAGAGAGGCTGGCAGGTATCACGTAAGCTGATATTTCTAGTAACTAAAGGAAACTGCCAAAAATATGAGTTGTCTTCCATTACACACCAAATTCTGTAGAAGGAGTGGCTGAGGGATGAAAGACAAAAGCAATAAAGATTATGTTGTGTAGTAGATTAATATAAAAACCCCATTTTTCCTCAAAGAGATGGTCTCTCTGAAACACCCTTTAGCACTCAGTAAAAAAATGTTGGGGTCATACAAAATGAGCTCCATGAAAATGTCAGCTGAACACTCAGCTATGACTAAAAATATTCAGGAAAAGCTATTGTAGGGAAGTCATTACCTGGGAAGGGATAGAGAGCTACAGGATGATGTCACTTAAGAAACCACAGAGTATACAGTTCTTGAAAGGTCTTTTGCACTCTGAGCTTTACTCCTCATCAAAAATATAGCAGAATTAGAAAAGATTTTAAAGGATCAGAATGAAGAATGTTATTTATAGAAATGTATGAAAAGATATACTGTCCAGTCTCATAAGAGATTACATGAGACAGACACAATAAATATCTCTACAAAACAAGGCATTTCAGATTATAGAGAATAATCACACATTATTTCTAATGATGACAGAATTTGGGTCATCAAATGATTTTATATACCAGTAGGCTTATAAAAATATCAAGATTCACAATGTCTTGAGCTGGTTAAGCTGTCTGGGTGAAAGCTTTTGAGGTGGGACAGTGCAGGAAGGAGTTGGATGCCAGTTTCCCAAGTCTTGATCCCATGCCTTGCTTCCTGCAGGTCTATGATACTTTTGTGATGCTCTGCAAGTAATTAATACCAATTCTACACTAAAATGAAACCAGCAGTGGCTGAACAATGAGGATTCAGACAGGAAATGCCTATTCAATGACCTTTCAATCCATTTGCATGTGAAACCTAGAGCAGACAGCAGAACCAATTCATCTTCAATCCCTCTTACTCTATGTAATCACTGGCCCTTGTCCTCTTGCTCTAAATTAATATTTGTCCCTGCTAGGAGGTTTCTGGCTGTTTACATATTGAAATATTTTCCCTTTTATCCCTTGTGGTGGCCTAATGTCTCATTCCCTCTTGGCTTCCCTGCTTTTCTGAGTCAAAATTTCTCTATATGGGACCATTTCAAACAAGAAACAGCTCTGACCATGGCAACTGCTGCCTTGTCAGCTTTCATTTCTACAGATGATGACTAATGCTTCAGCTTATGATTGTGCTGGATTTTTGTTCTCTACCCCAGTGCTTGGAACATTGATATGGGATATTTAGTCTACAGAGTTCTCAACATATTGGTCCCATTAGGACCTCATCTGTGACTGATGGCATCTCTGGAAATGGCTCTTCTACCAACCACACAGTTTAATTCCTGTTGTTGGCTTCTGTTAACATGCCCTTGGCTTGCCCTGAGCAAAGGGCTGGGATCAGTATCACACCCTCCAGTCCTTCTGTGGGAACAGGCTACTCTCCATCCTTTGGGATCTCCCCCAGCTCCACCCTTTCTCCTTTTGTATCTTCCAGTCATCTCTGGAGCCACCAAATGATGATATTTTTCTGTCTGAGAATGTTAGTGATGGCTCACCCAAAATGCTCATCATGGTGTGTGTGAAAGTTGCTGTTAGGAAGAAAACTCGTACTGCTACTGGCTGCAGTTCCTCAAATAGAGTGAAGGCTTCAAGGCAAGTGAAGACCCAAAACTTACATCCAGAAGCTCTCAGGGGAAGGACACTTAAAAATCTGAAGGGGAGACATGACAGACAGGGGAGTTATGCAGTTATGTCCTTCACAAAACACCTCTGATTGTTCTGACAGCTCTCTAAGGGCTTGTGGCATTTGCATACAGACTCCTGACAACATCATAGAATCAGAATAGTTTGGTGGGAGGTGACCTTTAAAGATTGTCTAGTCAAACACCCTGCCATGGGCAAGGACACCTTCCACTAGACCAGTTTGTTCAGAGCCTTGTCTTACCTGGCCTAGAATATTTCCAGGGATGAGGCATTTGCCACCTCACTGGGCAATCTGTGCCAGTGTTTCATCATGCTCACAGTAAAAAATATTTTCCTCACATCTAGTCCAAATCTACCCTCTTTTGGTTTAAAATCAATACCCCTTGCTTTATTTCAACAGATCCTACCATAAAGTTTGCCCCCATCTTTCTTATAAGCCCCCTTTAGGCTCTGGCAGGGGCTCTGAGGTCTCCCTGGAAACTCCTCCTGGCTGAACACCCCCAGCTCTCCCAGCCTGTCTCCAGAGCAGAGGTGCTCCAGCCCTCAGAGCATCTCTGTGACCTTCTCTGAATCCACTCCAGCAGCTCCATGCCCTTCTGATGTTGGGGACCACAGGGCTGGAGGCAGCTCTGCAGGTGGGGTCTCACCTGAGTGTGGCAGAGGGACAGAATCCCATCCCTGGAGTTGCTGGTCACACTTGTGGATGGTTGGCTGTTTGGTCTTCAGTCACACATTGCTTTGTCATCTCCAGCCTTTCATCCCCTACCACCCCCAGCCTTCTCAACAGGGTTGCTCTCAGTCATCAGCTGCATTGCCAACAGGTTCAAGTTGAACTCCAGCAGCTGCTACAAACACTGAATAAACATTTGGTAAGAGGTTTACTTTCCCCAAGGATCATCCCATGTACACCAGACAAAGGAGGCATTTGATGCATCTCCACTTTACTGCTGATGTGCTGAGCAGGTTTAAGAGGTATAAGGGCACCCAAATACTATGGAAATCAACAGGATCTGGGCATGTGTGTACTTCTGAGGACTTCAGGTTTTACTTTTAAAAGAATTTGGTGACTGTTGCAGAATATGGCTTTTTTTGCCCCTTGACACATGATGAAAACCTCAGATCTGCAGGGTAGAAAGTACTGTCTTCCTTGAGACAATATATACAGAGAAGAGATCTCCAAAGTTGGGGAAACAAAGATTTTTCACTAGCCAGGTCAGAAAACTGAAACATGCTTTAAACAACTCTAGCCAAGATATAACACTTCTGCTTCAGCACCAGGCTTTTTATCCTTGCTGCGAGATTCCATTGCCCAAAATTTCTGTTCAGAGAATATTTCCCATTCCATGACAGTGAGGATCTTGACAGCATGTGTCCCAGCAAAGAGTAAGAAAAGCCTTGGATACGTCAGGGTATCAAATCTAGTCTCTTCCTTATATCCAGTGGAGCAAGAACGACATCCTGGGTCACTTGTGTGAAGAAGTAACTATCCATAGATGGACATTGTCACCTGGCTGTCCCCTGTGCAGGGTGCATCAGCTCAAGGCTCAGAGCTTCTCTGTAGAATCAGGTAGAAGAAGGTACCAACCTAAGACTTGTCTTTAGGGCTTTGATGTAAAGTCTAATCAAAGCCTTGGCTGGAAGAGATGAACATGTGAGTGCCAACTAGCAGGGATGTAATATCCTCAGGTCTAGACAGTAGTTGAGTAAGCAGTTCTGTCTGTCATATCCATCACAACAGGGACAGACAATTACTAATGTATTTAAATAGATGCCAGATCTGGCAAAGCATTTTAGCCAAGACTGCAGACTACTCTGTGACAGAGCTGGGATCAAAAGCTGACCCTTTGACCTCCAGTTGAGTGCTTCAACCATGTGAGCACATTTGCTGTGCTATTTGCTCTCCCTTTTCATGAACTTTTCTGTATTTATCATACCTAATCTGTCCCCTCTTTCCAGTGCAAGTTGCAATGAACAGAAATGTATTCCTGGTCCTCAAACCATTTCTTTTTATAAGTCTCTGTAAAACATGTTCTTTGGGTGTTTATTAATTACAAGGGTTGTGAGACAGGAATTTCAATTCCTGTAGGAATTTACACTAATGAATGTATTCAGTCAAATAATGATACTGGGAATTTCATTCAAGCAGGGGTTTATGCCATTAGATCACAGGAAAAGTTTCCTGAGACATGTGGAACAAGTCAATACTTCTGAGGCTTCAGCTATAAGCCTTAAATGTGCTGATCCCTCACACACTGTCTGCAGAACAGGTAAGTGGGCCAGAAATACTGACAGGGCATCAAGGGGCTGCAGGATGGCTGGGAAATTGTTGTTGATGGTTAGGGTCCAATAGATTCCCTAAATTAGTCAAGGGCTGGTCATGGGAAGTCCATGGTAGGAAGGTAGGAGGTCCAAGGTCAGAAGAAGCTCAAGCAAAACAGGGAGAAACACAGAGATCTGCAGAACCTGAACATTTTGGACAGTGAAATAAACATCCAAAACTGGAGTCTGGACTTTATGTCCTCTTCACTACCTTGAGCCTTTAGGTAATGCATCCTTATAAAGAGCCACAGTATTTGGTATTTAATCTAAATACCTTCTGTCAGTCCTACAGACACGAGCACAACTTCTTGTTGCTGCCCTGGTGGTTGTCAACCAGTTCAGAGCAGCATTTTCTGTCTCTCCAAGAGAAACAAGCATCGTGATGGCCTTTTCTGTGACTTCCCACCAGGTGGTTTTCAAGTCCATCCTTCCCTCAAGGGTTAAACTAACTGCAACAAAGATCAGCTACCAGTGGGGACAGCTTCATGTCTTCATGTCTCTGCAGAAAGGGAGACTTTGAAGCACAATGTGTGCATGCTGCTGCTTCATGTCCTTGCAGACTTCTATCCCGAGGACTCCCAGTCTATATGCCTACTTTCCCAAACTTGTTTGCTGTGGCAATTCCAAGCGCCTTTTGACTTCTCTTGGAATAAAAGCTCCTCACAAGTGTTGTTTCAGATGCTGTCCCTGCTCCCTGTTCTTGCTCCCTACGACTCTTGGTATTTTCCATCTGTGCTATTTCAGCCACTTTGCCCTGTGTCTTTCCAGGGTGGGGCTAAGCTATAAAAGGGATCTGACTATCTTCCCTCGTTCCTTGGCACAGAGCCCTGGGCTATACACAGCTTGGCTAAATCATTCCATGCATTCCTTTTGCTCTGTAGTAAGAGCATAATTCATTGCAAAGGTCTTTTTCACCATGCTCTCCTGCAACAGAAAATTACTGTTTTGCAGCTGCCTTGACTCACAGATCTTGGGATGAACTTAACTCAAGCATCTTGTGTGCACAAAGATTCCATGGCAGCATTGAATAATAAACAGATGCTGAAAGTGTGTGCAATGTGTAAGCAGCACGAAAATGCTTTATGTTCCTAGACAGACATTTCACCCAGATCTTCCTCCTGCTGCCAGTTTCCAGTCAGAAATACATGGTTTCACCCAACAGCTGAAATGTCAGACTTTTATGAAACATGCCTCAGTTACCATTTGGTGGACCATGACCCAGCTCTGCCTTTTCCATTGCTGGGAAATGAACCCTTGCTGTGATGAGCCCTTGGTTTCTGACAAAGCAGACATGATGACATTGCATAAAGGCCATGTTCCACTCCAAGGATAAGGACTACCCACAGTTTGAGCTTTCCTCTACAGAAACTTGGGAAGCAATACGAACTCACATGAGCTACATCATGCCAACTGTCTTTGAAAGAGGGTCTCAGGATTAAGAAGGGCATTTGCCTGATCTCTAAAGCCTTTTGCAGGCATCAAAAGTCACAACTACTTTACTAAGGGTGGGGGCCATGGGGAATCCTGTTTCTGTCTCCAGTGCATAGCTGTTGGCACTATATATTCATACTTTGTTCTTGTGTCTTCTCAGAAAACATTTGAATCCATCAGCTCCATCCTGCAGCCCCAGATGATGTTTTACACTGTGGTGGCCAGGACAGGTGTCTGTCTTTGGCTGTGCATGGGGTGTCCTGCAAGGGACTGTGCAAGCAAGATCTCCTGGGCAGTGGTGGAAGACTGTGTGAAGTGGAGGGTGAAAAGTTATAGAGTTGGCTCATTCCTAAAGGTAAATTAGCTTCTCTTTACTCAGGATGATCATGAAGGTGGAACTGGGAATTATTTGGGGAGATAAATTATAGGATTTCATTGACAATCTCCATTTCCTGCAATTAGAGAGAAATGTATGGGACAAGGTAGTTAGAATTTTTAAAGTGTTTTCACAACTAGTTTTATCTCCCAGAAACCTTCCATGCCAAAAACCCATCCAAGTTCCTTATTACTGCTCATTTTCAAACCCAGGCTGGATATCCAAAGTCCAAGATGGCTAAAATTTCCAGGATCCATCCACAGCCTGCTTGTTTCACCCATCCTGAAGAAAGAACTGAGAATACCTAAAATTTGTCAGATCCTTTGGGCAGAGAAGTTATATCCTTCAGCATCTGGTGTCATGGTGAACATGGGACCCCACTGACCCCACTCCTTCCTAGAAGATGACCATGTTTGCTTATTCACTTGCACACCAGATTTTTGTTGTATTCAGAGCAGTAACTGAACAGGTTGTGAAGTGAATGCACATCATCTCTGTGGTCTACAGAGTTTTTTACTGGGGACTTGGAAAGGTCAGTACAACAGCATGCCTTTTTGCTTCCCTGTACTTCAAACTTCAGACCTCTAGCTAAATATTTGGCTTATGCTATGGACAGCTGCTGGAATGCAGCTTCTGTAATACTTGGAAAGGGTGAGAGGACACTGCCTTTCTTCAAAGGGTCTTATAACTGGGGAAATAAGACTCTTCTTGGAAGAGTCTTGCCATAGTACATTGGATGTGCTGGATGGTTCCCATAGGATGCCCATAGGAAATGGCTTTTCCTTAGCACAGTTAGAAATGTGACCTTGCAACTAGTGCTGTGGGTGATGACCTTGTGAGGAAAAGGGCACTGGGATTTTCAGTGAGAAGCCAGGAGGGAATATTTTATATGCTTTTTGATAATTTGCTCCAGGGCTTATAGATTACATCCTGTTAAAAGTCTCCACTTATTAGTAAGCACAGAGTTTAAATTCCATGTGAAGGGTAGGGGATTTCACATGGGCCTCTCTGCTCTAACAAATCTGAAACACTTAACATATATTCAGTGTTCTGGTGACTTCAATGAAAGAAAAATTCTGGGGGTCCACTCAAGAGTTGACTAATGAATTACAGTCATACCAATCCAGATGCTTTTTCCTCAACTCAAATCTGAGTCAGATTTCTTGTTGCTGGCTCTATCTCCATTTCTTTACTAATGTACCCACCGAGGTCTATAAAATGCTCAGAATACTATGAATTCAAAGATTCTTGTCTGAAGATAGCACTACCACAGATTGTGCTTCAATGATGCATGAGAAACTTAATATTTAGTACCAGACAACAAACCTCCTTGCTGATACAAAGCAATTCAGAAAAAAATAAAGGTGACCTGTGAGGACACTAAACCACTGCTTTCTCTTCTAGGTCTTGCCCAAGTGACAATGCCTGTGTTTGAGGAAAATGTCACTCCAGGTAGTACCAAGATCTGTGTTTATGGAATCATAAAGTCATAGAATTGGGTAGGAAGAAACCTTAAACATTATCCAGTTCCAGTGCCCTTTTACAGACAAGGACATCTTCCACTATCCCAGGTTTCTCCAATCCCCATCCAACCTGGCCTTGAATACTTCCAGGGATGGGACAGCCACAGCTTCTCTGTGCCAGGGCTTCACATGTTAAGATGAAATTTAGTTAGTTAAGGGGCTGATGCCCATGTAAGAAGCTGCTTTTGTGTGGTCTGGTTCTGCTTTCAAGGAAGAAGGCTGATGTCTACAATCTGCTCTCCAAGCTTTAGCATAAATATGGGACTTGTATTTAGCATCAACAAGTCTCAAAAAACCTGGAGGGAAAAAAATCCTTTTCATCCATCATCTTCAG
This sequence comes from Toxostoma redivivum, assembly GCA_013397375.1. Classification (NCBI taxonomy): domain Eukaryota; kingdom Metazoa; phylum Chordata; class Aves; order Passeriformes; family Mimidae; genus Toxostoma; species Toxostoma redivivum. The sequence continues at coordinate 493,160 of VXBI01008388.1, read as the reverse complement.
GAGGGCAGGCCATGAACAAACACACAAAGAGAAGTCCCAAGGGCACCTGGCAGCACAGAACATGGTACCCAACACAGAGTGGTGAGCATAACCCACCTGCATGCCTTGATCTGGGGTTCTGCACGCAAATAAGCAAGAGCATCCATCTGCCCACCAGACCAGGACTGTGGTCAAAAGGCTTAAAATGCTTATATTTCATTAAATTTCAAATGAGATTTTTAAGGCTGTAAAAAAGATGCGGTCAGGGTGACCTGGAAGCCTGGAAGATATCAGCATCTTCCCACAGTGTCTTCTTCAGTATCCAAGTTTTTCTGAGTTTTTCCATCCAGGCTGTATGCAATTTTGCACATTTTTTCAGTTATGCATATTCATGCTATGGCTCCTCCCAGCCATGCCCAACAGATACATCTTGGTGCTCCAGTTATTGCAACTTCCTCTACTCTCTTTTATATAACTGAAAAATAAGGATTTTTAGAAAATACTTCTAAATAAATTTAATCATCTCTCCTAACTTTATATACCAGAATTTGCTTTTTTTTTTTTTTTCTTTAGCTCATAATCAGAAATCAGATGGTCTTCTTACCTCAGGCCTCTTTATGCTTGTCGTACCTTGTTTTGGTTTGGTCTGTAAGTTTGGACTTCACCTACAATTGATGTATTTGCTGTGTCCTAGGCCTCCAGGAGAATCATACGTGGACCTGGATGGCATGTTTCAGTTCCTGGCTATGTCCTCTTGGGAGATGTTTTTCTGTACTTCCGTTCCCACACAGTATACAGAAGAATAAATCTTCTTTGCCCACTATTTTTAACTACTTGCTCTAGTTATGCCATTTAGTCCATATTTGTAGAACATTTCACACAGCCCTGATGGAGATGATGTCAGACACTACCAGAACCTCAGTGAAAATGACATTTTTAGGAAAATAAATTCTATTATCAGTGAGAAATTCCTACTGAAATTGGTCATTTGGGTGCAGAAGTGCCTTCAGAAATATTGAAAGTATGTAGGTTACAGTAGATAAACTATAATAAATATTGGACATCAATTCTTTCTGTCATATGGGGCTGGAGCAGAGATCATCAGACTCCAGAGGGTCTTTGTTATGAAGTTCACTAAAAGAAATCCAGATCCCCTGAGCAACAGAAGAAGGTATTGCCAACAGCAGACTGGACACACTGCAGATATGTGAGTTCTTTAAATACCCTCTCCAAATCTTCAAGAGGAACAGTTAGCCATTCTGAACCTGGGGATATTTGGGGAGCATGTGTATTTGTACTTTATTTACTTATATATTTTTTTCCCCACTCATAATCTGATCCCCTTCATGTTCCAGGAAAAAAAAAACAACAAAGCCCTGGTGCAAACAATTATCACCCTAACAGTCAAGGTTGTTTTCATTTACTCGCTTACAGAACAGACAAGTTGGGAAAGAATTCTTAGTCATGGATCTGGTCCTGCAAAAAGGGAAATTCCTGGGCAGTGAATTAGCACAGCAACATCCCAACTTTTTTTCTTTTTTTT
>VXBI01008388.1:404852-491600 GCA_013397375.1 Toxostoma redivivum | reverse complement strand
TTTTTTTTTTTTTTTAATGAGCACTCTACAAGTGAGCATCAATTAAACTTTTTAAATTATTTGTCATTATTTTATTCTGATCAGCACTTCCCATGGAGCAATTCTCATCTGCATGGATTTAGCTCATATTGGCTTTACCTTTCTGGTATCATGATGAGGTGACTTTCTGCTGGAAACAGAAAAAAGAACAGGATTTCACACTTCCACCTTGGATGGGTAGTGGTAGGATATGGTTCAAACCTCATGATGGAGTGATCATATTGCAGCCAGGCAGGTTCCTGACTCAGGTGTGAGTTTGATTTAATGATCATAGAATGGTTTGGGTTGGAAGAGACCTAAAAGATTATCCAGTTCCACCCCCTGCCATGGGCAGGGACCCCTTCCACTAGACCAAGTTGCTCCAAGGCTCATCCAACCTGGCCATGAATATTTCCAGGGATGAGGCAGCCACAGCTTCTCTGGGCAACCTGCGCCACGGCTTCACCACCCTCACAGACAAGAATTTATTCCAATTTAAATCTACTTTTTCAGTTTCAAGCCATTTCCCCTTGCCCTGTCTGTACATGCCCTCTCCATCCTTCTTGTAGACTCTCTAGGATTTACCCATAGTTAATCTACATTTTTATCTGTCAGCTTGACAGAGAAATTTGGCCAATATAGATACTGCTATCAAGCCTTGGTATGCCCTATTCCATGAAAGAAAGGCTTTAAATGGTTCAAAAAGAAGCCAGAAAATTTCCCTGGGAAACACTACAGAAAACAAGTTATACAATACTGAACTGAAGATAGTCCAGTGTCTGACATTTAGTTGCAATTTCTATATCTGCTGGTCAAATAATACAAGCACAACAGAATAGATTATCTGGGGAAACCTGAAAACATGTTTATTGAAGGTAACATGGAAAATGTGGCTTCTTAAATGTGTCTCCATTCCCATTTGAAATTATTAAGGTGGAAACAGCTTCAAACTGACAGAGGGCAGGATTCAATTGGATATTTGAAGGATTTTCTTGGATATGAGGGTGCTGAGGCCCTGGCACAGGTTGCCCAGAGAAGCTGTGGCTGCCCCATCCCTGGAAGTGTTCAAGGCCAGGTTGTACAGGGCTTGGAGTAACCTGGATAGTTGGAATAGTGGAAGGTGTCCCTGCCCATGGCAGGGGTGTGGAACTGGATGACCTTTAAAGTCCCTTCCACCCCAAGCCCTTCCATGCTTCTATGAAATCAAAGTTCCAATAGCACTGGAACCATTTTAGATGTAATACTCTAAGGCATCATATTTCATCCTTCTGGCTTCTTAAGCACTACCACAAAATAACTTATTCATAACTTTGTCTAACACATTCCATGCCACTTCTGACCACCCCAGGGCCTTGACAGTGAAACCACCAGTTGTGAGGTGCAAGTCATTCAAAGAGCACTGAATCAACCAGTATTTTCCTGGTGGAAAGGTGGGCCCATTTTAAAGAAGGAGAAACAGAGGCATACACAAGGTTTGGATCAGTCTTACCAAAAGCATCCTTTGGTTTGAGTCACCCCAGGGCTCTCCTTGTAATCCAAGGGAAGACACTCTTAGGGTACAATTCACCTTCTTGCAAGGCAGTGTCTAAAAGAAATCAGATGAACCACAGCCTGAAAGTGCCTCCTCTCTACTGACTGCAGGGGCAGTCATGGATGGCTCAATCAGGTATAGACATCAACACAAACATCTAAAGTCATGTGTTGAGGAATCACATCTTCTGTGGATTGCCCAGCACCTGACAGCCATTTAGCAATTGCAGCAAAGTCAGAAGCTCTTCTTTAAGATTAAAATAAAATAATAAAATTTTTAAAAGATCCAACTGGTAATCTGGTCTGAGGTCCCATGACTGTAATCTGACTCAGACTCTGTTATTTTTCATATTTACATCTCTGTAGCAATAGGAAGTCAACACATTGTGGACCACAGAAAATGCAACAACTTTCTGCTGCAATAGTATTGCCAATCCCAGTGAAAACTCTGGGGGATCTGTGTGGAATCAGGCTCATGCTTTGTGTATGATGCATGCAGTTGATGCAATTGATACACTAGGAGTGGAAAACCTGACCCCAAATATCCTGTAATGTATGTTTTGTATTACTTTTTGTTCCCTAAGTTACTGCTGCACTCCTGAGTTCAAAAGAACAATGGAGAAGGTGGGCTGCTCTTCCAGCTTCCTCCTGGAAAAGTAATAGGAATCTGAACAAATTCCCCATGGATCTGAGACTTGACACAAATGAAATCTTTCCAGAAATGGAACCCAAACACCACCTAGTCCTACTTTTTCCGTGAGCTGTGGGTTTTAGGAGAAAAGTCAGTGATAAGAAGAGGGCATTTTCACCTGGAGATGGTCCACTGGCATGTATTCAGTGGTCTCATGGCATTTCAACAATGGTCAGGTGCCTACAAGAAAAACCACGACCCAGCTGATATTCTTCCTTGCACTTGCAAAAGACTGCTTGGAGCTGTACAGGTTTTTTAGCTCAGACACTGTCTCTTTTTTTCTTCTCAAGGGGATGGTTCCAGCAGACATAGCATGGAGAGCTGTAAGAAATGAGGAATTTTGCAATGTCTCTAGATTGAAACCACCAGAAACCTTGAAATGGCAGAAGGGTGCCTTCAACTGAAATGAAGACCCGAACAAGGAGATTTTTCCTCATCCTGGTATGAGCTGTGCTCTTTGCTGGGGTGGCCCTGGCTAGATTCAGAGCAGGATGGGGAGAAATGTTCTAGTGTTGCTTGATTTTTTATGATACAATTCCTAAGGACTCAATACCAGGATCAATAAGGACCAAAACTCTACATTCTGGGCACACAAGAGAGTTTGTTACTGTTGGTTACCTTTCCTGAAGGTGCCTTTGCCACAGCTTTTGTGATCCAATTCCTTGGTAAACCTACATTTCCCTGTTGAGGATCACAACTACCATGTACATTTTTCACAACCCCCTGAAGCATCGGGGCTTACTTTAGAGTTCAGTTTAGTTTGTCTTTAGTGTAGACACTCAGTTTTACAGAGTGAAATTTGCAGGCATATGAGTCAAAACTGGGTTCCTACAGCCATGTTTAGGTTTTCTGAGAAATGTGATTCTCATTCAGAGAAGTGTCAAGAAGCTTTCTGTAGCCATGGAAAGCAGAGGTGCTCAGCACCTTTGAAATATTATCAGCCTTGAAGAGTCTAAATATAGGTTTTAAGGTCTAATTTGAGAGTATGGTTTAAAAAGAAAGAAAATTCAGTGGTTTTTCTTCCCTTGAATATCTAGAGTATAAAAATTCTAGTGCAATATACTATCATATACTTTCAATTCTGATTATTTCACTTACCAAGAAGCTGCTGTTCAATAGACTTAAGATACTTGTTCAAAATAAGTTTGATGTAGTATCTATGTTGTGCCATTGCATTTTGGGGAAGTTTAATTTTAAATTATTTTAAATCCCTATTTTAAATATCTATCATGAATACAGTCCTATTAATCCCTTCAAGATGCAAAGTATGAGGACTATTTTTTTTAAATAACAAAGCAAGAATAAAAAAGTTGTACAAATATATGCACATGACTTATGTCATGTTTCAAAAGCAGAGAGCACAGTTTTTGTAAGATGTCATTTAACTGAGACATCTGATAAATTTCCACTGAATGACGTGCATTTGCATTCTTAATTTAGCCAAATATTCTGTCCTGTATTTTTGTTGGAAAATACTCAGAAGAGTGATGCAATGATCCGAGATTAGAAAAAAAACCCATGAGAATGTCTCAGATTTTACCCCTGTCCTCAATAGCAGCATATGACAGGAGAGTGTTGTACCAGGGATGTCACCCAGAGACTTGTACAGTCTTAGGCTGCAATAAAGGATGTGACCAAAGGTATGTATTCTATTCCCATCTGTTGAAATCAGCTGGGACAGTGATCCTTATCTCTGTGGGAGATACCCTCTGCTAATGGATCATCTGTTAAAACCAGGTGGAGCAGTCATACTTATCTTTTCCACAACCCATCCTTCTTCCAGGGAGGTATCTTCTGTTAATGGGCCATTGGGTCCCACTGCATGACTGATAAAATTACATCATCCCATTGGGAGATGTCCCAGCCACGGGGAGGAGCCAAGTGTCTCCTACCTAGAAAAAAATCTGAGATCTGGAACACCAAGGCAGCCTTTTCCCACTGGATTCCAGAGGAAAACCGGACCTTTCCACATCATTACTGGACCTCTAGAGGAAAACTGCACCCTTCTACAGGACCGCTGCTTCTGCTGAACCACATCTGTCACTGCAGGAGGATTGCAGCCACCATTTAAACAGACTGCTACCAACACCCTGACTGACAGGGTGTCAGGTTGTATTCTGACTTTGTCAGTGTTTTGGGGTTTGTTCTTTGTAATACTGTATTTCTGTTTCAATTTTCTTAGTAAAGAACTGTTATTCCTATTCCCATATCTTTGCCTGAGAGCCCCTTAATTTCAAAATTCTAATAATTTGAAGGGAGGGAGTTTACATTCTCCATTTTAAAAAAAGAGGCTCCTGCCTTTCTTGGCAGACACCTGTCTTTCAAACCAAAACACACACTGGCTGTGATCCATGGCCATTATTTCATGTGAGCACCAGGGATGGAGCCAGGAGAAGTTTGAGGAGTATCAAGAAGGATTTCAGAGCCCTGGCTGTGGTGGTAAGAGACTCAGAAGTGCAGGGAGTTTTTTCCTGGGTGCTCCTGGTCAAAGGGAAAGTGTCTGACAAGTCCAGTTGAATCTGGGGATTCCACAAATCCTTACAGGACCAGTGCCATAGCCAGGGATTCAGATATTTAGAATGTGGGACTTGCTATGAGAAACCTGCTCTGCTGGGGACTGATGGGGTCCTTCTGTCAGAAAAGTGAAAAAGCAATTTTGGTTATAAGCTGGCCAACCTGGCAAGGAGGGCTGTAAACTGAAGTTGCTGGGGAAAGAGAACCTCAATCCATCCCACTCCTACCAGCCTGGTGCCAAGGCCAGCAACAGATGCCCAGAACCTGGAGAGAGATCACAGGTCAGCAGAAGAACACCTGAAGTCAGTCACTAATTCAGCTTAAATGCCTCTGTGCAAACACACACAGCACGGGGAATACAAGGGGAGACATGCACACACATGCAGCACTGTAAATCCAGCAGGACCATGGAGATGTGGTGGGATGGCTGCTGTGCCTGGAGTGTCGGAATGGTGGGATACAGGAAGGACACTGTCCTAGATTTCAAGAGACCAGCCTTTGGTGTCTTCAGGGATCTGCTTGGAGTATCATGTGATAAAGCCTCAGAGGGAAGAGGGCTTAAGAAAGCTGTTAAATATTAAAGGATCATCTCTTCCAAGCTCAGGAGCAATGCATCCCAGCAAAGAGGAATTCAGACACAAACACCAGGAGGCCTATGTGGATGAACAAGGAGTACCTGGACAAAGTCAAACACACAAAAAAAAAGCCTTCTGAAGATGGAAGCAAGGAAAGGTAACATGGGAGGAAAGCAGAGAAGTTGTCTGAGCAGCCAGGAATCAGGTTAGGAAAGATAAAGCCTGAGTAGAATTAAATCTGGCTGGGGATGCAAGGGCAGCAAGGAAAGTTTCTAAAGGTATTTTGGTGATAAAAGACTAGGAAAAATGTATGCTTCTTCCTAAGGAGATGGGAGACTTGGTTACCCAGGATGTGGAGCAGGCTGAGATACAAAATGATGTTTTGTCTTGGGCTCATTGGCAAGTGGTCCAGCAGCAAGGAGGCCATGGAGATGTTCCAAGGGCTGGAGCTCCTCTGCTCTGGGGACAGGCTGGGAGAGCTGGGGCTGTTTGGCCTGGGAGAGAGCAGGCTTTAGGGAGACCTCAGAGCCCCTGCCAGAGCCCCTGCCAGAGCCTCCAAGAGCTGGAGAGGGACTTTGGACAAAGGCCTGGAGTGACAGGACAAGGGACAATGGCTTCCTACTGCCAGAGGGCAGGATTAGATGGGATATTGTGCAGAAATTCTTGTCTGTGAGGGTGTTGAGGCTGTGGCAAGATTGCTCAGAGGAGCTGTGTCTGCCCCATCCCTGGAAGTGTTCAAGGCCAGGTTGGACAATTCTTGGAAGAACCTGGTCTAGTGGAATGTGTCCTCCCCATGGCAAGCTATTGGAACTGGATTATCCTTAAGGTTTCTTGCAACCCGAATAATTTTATTACTCCATGATTTTGTATTTAGCTGAAGATGTAGGTTTTGAACTCCAGGCCATGTTTTTTTTCTGTATTGGACCAACAAATCAAAAGAAATATAGCTAATTTACCAGTTGCTTATTGAAATCCCATTAAAATTTTTCAACAGCCATTTATTTCTCCCGAGTTATTTTCTTGCGTGGTCCTGTTATCAGTCAGGAAGAATAAAAAAGATATATCTGATGCATAAATTTAATTATCTCATTTTAGGATCAGCTATAGAATTTAACTTCTTTTTATAAAAATAAATGGGACTTCTGTTGCAGGTGAGAGTTTTCAAAGGATACCTGCTGAGTTTCTGAGCATGTGTATTATCTTCAGTATGATGACATGTTGTCTGAAGCTTAGATATTTTAAGTCAAATTAAGACATGATTTACAGTTTGCATCACTTTTTCCAAATAACATGGAAAGTCCCCAGTTTTGAAATTTTCACCAAAAAAAAAAAGTGATGAGCTGGTATTTGCCAAAAAACCTTTTAGATAATTTTAAAAATTAAACTCAAAAGAAAAGTGGGGGGAGGAATGTGTGGTTTAAAATGTTTAACCAGCTTACACTGTCCCCTCCCTAATTCCACAGTATGGCTGCACAATCAGGTACACCCTTAAAAGGAGCATTACTCGGTAACAGAGTCGTGTACAGTGGGACCACAGCCACAATGATACATCCTGGGCCTCATCCACAGTGGGCTGATGGAAAGATTGTGATTGCCACCTTGTCATCTTCAGATGCTCAGCCCATTGCAGAGCCCACCACCACCCACAAGGGCTGCAGAAGAGAGCTCCCATCTCTGCTCTGCTCACCCACATCGAGCTGAGTCCAGACTGCTGGGCCATCATCTCCAGGGCATCTGGTATCCTTTCCTGGTGTCCAAGAGCTCCCAGCTCCTCAGAGCAAACCCAAGCAGGGCTCTGAAGTTGTGTATCAGCTGCAGACACACACAGCATCTCCCACCCCTTCCCCTCAAGGATGACCCACACCCAGGTATTATCCCAAAACACTCTTGACACCCCTCATCCGTCACCATGAGATAAGAATATATGGTGTGGCTCCAGGAAAGCAGAGCTGGGATCAAGCCAAGCATTGCATCAAGCAGATTAAAGTGTCTTTGCTCCAACAGCCACACAAATCACATGTAATTCCTCCAAGGAATTATAGTGGCATCAAAATGGAAAGCAACAAAGTGAGCTGTAACTGCTGAATGTGAAGTATGAAAAAAATCCCTTAAAAGAAAAAAAGCAGACAAAAATCTTGTGACAAGTTGTTGCAACAAATGTGCCTGGCCTTGCTTTGAGCAATCTTTGCCAATTTGAGGTGAAATTATCAATGGTTTCCTCAGGGGACTTGCTCTCTTCTGGCCTTGTGGTGGGAGCACACCCCAGGAAAATGTGGTAAGAAGGAACAATTTTATTTTCATTATTCCAAAGACTTGCACAAGATGATTTATCTTGACAGCAACAAATTCTTAGGAAGAAACTACCACTTGCTGACACATCCTACTCCAGACACATCCCAGCTGTCCAGTCCCCTCCCAGTTTGAATAGCAGAAGACCTCTCCTAGGCAGAAGAATTCAGCTTAGGGTATCACAGTGTCCTTTGTTTAACCTTTTAATGCTTTATAGGCTCCTACCTGTTAGGTTCTGCTTATTACTGACTATCAGACATCTCCTAGATAGAAATGGTGTTCCTTTATGTTCAGTTTCAGCCAAATTTGGAACAGCATCTTAAGAAACCTGATGTCTCTGCAAAGCTTAATGTGAATCCATCCCATGCTCAAGGCTTCAAAATACCTTACAGGTTTTGAGAATGAAGAGTTTAAGTGTTTATTGCCTTCAGACCTGTAAATCTATGAAATTCATAAGGAGTTAACTTCGTGTGATGCTGCAATATTACATTTTAGTCCCCTTTTTGTGAACAAGACCCAGTTTCCACCAGACACAGGAATGAGATGTTCTCACAACAGGTTTGCAAGCGAGTACTGATAAAAGTAATTAAAATGAAAGTGCTTTGAGGATGCAAAGGTCGCTAGGTAGGAGTGAGAGCAGGAGATGATGTCAGGCTAAGACAGAGGAAATGAAGAAATGGAAGCAGTCTATGCAATGGAGAACTTGCTGCTGGAGGAAACATTGCATCATATCTCCAAGTGGCATCACTGTGGTGGCAGGAGCAGGTCTGGGGGACTTTTTACCCTCCAGATCTGCTGGCAGGGGTATCAGGGTGACTGAGACCTGAGCTTAGACTCACACAAAACTCTACCCACGCACAAAGACAGAAGTGGGTTTTTCAAGTACGTCTTGCCCTTCTCAGAAATCACTATCACAAATTAAGGGAAGATAATTTGAAACTGTTCTTAGGCCACAAGTCCTCAATAGCTAATTACAGCTTACAGAGACAACTCTGAAAACATCCAGGCTACCAAAACCCCTGTCTGTCACACAACACATGTGGATTTTACCTCAGAACATTGAGCCAAACACTGGACTCAGACAACTGAGTTCAGGTGTAATTTGAGCAGCAAAGAACCTCTAATTTTTTTTACCAGTATTATGGAGACATCTCCAGGGTGTGCCTTAGAAGCTGTTTTTGGGTGTCTGCTCATTAACAGCCTGGAAACCACCATGAGAGGTGATACTGATGAAATGAAACAACACAATTTTGAGATAATATTAGTCTGGGAGGTATTATAAAGACTGGTCTTTACTGGAGGCCTCTGAGGGCCAGATGTGGAAAATGCCTAAATGCCCAAATTCCCAAATTCCCAAATGCTCACCCCTACACGGGGTGAATACAGTTTGATAAGTTTAGCAAATTAACATAATTGACAAAAATCACCAATCAGGAGCACAAGTAGTGAGGCAATTCCTCCTTGGTTCAGCCCCTTCCGAAATCCATCCCCCTCAGATGGGAACTAAACTTTGTTTATGTGTCTCAAAAAGCTGATTTTAACCTTGGTTTCCAGGAAGAATCAAGATAGGATAGGGGGCCTTGTACCTGCTGGGGCTTGGAGGTCTGGAATGTGTTTTCTCTTTCTGCCTAGGGAAAGGGTAGGGAGAAGTACTGGGACTAGCTACAAGTACAATAACAGGCTACAGAGCTACAAATACATGTGTAAAGAGCATAGAATATATAAAAGCAAGAATAATTCTGGCAGCATTACCACTATGGGGCTCAGTAGCCAGCCAAGGCACTCAGCTGCAGCGCAGCATAAAGGCACCAGCAGCTGTGTAGGTCAAGCTATAAATTCATGCCACCCACCTTCCCCCCCAGCAATATTGTTTTGATGTATTTTGAGACAGTCAAATCCCTCTGGGCCCCACTGATCCTCCTTCTTGCTCTTAAAGGGAATTGAAGGGGATCTTAGATGATTAAATTCTTCCCTGTGAGGGTGGTGAGGCCCTGGCATAGGTTATCCAGTGAAGCTGTGGCTGTTCCACTCTTGGAAATGATCAAGGCCAGGCTGAACAGGGCTTGGAGCAACCTGGTGTCCCTGCCCATGGCAGGGGGGTTGGACTAGATGGTCTTTAATGTCTTTTCCAACACAAACCATTCTATGATTCTATAAAACTCAACATTTCGCTTAAAACCCAGAAGTGACTTTGAGAAAGGACAAAGAAAAATTTGTTGACCAGCAACCTCGGCCCATTATTCTCACACACCAGATAAGATTTGTCTTTCAGATTAAAAGACTGTGACATTTAAAAATCATCTTGTAGGCTTCCTGATACATAATTTTTAAGTGGAAATTCCCCAGCTATCCCAGGCCAAAAGCAAACACTGCAGGAGAGAGGAAAAGAAGCTCATAAGATTTTACAATGGTGAGATAGGACTAAAGGCCTGGAGAGAAGAAGCCAGTGCCCTATGTAATGGAGCGCACAGATATCCATGTTATTTGACATGAGATGCATGCAGCATTTATAGGACAGAAAGCAAATGAAATGGTGCTAAGAAAACAGACAGGTCAAGAGTAATCTTTTGTGCAAAGGCAATCAGCAGCTTTGGTCTGTATTGGTGAGTGGGAGGTATGGAATTCAGTAATGCCCAGCTTTTAATGGCCACAACAATGCTGTGTTGTTCACAGTTCCTGGATAACCAAGATTTTGGTAAATGCCAATAACCTTGTGTTCTGCTGGTTTCCTGGTGCAGCAGAGGAAGCAACCAATCTGCTTAGTCATTAGCAGTTACCTCTATCCACGTATCCACACTGGATAACAGGCAGGACAGTGCCATATTGATTGCATTTCTTACAGACTGGGTCAGGAGGAATAATAACTCCACCAGTTTCCCTTGATGCTTCACCACATTTACTTCAGGAAAAACTTTGATTCCCAAGGACTGTACTGGTGTGAATTTGGGGAAAAGAAAAAGAGCAACCATTGGTCTAGGAAAAAAAACCTAAAGCACTGAGATTGGACATGAATTAGAAATATTCATCATAGAATAACAATGGTTTGGGTTGGAAGGGATCTAAAAGATCTATGGTTCTAAACTCCCTGCCATGGGCAGGGACAACTTCCAATAGATCAGGTTGTTCTAAGAACTGTTCAACTTGACCTTAAACATTTCCAATGGATAGGGCAGACACAGCTTCTATGGACAACCTGTGCCACAGCCTCAACAGACAAGAATTTCTGGCCAATATCCCATCTAATCCTGCCCTCTGGCAGTGGGAAGCCATTCCCCCTTGTCCTGCTCCTCCAGGCCCTTGTCCAAAATCCCTCCCAACTCTTGGAGCCCCTTTAGGCACTGGCAGGGGCTCTGAGGTCTCCCTAATGCCTTCTCTCCCCCAGGCTGAACAGCCCCAGCTCTCCCAGCCTGTCTCCAGAGCAGAGGAGCTCCAGTTCTTGGAGCATCCTTGTGGCTTCCTCGGGGCTCACTTTGCATGGATACTTACCCATTGAGCAAATTGCATTGGTGTGCAGGGATAAAGGTATGATACATCCCTGCCTGTCTCCCTCTGCTGCTTAACAAGAATCCTGAATCAATTTTTTTCCCCATTTATGTCATTGAAGCAGAGTTGGTATTTCCTGACTGACCCAATACACTCATTAATATAATCAACAGTCACAATTTATGATTATTCCAACCCACTTATTCCACTCAGCCTGAGCAGAAATTAATTTCCCCACTCAAAAAAAGGCCAATGACTTTTATTATTATTTAGTTTCAGACTCTTTTCAGCCCTTCGATTTCTATATGTGAGTCAATCCCCTCCAGCTGTGAATCTCGGTTAGTTTCCTGGCAAAGCAGTTTTCGTCCTGCCCAGCATTCCTTTGAGAGCACTACCCTAAAGGAACAATCATCTTGCTATTATTCTTCAGCACCTTTGCCTTCACTCTGAATGTCAATGCAGACTAGAGGTGCCAGCTGGGGTGTTTTGTAGACTGAAGTCCCTGAGCAAATTTCCTCCACTACTGTAAAACCTGAAAGAACATAAACTTGGTACAATGACATAGACATCACAGATACTGTGAGTACTCTTGGGGACACCATGGGTTTTGTATAGAGAAACCCATTCCCTTAATTTGGGTGGGATTCAAGGGTGGTGTGAGAGATGGGTGTGGATTAGGCATAAAAGAAATTATAGAGTTTATAAGATTTAGCCTATGACATAGTTTTGTGTCCTATATTGAAGTTAATCCTGTAAGATATAAATAATGGAAATTTCACAAGGTCGGAGAGGTGGGTTGCACTTAGGTACATCTGAACTGGACCAGGAAACAAAATAAACAAAACTATGGAGAGAATCTGCAACTCTGAGGTCCTGGCCCTGAGCTCCATGACACCTTTTGCTATCAGACAGACTTAGTGGTGCCTTTAGATAGACGTTAACTTAGACACATGGAGAGATGTCTGCCAGCCCTATTCTGAAATCCAAAAACTGGCTTCAGAGCCCCATATTCGTTGCCCCTACAGGTGCAGTTTCTGTTAAATCACTGTGCAAATTATAGATGGGCTGAAGTCTCAGGAGGATTTCTTAAGGTTCATTACTTTATTAGTTCTGTTTATCTTTCTGTTCCATGGTGATAGCTGAAGTAATCCCAGACTTTACTGGGAATAAACTCACCTGTGTGATCTTTGCCTGTGTTTAGTTAAAGACCACGAGGTGCAATACTTTCCACAAACACAGCCTTGTCAGGAGAGTCATACACTATGCATTGTGCTGGAAATTATACTGTCCACATCCAGTGCCCATTTGGTGCCCAGTGAAACTGGTGGAAACTTAAAAATTCTGGCAGCAAATAGGGAAAACAGCTCTTTATTTTCAGTTCTGCCAAAATCTCAACTGAAGGTTTGTTGAGAGGTCACCAGTCCACCTTTCATTACAAACTTGCTGACTCTCAACTTAGGTTGTTTGTTTGTTTGATTTTCTTAAGTGTCTGATAATCCATATAAAAGCCTGTAACAGAGTGTTACTGAACAAGTTTCAACTTTGCAGAGACAAGCAATAGAAAAACAAAACAAACAAAACCCCTCAATAAATCTCCAGTTAAAATGTTGCATCTGAGCAAGCTCCTGGCATCAGTTTCTGCTCTGGGCTGAAACTTTGTCCATCCCCCAGCGAGCCTTTGAGCCAAAGTCATTTTTGGCCAAGTACAGTTTCTTCAGGAAGGTCAAGCCCTTAACCTCCAGTCCTCCTTCTGCTGGCAGCCTGGAGCCTGAATAATTTTGGACAGATGTTCAGGACTGTGGATCACTTAAAAAATAGGGAGACCTGTTTGCCTTTCTTGGACTTAGTCTGAAGATACTATTCAAAGCTCTGTGCTGCATGATGGATTTTTCATTTTAGTTTTAAGTCAAAAGATCTGTTACCTATTTTCTTGCTGCTAGTGAAAGAAATCACAAATAATTTCTCTCCTCGTCAAAAAATAAAAAATAAAAATAAATTTGAAGTATTCAAAGCAAGCAAAAAGCCTCATAACCTTCATCCAGGGGACACTGGCTTATAATTTGTGCTACACAGCTTGGCCTTTCACCCAGCTGGTGTTCTGTGCAGAATGTATGGGTGCACCAAGATAGTGTTTCTAATAATCTCCCTGGGGACAAAGAGCAGAAGAATTTACATCCTGAATGAAGCAGGGATCCAACAGCAGATTACACTTCTAAGTGCAAGTTAGGTAATGCCTGCATTCCCAAGCTTGCTCTCCAAACCCATACCTGGAAAAGAGTGTGGAAGGAAAAGGGATTTTTGGCAGAAGGTCACTTATTACATGAATCCTGAATGGTTGCAGTGTGAGGTGGGCATTGGGGAATAGAAAAACAGTAGGAACAGGCAGCACTTCTTGCTCCTAAATGTGTGTAGCAAGGAGACCCAGCTGCACCCCTTCCTCTACTCTTCCCATGCTGCTTTCCTCAGCTAGAAAACCTGAATTCGTGTGTGAGAAAGGATCTAAAGTGCCTTCCAGCAGGTCTCTGGTTGAGGTGGTTGGCCCCAAGTTTAGATATTTTGGTAGACAATCAACACAGTTGAAGTAAGGGATCCTCTGAATCTAATGTAGCTTTAGTTTCCTATTAAGTTTCTGAAATGAATGTATACCCTCCGTGTTTCAAGAACATCAGATGAATCTGCAAGAGGTTTTTGGTTTCTTTCTTGAACCTGGGTACCCATTTTCCAACTGGCCAACACACCTCTGTCTTACCCAGGTTTATACCAAGACCAGTGACTGTTCTACCAGAGCATTGCTTGGGTGAGACCAGAGATGTTGGAATTGCTTGGTCCTTGGGAAGACAGACTGGGAGGATCCTGGAATACCCAGCTGAGTGCTCAAGCTATCCATGCATTGAACCAGCAGTGTCTGAGAGGGCACACACTGCTCCCATCCATTCCATGGCACTCGAGGCAGAAGCAGGAGATTCCCAAGAGATGAGTGCACTTACAGTGCATTATAGGGCAGGTCTCAGGGCTTCCCACACCCTGCCTGCCTGCCCAAGCACAGCAGCACAGACCCCTCTCCCAGCCAGACCCAGCAGAGAACACTTACACATCCCAGAATTAACAGGGTCAAAAGGAGAGCTGAGGAAGGGTCTGGCTCTGGTTCTGGTGGAGAAGATTCAGTTGGGAGGAAGGGAAGAGTTCCTGATTCCTGGTCTCTTCACATATGTTCTGCTGTTTTCTCACTGAAATGGTGTTTCATCTGGATTCCCTTCAGCAGTCACAACACAGACTTTCCTATTCTTCAACCTCTTTACATGGCTGCTCTACCAAATGAAAAAATACTTTGGAAATATATGGGTATCTACTGAAAGGAAGGGTGCATTCCTGAGACTTTTACAAGTCAAGGGGGTTTGGCCATTCTGGTATTATTGGCTTAAGCCCCTGAGATCAAGAGCCAAACAAGGTTAAGGTGATAAAAATGCAGTTACCGTTTAATGAAGGGTCCCTCCAGGTGCACAACATGCTGAAAATGCATCAAAAGTGCACACTGGATACAGGGCAAGTACAGTTTTATAAGTTTGGCAAATTAGCATAATTGACAAGAATCCCCAATTAGAAATACAGGTAATGAAGTCATTCCACCTCTTTGTTCAACCCCTTCTGAAGCCCCCCTCCTTGCTACTTGTTTATATCTAATACATGAGAAAGCGTCTTGGGAAGGTGTCTTGGTCTTGATTCCCAGAAGAAGCAAGATTAGAACAGGCTTCAGGAATTTGTCTGATAGGAAAAGTATTGGAGTTAGGAAACTGTATAATTGTACATTAATAGTCTACAGAGCTACAAATATATATAAAAAATATACAAAAGCAAAGAAAAATTTGGCACCATTATGGTAGGCAAGCAGTCTGCAAAGCTGCTGTTGGAAATTTCTGGTTGTTGGCAGAACAGATACCTCATAGAAAGGGCACAAGTGACTCAGGATGACAGGTGAATGCTCCATCTACTGATGCATAAAAGATCAAAGCCACATGTGCTGATGCATAAAAGATTAGGAATGATAGAGCCATCAAAATATGCTCAGTTTAAAGGAAGATAGAAAGATGAAGCTTGATCCTAATAAAGTTTCAAGGACTTTGAAGGTTTGTGGTCCAAACTAATTTGGACCCTTTTTTCTAGACAATCAGAAATTGGCAAGGACTGTCCAGTTTCTGAAGAAATTGTAGAGTATCAAAAAAACTCTAGAAGATAAGCAAATACCTTGTGAAAATTATTATCCAGTATAGTCTTTTGAGCATCATCTACTCCAGTGAACTAAACATGACGAGGACTCAGACTGTGCATAAGTGTCAGTGCTGCTAAGCTCCCCCTGGGATGCCTCTGTCCTGGATGAACCAACCCTCTCCTCAAGTGCCCCTAAGCATAGTCTGGGAAATAGCACAAGATGCTCAGGCACCATGTTTTGGTGGCAAATAGATTTCAGTAGTGTGGAAAAGGGGTATCAAGTGCCAGTTGGTCTCAGTGCTGAAGAGCAGCCATGGGCAAGTCAAATTTGCTAATGTAGACAGAACCTTAGAAAGAATTAATTACACCAGACACGCTCAGAATACAGAAATAACCGGAGCTCTTTGATGGGACAGCTCATGTGCAACTACAACTTGAAAGAAAGGGAGGATCAAAATTAATTTCCTGAGCCTAACAGGAACAATATTTGTTCCTTCAGGGAAAGGGATCAGAAATTCCAACAGGCTTTACCACCTGGGAGGAATATGGATGTCACAATAGAGTTGTTCCTTGCTGTTTGTTAGATCAAACACAATATGCACGACAAGGCCTATCAGCAACCTAATTCTTTGCTTTTGCCAAGCAAACACCCTTTTTTGCCACTTCAGAAATCTGACTCAGCTGCACAAAGCAGACAGTGAGAAAGCTGAAGGAGCAGCTTACATGAGCACAGACTGATATTGCTTCACAAACTGTCTTGGTTTGAAAGACAAGCATCTGCCAAGGAAGGTGGGAACCACCCCTGGAATGGAGAATATGACCCCTTTCCTTCTGAGTTATTATAACCTTGAAATGATGGGGCTTTCAGGCAAAGATATAGGAAAAGGAATAACAGTTCTTTGCTAGAATATAAATAACAAGACAAACAAACAAAAACAACGGCAGCAGCAACAGAAGCAGAATCCCAAGCACAGCCTTCTCTGGCCGCGGGCACTTTCCCCTGGGTGTGGTTCCGGGCACCTGAGTAATCCTGGAGCAATAAATGACATGTGTGAGAGTCCCCAGCTGTAGCAGGAGCCGAAGGGCGGCAGGGCAGTGCAAGCAGCCCGAGGCAGCAGCAGCAGCAGCCACCGCCGCACCAGCCGGGACACTCCTCACCTCTGGGAACGGGGTGAAGGTTGGGGTCCCGGTCTTTTCCTCTGAACAGATGGCAAGGTTTCTTTCCAATGAGTTAGGGTGCCGGTAAGGGCCTGGATCTGTCACCGTAGAGGTGGGCACGACATACAAATAGACACATTACATTTCAGAAGGCTAATACCCCATTTCCTACAACAGTTGACTGTCTTTTATACACTCTACAAGGTGTACACTTTCTTCATTGGTTACAATTAGTCAACACAACGTTCATTGGTGTAAAACCCATCTCCACCTCTGTTTCTCACAAGACTTTTCCAAAAATACTATTCCCCGCGCAGGTTTCTTCTTGCTTATCTTCTTCTCTTCTTGGTCTCCACGCCAACAGCCTTGGTCAGAGAATACTCAAAACAAACCTCATTCATTAACCCTCTCTGACCCACAGAGCAGCTGTGGGTCCTCCTGTACAGACCAAGGGCTGCTCTCACGAGCAAAGGCTCACCCATGCCAGGAGAAGCAGCACAGGGCTGTGCTCCGGTGGTGGCAGCGAATTCTCCCCCAGTAAGGAACAGCTTGACCTCCTCCTCCGATGCTGACAGAGAGAGGAGCCCAGCCCAGCCCCCAGTAGCCAAAATCTGGCCCTTCCCTAGAGAATGCCCCTCAGTTGCACTATTCCCTCTTCTCTGTGACCACTTCTGCTGTCTCTCATAAGTACTGGTTGTTATTGTCTCTTAGCAACAGATGGGAGAAAATTCCCTGATAGAAAGAAAACAAAAGGAGCAATCCTAACCTCCAGCGTAGTTCACTTTCCTGGTAGATATTAAAAGGCTTAATAAAAGACAATGAGACAAACAATATTGCAAAAGATTATAATGGCAGGTGCTTGGCATTCAGCCAAGAGCACACCTGCTGTTTTGGAGACACCCCTTAAATTCATCAGCCCATTGCATATTCATAGACCTATCACACATTTTCAAACTTTTCTATAAACTATTTTCCATTTTCCAGGAACTGCTTTAGATGGCCACTCCTTGAGTTTGCCCTTTTAGAGCAGTGTTTCTTGGCCTGTGGTTTTAGTTTATTTTTCTTATCAGTCTGAATTTGGGCTATGGTCTTTAATTTCTATAGATGGTCGGTGCTGCTAACTGGTATATCAGTAGCAGGTGTTTTCACTGGGTGTTATCCAACCAAGCAGGTAGTTCACTAGCTACAAAGACACTTTATCAGCCTATGTTATGCCTAAAGAAAACTATCTTAAAAACCATTTCAGTGGCACAAATATAGTATCCACCTTAATATTTGCAAAAAACCAAAACCATAATATGTATTTATGACAATAACATGCCATGAGTGCAGCCTGTTCCCCACAATGCTAGTGAATGGAGCCAGAAAACTGACTTAGGATCTGAGTCCCACCTAAGCTGGTGTCTCCAGCAAACAAACAAACACTAGAAAACAAACAAAAAAAACACAACCAAAAACAAAAACAACAAAAAACCCCAAACAAACAAAAAACCACAAAAAACAAACAAACAACAACAACAAAACCACAAAACAAAACAAAACAAACAAACAAACAAAAACTCCAAAAACCCACCCAAAAAAACCCAAAAAACAAACCACCACAAAATAAGGTAAGAGTTTCTGGTAACTTTTGCCTGGAAATGTGGCTGAAGTAGCTATGGATAATTGATAACAACATAGACACTAAGCAGGCCCACTGTCTTGGTATTAGTTGACAAGAATTGTCTACCAACTCAGTCTAAACTGCTGCAAGGAGGGTGAGATGAGAAAGGAGCCTGAATGCATGTCACAGAGGAATTTATATCACAGGCTATATTTCTGATGTGATGTTTTTTCCCCATCTACTTACACAGTAGGTTTGTGACTTCAATCTGTTTATTTTTAGTAGGAAGTATAAGTAGGTAAATACATGCTCTGAGCTGACATTTTCGGCAGGGAGGTTTAATTGTGTGTGTGTGCTAATTGTTGTTATGTTTCTGGGTATTATTGATTTTGGACTTGCTTCTGCACCCTCCTGCACTCCAGGAGAATAGGTTGTTTGGCTACTATCACAAACACTCCCTGCTACTACTGTACAAACTGCTCAGGGCAAGGGTTTCCACACTTCCCACATCCCCCTCCTGCTCTCTGCTGAAAAAGCTGGAGCTGTTGGCAGCTGACAAATAAGTCTTAGGAGAGAATCCTCTTGTTTGTCTGCAGGATGAGTGGGGGAGAGACTATGGCCATGCAGGTTGTCCCTACACTACACTACACTACACTGGCAAAAGGTAGCCACCAAGATGGTCAAATAAGACACAGGCTCAGCTGCTTTTGCTTCCTTTGCTGCAAGAAGTGATGAAATCAGCTCTATCAGCAGAGAAACTGGCTGTGAGCTTTGGCCAACTTGCCAAACTACTTGGTGACTTACATCTCGCTGCCTCCAACGTGCCACTGAAGATGCTCAGGGCTCAGGTTGGTAAGAAACAGTCTTTCACCTCCTGCCTATGTTCTAAGTCTGCAGCCACTCATGTAGTTGTGCAAGCACTTGGCCCCAGTTCCAAGTCCCACAGGCAGCATAAGATTCCTCAGTCATACACAGATATCTTCTTGGACATCCTTACATGGGAACATTTGTTGAAGAAAACTTTATGACCTGGTAAATTTGCACTGAACTTGGAATCTTTACACCACCCTCTCCTGATTCCCTATTTCATTCTGACTTCCTGAGTTAAAAGCTTTTTAGGTAAATACCAGATTTTTTATAAACACTCAAGTTCAATTCCAAACAATTTAAATGGTTTGGGTAACATCATCAGATAAAACACAGTATAAATAATGCCAAAAACCACAGTGCTAATAGGTAAACAAATTACAAGGTCTTGTAAAATGACTTGATTTTTATTAAAATCAAGAATAAAAAGGGCAGAGCAGAGTTTAGTCTTCAAATGACTGATGTCATAAGTAGCTGTGGAATTATTTGGTTTCGTTGTTATGTGTTTTGCAAATTGTTATTAATCACAACAATTCTAATGTAGTACTATTTGTAATCCCTTTTAACTAATTCAATATAGTATAATCTGTTAGCTTTTGCATATAAATAGTAGTGTGATAACTATATTAGTTTAGGTTTTAGCAAAAGGTGAACTTCTGCAGGATGCTTTCATTTTGTAACTAGCTAACACTAGTGAAAATAACTTAGAAACGGCTGAAAGTGTCTGCATGATTAGATAACATTGAAGGAACCACACAGATAACATCGGGAAAAGGATGTATAAAAACTCCTGTTACTGACTCAGCATTCCCTGTCGATGGTTGTGAGGAAATGGCATATACATTGTAAGGAAACGACATACACCACTCCCCAAAATAAAATCTACACTATTGAACGATGGGTCAAAGGTTGAACAAAGCTAAAAGAATTCCCGGAACAAGTAAAAGAACTCATAGGAATGTTTGAATATGTATGATCTTATTAATATGTATGTAACGCCAAGACTGAAAAAGTATGTAAGAAAATTGTTTTAAGCTAACCCCTAATGCTTCTGGCATTTAGCCAAGGCACTCCAGCACTGGATATTGTCCATTTTATCCCTTAATAAACCTTTACAAATTTTCAAGAGTGAGCTGTGTTTCTCACAGCTGAGGTCATCTTGGATTAGCTGAAGACCTCTCAACCAAAGTGCTAACATGCTTCACTTTCTAGACTGTAAATCAAACTGTAATTAATCACCACCACCCCAAGCAAACAAACTCCTCTAATCACCTTGTTGTGACAATTCATATTTGTAATATTGCAGATGCTCAGGGACATCTTATAAACAGGATGTAAGTGAACGTCTATTAAAAAAATTAACTGGATTACTGCAGTTGCTAAATATTATTCCAAGTTTCATCATACTATGTGCTTTAAGGCCAACATATAAAACAGCAGCTGCTGTTAGAGGAGTTTGTTTTTCTACTAATAATCAAATTTTGGCTTGTGAAAGGCTGTTGTTTTTCTACCCTCATTTTTTTTTCCTGGGAATTGTGCACCAAGCACAGGCATAAAAAACCAAGGCGGGGGGGAAAAGCTGTCTTCCTGATATTTTAAATTTTTTTTTCTTTTTGTCTTTAATCCACCCACCTCCACAGTCATCAATTACTGGTGGCTCTCTTCTGTTATGTTGCTGCTGCTGGAGAGAGCTCATTCTCTCTGCATTTCTATTGCTAAACCAAGATATTTCTCAGATTCTGTGTCCAGCTAGGTGCCCCAAACCAGCCCCTGGATCGACATCATGACGCTAATTTTAAAATCAAGTTCTTGTACAAACTAGCAACATAAAGGTGGAATGTTTTTTTGGACACATATTTCTCTACAAGGGAGAGAGCTCCACCAGTCCTGCCAAGAGAAGGATGATAACCCATTCTGCATCAACTGCCAGGATGGAAAACCTAGAGCAGGACACAGCTTTCCTGCATCACTGCAGCACCCTGAAGCTCAGCTGGAGGGTCTATTTGACTCATAGTCAAAGAGTAAAGCAAGGGGAAGATAGGTCAATACAGACAGGGGAGCACAGGGAAGCAAGAGTCATGCTCAACAAAAGCCATCAAGGTTTCTGCAAGGTGTAGATTTATCTGAAGGGGAATTTTATCAAGGATAAGGCATGGAATTGAAAAGCACAGACTTTGGAAGTACACCTGATCTGATGGAAGGTGTCCCCATCCATGGCAGGGAGTTGTACTAGATGATCTTTAATGCCCTTCCTACCCAACCCATCCCACGGCTCTATGATAAGCAACAATGGCCACATCCAGGCAGAAGCAGTTGGCTTCTCTACATTGGAGAAGACAAAGAGAACAATGTCTTTGACAGAACAAGAAAGTGTCCCTGAACACTTTCCCACAAATCTTTCTGCATGGGCTCCTCTAATCTTACTCTGTGTATTGGTGTTGGGCTGGATCATGATTTTGGTCCTTCATGTTTCCTTCTATCCACCTTCTCTC
Source organism: Toxostoma redivivum (assembly GCA_013397375.1). Lineage (NCBI taxonomy): Eukaryota > Metazoa > Chordata > Aves > Passeriformes > Mimidae > Toxostoma > Toxostoma redivivum. The sequence goes on along the minus strand of VXBI01008388.1, from coordinate 470,174 downwards.
CTGAAGTATTTCATCCATGCTTCTTCTGCCATCCAGCCATAAGGCTGGACCTTGGCACTGGGTTTTGGCCTCTCTTCCCCCTCTATCTTGACACAGGGAGCTCTCACTACCAAGACCTGCATTTCAAACACGCTTCTTGTTCTCAGAAGTGAACACATTTTCCTTCTAGATCCCACCTCTCCACCTTGTATTGACTCACAAACCTCTGACTCTTTTTCTTCCTTTTCTGTCTTTGGTGCAGAGCATCACTCACATGCTTTTCTTTCATTCCCAAGTCCACACTTCCCTCTTGGAGACTAAGAAATCACACAGTATTCAATCAGTTGAAGTTATAAACACAGCTGTCCTATGACCTCTTCTTTTCTACCTGCACTACTCCCCAGCCTCCATAACTGGAGTTCTTCCACCCAAGACCATGATCCAGACTACTATTTCACAGTGCATGGGCTTATCTCTGTCTTCACACCTAATGTTTTTTATCTCTGCACATTCTTGGCCTTGTGCCTTTGCCCTTTCTCTGTGTTCATCTGTCAAACCTCCTCTTTTCTTCAAAGCACTGCTTAAAATTCAGCTCACCAATCAGCACTCTTCTTTTCTAATCACTGGCAACCTCACATAATCCTTGAGATTAAATATTTTCTCATGCCCTGCCATGTGTTAAACTTGACTACTTTAGATTTCAAAGTGTCCCAGACAGGGAGTATGTCTTACATGCAATCTATAAAATACTGTTCACATCTAAGGTACCCAGCAAATGTTATCTAATAAATGGAATTCATTGCACTGTATTTATGATCACCTATAAAAGGATGAGGAAGACTAAGATGTGATCAGCTTTTAACCATTTAAAGCCTAAAACAGAACCCAAAGATGTGAAGACTTGGATTAGGCCTTAAGCTGAAGGTAGGTAGATATAAATTAGATTTTAGGAAGAAATTCTTCCCTTGGAGGGTGGTGAGGCCCTGGCACAGGTTGTCCAGAGAAGCTGTGGCTGCCTCATCCCTGGAAGTGTTCAAGGTTGGGTTGGACAGGGCTTGGAGCAACCTTACATACTGGAAGGTATGGGATGGAATTGGAAAAGCTCTAAGGTCACTTCAAATCCAAACCATTTTGTGATTCTACAACTTTCAAGTGAGATTTCGCTTTGTTGTATAAATAAATTATTTTTTTTGCATTGGAGCAAAATGCTGCGTTTTGCTTCAGGGCTTCCACTCAGGAGGAATTTACTCTGAAGCATGAGCTCAGATCTATGAAGAAGCATTTCAGATTGCTTTGCTTGAATAGCAATTGTTGTGTTAACTGTTAAGGTCTTGACGACCATGCTCTGACCCTGCTGGGTTTACTGGGAGAGTTGCAGCCCATGAAGTTAGGCTACTGAGACCATGTGCCATAAGTCAGGAGAAAGGGAATAAAAAGATAAAAGGGGGTTTTGACAATTCAGAAAAAGCCAGAATGACTTCCAGTTCCTTTATAGTCACCAAACTATTACCTCCTGACCTTCGATGTAGTGGGAAGATAATTTGGGTAGAACAATAGGCATTTTTAAATACTAAAAATTAATGGAATTGAAGCTCAAAAGCAGGTTTCATCCAGTGTATCTCTACTTCCATGAGCATGGACTGGTTGAGGTACAGTCCCTTTGAACCCAGCTAAATCATCTTAACCTAACCCTGTAAAACACTTTATCTCCCATCAGAACTACAAACACCTTGGACATCACTGCATGGCTGTATTTGTACAGTCATAGCCATGACTTCTGTGGATTTTTTAGTCTAAGTCATAAACTTGGACTGGAATTAAGTAATTAAGGTTATAGACAGATAATCAGAGAATATCTCTCTATATAAATAACATATAATTGAGTAGCAAAATAAGACTAAGTTAAGCACAGCTTCCTCTGAGGAGCAGATAGTGTGGGAAAAGCTCTGGAAGAGGATGCTAGTTGGGCCTTATTCTTCAGGCATCACCAGGAACATTGCAAGGAAGGGAAGAATTGTGCTGGAAGAGAGTGATGATTTGCCAATTAAAAGCTGCTAGCTGGGAAGAGAAGTTGCAGGGCCCTGTGAAGAACTGCTGAGCGAGGACACCAGATGAGCAGCAGCTTGGGATGTCAAACTGACCCAAGGAAAGACACAGTGGTTGGTTAATTACATGATGAGGGTTGGAGACCAGAGGAAAGACTCTAGAAGATGCATTTTTCTATTTATGTACTTTTAATTTTGCCCTAAGTGCCAGCAGTATCCAAGCGACTCAGTCACAAATGGATTTTATCTTTACACTACCCTGTGGAGAAGGTAGATGGCCAGAGGCTTGGGGAGCCAAGGGGAAAAGCAAAGCAAGTGATTTATTAGCCTAGGGTCACACAGAATTCTGGTGATGTGAGCCTTTGTTAAGCCTCTTCACCACAAAGGCATGCTTTGCCCAAAGGAGGGAGCTGATCAGCAACCTACTGGTGCTTATTTGAAGAAAGGTCTGAGGATAAGGAAAACACTAATCATAGAGTCATTAAGGTTGGAAAAAACCTCTAAGATTATTGAGTACTCATTAAACCAACACCACTGTGTTCACCACTAAAACATGTCCCCAGCTACCATATCATGGAGAAGCGTCACACACACACAAAACCACAACCACATTGTTATTATAACAGTTTTCCACTGGAAAAAGAAATACATTATTATAAATGTGCCAAGCTGAGGCAGAGCTCCCACTGCATTGTACTATTGGGTCTGCTCATGAGATACAGTAGTGGGATGGGTCCTGATGAGAGGCAAAATTTTCCTCCACTACAGCCATTCATGTGGGTTTTTTTCCACAGACTACATGAAAAGGGCTCCTGCATACTTCTCAACGTGGAAGCCACAGCTGGTCCAGCTGTGCTTCCCACCTTCTGAACAGTTTGGTGAGGTTAACACATTTTCCCCAAAACAACAACACTCCCTTGTGGCTTTTAGACTGGCAGATATAAAACTGATCATTGCTAGGTGATGTTCCCATCATTTGGATACAGCACAGTCTTCCTTGCTTCAGCACAAGCCTTTTGTGCTTAGCAGTTCTATTACTAAAGTCCATCTGTAAAAGCAGAATATGGGAGATGCATGAACAGCAGAATAAGAAATTGAATGCAGAAGTAAAATTTTTTTATTCCATTTGACACAGAATAATAGAATGATTTGGGTTAGAAGGGACCTTAAAGGTCATCTACTTCCAACCCCATAATGAAGAATTCATTCTCATAGTGAAAAATTCATATGTATAATGTCATGGTACATGGCATAACCAGATTAAATAATTCGGGGATTTTCTGGTATCAACTTGATTTTTGGAGCTATTTCTTTTGTCAAAAGATCATGAAGAAGACGAGCCTGCCACCACACTCAAACTGCAATGTAAAAACCGATTAGATATTGTTCTTCACAGGAAATCATTTATAGCATGATGCAGTTCTTAGGTTTGCTGTGACACATCTGCATGGGATTGTTTACACTCCTGGAAAACAAGAGAGAGTTTACAGCATGGCTGGAGAAGTCTGGCTACATTCCTAGAGAGCTTCATGCAGGTGGCATCCAATTAAGGTACCTGATCCTTTGATTTGACTTTTACGTCAATAATTGTATGTTTTTGAGGGGGACAGAGTGAAATCATATGTTGAATTTAAAACTCAGGTTTTCTGCCAGCTAAATCCTTCATCATTCACAAAAGAAAAACAGAAACATACGACATCATGAGCTCATGTTTCAAAAATGAAGCATCCAATTAAAAGAGTCAGTATTTTCCAAACAGCAGCCTTTCTTCACTTCCATTATAATCAAGTTATATTGTTTTGGCAAAACAATTTACTTTTTCATACAAAACAGTGAATTCTGAGTAGCTGTACCTGAAAGCAAACAGAAATTGAAGCTGTGGCAGAGAAACCCATGGAAATCCAGGGGGGATCAGGGACAATGGTTTTAAACTAAATGAGGAGAATTTTAGATTAGAAACTCATTTCCCAGAGAATGGTCAGGCCCTGGCACAGGTTGCCCAGGGAAGCTGTGGTTGCTCCATCCCTGGAAGGGCTCAAGGCCAGGTTGGACGGGGCTGGGAGCAACCTGGGATAGAGGAAAGTATTCCTTCCCATGGCTGGGAGATTGGAATGAGATGATTTGAAAGGTCCCTTCCAACCCAAGCCTTTCTATGGCTCTATGAAATCCAAAGTATAATTGGCCTTTAGTTTTGTGGTTTAACCTATCCACACTGTTCAAGGCCCTGAGCTACTCTTTGTCCTTAGTGCATTAGAAATTGAAGAGACTCCTTGCTTTTTTATTAAACAAACAAGCATTAACCTACATAGTTCAGAAGGGACTGGTGCTACATGAATAGTAATGAAATAGTAAATAATAGTAAGAGAAAACTAGATCTGTGTGCTAATATGAGGCTGTAAGGAAAAGGAAGCAGGAGAGAGGTTGAGCAGTCCTCCTGGTGACTGCTCTCTGGTGAGAAGATGGACCAACACAAGGCACTAGCATGAAGAAATTTTTTGAAACGTTTGTGAAAGAACAGGACAACTTTGAACACCCCACAATAGCAAAATGAGCATGTTACAGCCAGAAACTAAGAAGAACAACACTGTGGCCAAGATACTGTGCACAGCATGGAAGACATTATGGACCTCTGTAAGCTGGGTTCCTGCCAAGCCAAACCAGAAGATATCTACACTATTGGAAATTGGAAAATTCATTTTGGTGTCAAGAAATTAAATGCAGAAATTAAATACCAAACAACATTTTTTGGTGATACTCCAACAGCAGCAATAGTGAGTGTTGTTTTAAGCTGCTATTACAAAACACATCTGGCCAAGGGAAGCAGAAGACAAGTCAGATGGACAAGTCACACAAGAAAGACACACACCAGAATTTCAGGAGTGAGACTATTCTGTTCCATTGGGCTTCTTGCACTGGTTTGGTGGAAACTTGGGACTCTACAAGAAATATTATGATCAGCAGGATGGGTGGAATATAACAAAAAGAGGGCTCAAATCACAACTTTAAATTTTCATAAAACATCAAGCCAAAATATTGAAACATAAGATTCTTAAGTCTGTAAGAGAAACAATCACAATTTTGCATAGGAATAAAATCCAAGCTGTCCAAGTGCATCCTGGTGTTTTCATTGCCTATTATGTTCCAGGGTTCATGAGTGAGCTCAAAAAATAATGCAGGAGCTGTCCTTGCTTTAAGGGACATTGTCATAGGATGCAACAGCAAATGGGATAGGGATGGGATGCGTGGCAATGGGGAATGTCTTTGTAGTGTCACATTTATTTGTGGAGGACTGCGTAGTACCATGTCAAAAAACTAGGTGAAGGATGAAAACATATTAGCTTCCTCACAGGAGACTCTACAGGTGCTTGGGAGTCATTATAAGGTCTGTCTTTGCTTTTGTACTGCTGAATTTCATCACATCCAGGACTCTTTACACATCCCATAGGAGAGTTGTAATGATATCACCACATCCCTCAGTGGTGTGACTGAAGTTTGCAAACTTATGTGTCATTGCACCTGCTGAGTGCACCAGACTACAGAAGGCATTCTCTTCCTTCCTTCCTTCCTGCTTCTCAATGGCCCCATGAACCCCACTGACTTGTGCAGTAACTCATGTGTAACACAACATCAGCACCTTGGTCTCTGCCATGCATCAGAGTGCCTCACCCTCCTCCAAATCATAAACCACAAAATTATTTAGGTTGGAAAAGGTTATTGAGTCCCATTGTCCCATCCCACAGCAAACCTCAGTTCTGTGAGGCAGCCTCCATGAAAATCCAGATCTTCTAGACCTACAGTGAGGAAGCTGTCTCATGCTTTTCTACAGTCATCCTAAACAACTAAGGAATTTCTTGGCAATTTCCAAGGGGAACTTAATTTAGATTTGACCTAAGAACCTCCATTCCTTACATTACTGCTGTCCTGCTAATCTCAAGGCTGTAGATTACTGCAATATGACCACAAAGTCTGGGAAGAAATGGACAAAGAAAAGAAAGGGAAATCATGAATCCCTTTGGATATCACACAAAGGACACCCTTTCTGCCTGAACCAAGATCAAGAATGTGATTTGTAATGAAAATGAACCTCACTCTCATAAAAATGTTGTTGGACAGGAAAAGCAATTTCCAGTAGCTTTAAGAATGAAGTTGGGTAATTTAAACTTTATTCTCTAGGGGTGGAAGGTAAGGAGAAAAAAGGTAATTGGGGGGGCATAGTCCACCTCAGTCAGGAACTTGGTAACTTTCTGAGTTCTTGTAAGTTTTGCAGACAAAGGTATCACTATCAAATCAACCGTGCAGGTGCAAACCATGGCTGTGTCTCACCATAACAGGAGCTGCAGCTCTCTGTAGGGGATTTTGGCAGTTCCCCTCCAGTTGTCCTGCTGGTACAGGACACCATCCTTTCCCCTATTCCATCTGTACCACATACTTCCAAATCAAGCAATTTACCACATCAATTCCTCTACCCAATTTTTGCAACAGGACCACAGCTCTGGGGCCAGAGCTGGTCTTGTGCCATCTACACCTTGATTTAAATAATTTAAAGGATCCAGGTTTACCCTCAAGTTTAAAGTTTGCAACTCCTGTTCCTCAACCCCAGTTTATTTCAGCTTGAGGTTCCTATTTTATTTCCAAACAATAACTTTCCATAAAGCACCTGTGCTAACCCTAACCAAAAGTATCCCCAAGCCCTGTGGTATTTTCACAATGGCTGATCACACACTGAAATTGCTCACTGAGTCCATGCCCTACTATCAGTCAAACTTCATAGCAATTATTTGTAACAATTTGGTAACAATTTGATAACAATTATTTGTAATAAAGCCTTCTCCTGTGTTCTCTGTACTTAACAAGCTCTGCTTTGCAGCATCTTCCTGGGTTGTCTTAAGATGCTTTGGCAGATTTTGATGATGATTTTGGTCTCCTCAATTCTATTTATTGTAGGAGAACTCATGCATGCCTCAGGACAAACTCAGAAGGGAGCACAACCTGCAACCAAATTTGTATGTGCATCCTCAAGGAATGGCTCTAGCAAGGTTCCACCCTGACCAAAATCCCTGCTTCACAGGGAAGGCAGCAGTTCTCAAATTAGCCACTCTGGGCTTGCATGTGTCTACATTTACATGGTAGATATGAAAAAAAGCTGTAAATTATGAGTTAAAACTGTGCAGTGGTCACTTATAGATCCATATTATATATTTTCATGCAATAAACCAAGGCCACACAATTCTCAGTAACAACTATTGCATCTACCTGTAGATTGATGCAGATGGAAAAACCATTTCCAAGCACTGAAATCCTTCTCTGGACACCTTTTTAATATTAAGAAATACTAGAAAGTGACATCTGATGACAGTGTTTTGTTAGTACCCTGTGTCTCTGCAGTCCTGAAGTGGCTGCAAGGAGAACTGAACAAGTTGAAGTCTGGAGAGGAAAACAAATATCCCTATTTCTGGAAATGCTACAGCAACAACACTTTGTTCTCACTAAATTTGTGCTTCTTCCTTGTGGTTTGTTCTCATGCCATTGTGAGCCTCTTCTCAATATAGTATTTCTATTTCACATCCAAAACAAACCGAGCGCAAAACCAGAAAACAGAGCACATACCAGGAAAGAAGAAAAAAGAATGCGCGGGTGGACACTGGAAAAGGCTGTTGAGTTTCCATCATGCTAGGTTTCCAAAAACGCAGCTGGACATGGTCCTGAGCAGTCTCACCCTGCTTTGAGCAAGAGGGTGGGGCCAGATATCTCCAGAGGTTCCTGCCAGCCTCAGTGAAGCATGGGCACAAAGAGCTGTTCCCAGCTCTTTGCTGTGTGCAGGTTTTGGGCAGCATCCTTAACAGTAAAACAAGCCTGTGCAAAGAGACTTCCAGAGCCTTTAGCTGGCTTCTGGTAGAGCCTGACATGAAGGAGGTCACAAAGTACTCAAGATCTATAACCCTCTGGGGCAGTTCTGACTAAGAGCTGTGACAAGCTGATTTTTTTTACCATAAAAGACAATTTCTGAACAATGTTTGCTCTAATGAGTAATAAATTAGGCTCTTACAAGTAAGGATTATCGAAGTTTTAGTAAAACTTCCATCAAAAAGGGTTCATGCTAGATAGTTTGGGCATTCAAGTGACAGAATTAGAAAATCTTGGGTCCTTCCTTCCAAGCCAAACCATTCTATGGAGTCTAAAACCCATATATAGTCCATAAGACACAATGATAGCCCCAAAAGTCCATGGTCCTAATCACGCACTCCCAGCTGGGTAACAGTAGCTTTTCTACATCCATTTAATAAAGGCAGCTACATAAAACAGGATCACAGAACATTTTAAAACTGCTACAAGCCTTACTGAGCTGGAAAGCTGATGAGAACACCAAGAAACCTAAAAAAAAAACCCAACCAAACAAAACAAAAAAACAATGAACAAAATAAAAACAAACCCAAAAAACTGCAACATAAAAAAACCAAACCAAACCAACCCAAACAAACAAACAAAAAACCCCCCCAAAACAAACCTGTTTTTTTTAAAAGAGGCCAAGGATTGAGCAAAACTAAATTCATAGGAAGTTTTGAGTAGGACCAGATCTGGAGTATTTGTTGGACATTTCTAGCAGTCATCACAGAACGATTTGAGCTGGAAAGGACCTCATAAATCATCCTGTTTCAATCCCTTTCCTTGGGGGCAGCCCTGGGCTTCAAAAATTATACATGGCCATCTGATTACTCTTCAATCCACAGCGCTTGAAAACTTCTTAATACCGTTTCTGTACCAAACAATTAAAAGACCCTTTTCTCTAGAATTAACGAGCAAGTTCCCAGGTACTGATTTTCCTATTTTAACACTTCAGCAACTTTTCACCAAAGTACAGTGAAAACACCATCCCCCCAAACCCATCCAAGATGAATAACTATCTCTTCATGCCAGTCATAGCTCTACATGCCCCAAAGTACCACCAACTTCATTTTTTTTCACAGTTTAAATCCTCAGCATACCAATGCAACTCTCAATTCATTGCCAGTATAGGAAATACGAGGCTAGATTTCAACCTGCAGCATCTGTGCTGATTGGAGAGAAAAGACAGAAATGATAAATGATAGAAAACACTATACCCCTGGTCAATCCCAGTTAGTTCTCAATCTTACTATTGATTTTTTTTTTTTCAAGCTTACTTTTGTTTTTTTCCTTGTCAGTGTCAAGGTCCTGGCTCAGGTTGCCCAGAGAAGCTGTGACTGCCCCATCCCTGGAAGTGTTCAAGGCCAGGAGATGGACAGGACTTGGAGCAACCTGGTCTGGTGGAAGGTGTGCCTCCCATAGCTGGAGGGTTGAACTGGATGAGTTTTAAGATCCATTCCAACCCAAATAATTTGATGATGATACTCTGCCTCTGTACCAGATTGATAACCCAACAACAATTTCTTCTTGCAAAGGAATCCACAAATACACCTAAAGGTACTTCTTCCCTAACTTTCTCTAAAATAAACTATGTTAAGCTCTAACATAAGGTGTTTCTTTTCTACTGGAAGGGAACAGGTTCTAAGATTCTCAGGACAGACTCTGAGTAGGGGAAAAACTCAGTCCCACAGTGTGGAAGGAAACCGTGCACAGGCTGTTAGCAAACATTCTTCATGGTTTACTTCAAAACTTAGGGAAAGGAGCTGAGCATAGACACACAGGTGCTAAACATACTTTTTTCCAATACAGGCAAACTCTAAAGCAGCATTTTTCTAGTTCATTACCCTAAATTATGATCAGTCTTCTCTGGATTGAATATTGCCAAACTGAAATAATCTGCCTTTGTGTGCACCTGTGGGGATGCACAACCACCTTCACCTGTGAAATCAATAGACTTCAGGAACTATTTCCACGTTAGAAACAAAAGCATATAGTCTTAATTCAAGATTTTTAACTTTTCTAGGTTTTAGATAGGTGTTTTTTTGGTTTTTGTTTGGTTATTGTTTATTTGTTTTAAAAATCCCATTGATTTAGTCATGTGTTCTCTTCAAAGGGCCCTAAGGGCCCTTTTTCTATTTTTGCCCTGAAATTTCAAAAGCTTGTCAGTGGGATAAAGACTGAGACTGAAAACACAGTTACCACAATGGTTTAACCTTTCCAGAAAACATGCAGTCATCTGTGATTCCCTGCATCTTTAAAGCAGACATAAATCTCCCCTAATTCCAGTATTTCCTCTATCTTCACTTTCTTAGCATTTTTTTGAAAATTCATGTGATACTGCAGTACTAGAGCATGTTTGTTAAACTGCTGAATTCAAAGCAACTCATTAATGCCATTTCACTTGTTCTACAATTTACCCACAGCTTTCTGATAAGATACAAGTCTATTGCCTGCTAATTCCCACTACCAAAAATTATCACCACCATACCTATTCTTTCTTCTATTCCAAGAAGGGACATCAAATTAATTTCAGGAATGAAGATGCAACTTATGAGGGACATGGGATATGCAAATATTGCTTTACATACTGATGCTTTATTTTTAGCAAGGGCCGTTTTATAGGGCTGTGAGAAGTGGATACATGGCTGCAGGGGGATGAAGTATCCCAAGGGCAGGTAAGAAAAAGTTGCACATCTGCCAGAGAGGACAAAAGAATAGGCACTGATGTCTGGAGTTCATGCAAAGGAGGGAAGATCAAATGCTCCAAGCACTTTGTCTTACTGTCATTATCAAAAATCAAGTAAAAAAAATATATATTTACCCTACATTTTAGCTCATCTTGTCTACTTCTTATTTGTAAAGGTATTCATATGATGAAGTGCTGAAACAGACAAATTCAATACAAGAATCTGAAAAAAAACAAGTTGAAATTTGGGAAAGCAGCAAGAGACGAGTGTCAAGAATGAACACACTGATTACCAAAGCTCCTTCTTCTAAATTTCTTACATCACCCCTAGACATCCCCACCATGTGCTTCAACTTGTCAACCTTAAACCAATCATGTCTCACAGAAAAATGAAAAGCCTTCAGGTGCTAAAACAATTTGCTGTCTTCAAAGAACTGTCAAATAGTCCACCGTAGTTGCCCATACCTTTGCTCCAGTCATCACTAAAGAGGCAAACAGAAGTCTTGCCTAAAACATCAGAATAAATTGGACCAGAACTCAACAATATAGTGAATGCATTAGGTGTTGAATTCACCTTAGGCCATTTCTTGGTATCTATTTTTGGCTGGGGAGAGCATGTACCTTCACCTAAAACTGAAACTGTAACTTAGGGCAATGTTCTTAGTCACAAGCACTTAAGAAAAATCTTCCTCTCTCTTATACTCTCATGGCCTTCCAGTTCTGGATATGCCAGGGACACTCAAAGCACTGCAAGAGCCTCGATGACAATGAAAATTTGATACAAGCCAGAAGAACTCTGTGTGTCACCTGCTTTAGGCCTTTTACAACTGGGTATGGAAATACAGACCATTCCTTATGCTGACTTAAGCAAAGCACAACAGACTGTCCACTGCCAGTAACATCAGTATTAACCACTTGTTGTCATTCTGTAGCAGTGTGGAACTTTCACAACTTCTAACAAGCATAACTTCTTCACTTTTGTTGATTGCTGGGATTTCATTAAAACAAGAATAAAATCTCCTGAATAGTTATCAAAACCTTAACTATCTACAATGATATACTGGCAGGGTTATTATTTAACTTAAGAAAGAAATGTGGAATGTTTCATTTATAACAATAATATTTTCTTCAATCCTGAGCACTATGAACAGCAGAACTCAAACCAATACTTATTTCAACACAAAGGTAATGAAAAAATCATTAGTTTCATAACCCACTATTCCAGTATTTGCATGTCAAATTTATCACGACATTTCTCCACAATTATAAGCTACATTATTTTAGAACTAATGTTGATGGAAAAAGAAGTATATGAAGGTCCTAGTGACTTAGTTTATAAGATAACTGAGGTTAGAGAAAACCAAGAGCCCCCTCTAGGGGTTACTGCGAGCTCTAACACTGGTGGATACTCAGGACAGGTAAGATAAATGGTTTTTAGGGTTTGCATTTTTCAGTCTGAGTTACTCCAATTGGAATTTCACCTTAACGACAATATCAACAGTAAAATGACAGTTAAAAAAAAAAAAAAGAATGACACAAAAAGCTGTATTAGACTTTGGATGAAATCTACTTACAGTACTTCAGCACCAAAACGTGGGCAGTTAGGCTTATACATGTATATACAATTAAATGATATGTCAAAGTCATAAAACGCTTAGTTATTTATAATGAAATCTATACAAAACAGTTAAAAACATGGTTTTATATACATTTTGGAAAAAAAATGTATTGTCTTGATTACCAGAATGTATTAAAACTGGTTCTCTTGTCCCAACCCAAACCACTCTCTGTGACTTGTAACTATCACAAAACCCCAATGTATTGCTTCAACAAGCCAAGACTAAGGCTAATTTTGGAAACCTACCATTGTACACCCATTTAAGCTTTTAAACTCCCCAAATTGTCAACTTTATAAACAGCATGTAAGAGTAAAATATAGATTTTTAAAAGTCTTAGCTCACTTCTAAATTCTCAAGTTCAACTTGGAGAGATGTTGAACTACTTATCCCCAATTTTGAAAAACTAATTAACAGCAAAATACACTTCCTTCTCCCTGGTTTGTACTAGAATTAATACAACTGCCTGTTTCACAGGAACGTTTTTCAACAACTTGTCTCACTTTAAATTTTATATTTAAATAAATAATCAAATGTTAACTAGAGCAGATGAGCATTTTGTATGCTTATGGCACAAAGAAATGCCTCATCTACCATTACCCTACTTCTTGTAACGCATGAAAACAAAACTCCACTAGCAAATCCACTTTGCTACCAGTTAGCAGTTTTGCTTATTTCCAGACATTCACCAACAAGAATTTTTTAGAAGTATTTGAAGCTTCTGAAAAAAAATTTTAAGTGAGCACAAGTGCAAGAAAGCTAACCAATTCCAAAATTCTTGGGGCTTTTCCAGCACTGTCAGAGACATTTTTTCTCTCACATGCTATTTGAAAATAAAAATATTTATTAAACATTTTCTATTTTCTTAATGGTGTTTTGCTCAACAGCCAAAACTACGCAGCAAAATAATGATCCCTTTTCACTTAAAGCTGTTTCAGTATCTGGGCGAGGGCTTCAATAGCACAAGCTGTAGAACTCACTGCAGATTTCTTTTTGAACAGGAGTACATTCCACTGTCACAGGTTTACTAAATCTTGGTACCTACATTTTTTTTTTCCAAAACCATTTTTAAAATGCAGCTTTTGCAATATTGTCTTGTTAAAACATACTGAAGCTTCAAGAGTCCAATGAACAATTCTAATGGGCAAAGTGCTCTAAGACATCACAATAGAAGGGCATCTTGGATGCTCAAAATCCCAAGATATTTTAAAGTGCACTCCAGTGTCGCTATTCCTTAGGATTGTTCAGCAGAACTTTGAGAGGGGCTGGGCTCAGTGCCATCCTCAGTGCTACTGTCCACATCTTGCTCCATTGCTGTCTCCTCATCATCGAGGCGCTGACTGGTGAAATTGTTGAGCTCCAGGAGCCCGCTGGGTTCCACCACCACATTGGAGCTGGAGTGACAAGGGATGGAATAGTGAGGGATAGTCTGAAAGAAAGAAAATAAATTTAAGTTTAATGAACAATTTTGAAGGTAAAGGCATCTGTGCAAGCACAGAGATTTGTGGAAAAGGGATTATTTGGTTTCCAAGGGCAATTTTCCCTAAGACTTCAAAGCACCCTTTCACTGGATTGGGTTGTGAAAGGTGAAATTTGAATAATCTTGCTCTCAAGGCAGTGATCTTGGCCTTTGATCTTCTCTAAAGGTCTGTGACAGCATAACCAATGCCCATCATCCACGATTCTGCAAACCCAAAGCAGAGATAGTATTTTCTTCAGCCTGATCTTTTTCAGACAAGATGTGCCAATGAAAGAATAACCTGAGTTAAAATGGTCCACAAGGACTATTGAGTCCAACTCCTGGCCCTGCACAGAACAACCCCAAGAATCCCACCAGGCAGTGCATTGTCCAAGCACCCCAAGATGACTATGTTTTCTGTATACAACAGAGTTCAAGTTCTGGCCCTGCTCAGAGCTGCAGCTCAGAGGCTGAGGAAACACAGTAGCTATTAATTTCTATTATTATTATTATTGTTATGTTATTTATTTTTACTTATACTTTCACAGGTTAGAAGATAGATCTCTGACTTTATACAACTGAAATTCTGGCCATTATTTGACTTGTGAAACAGCTCATAGCATGCCACAATGATAAACAGTACCAATTCTTAAAAGATACAGGTATGAAGTAAAACAGAAATCTACCTTTGTCTATTGTCTATAAGGAGGACTAAAAATGAATACAGAACTGGCAATTTCTACAAAAGAGAAGTTAGCCCCAGTAAAGACTTCACAAAATAGCATGAAAAATTTGAATCCTCTGCACACAAATTGTTTCTCCCATCAGAAGTATTTTCACTGTAACACAAGTATGATACCTATTAAAACAACTTCAATCCACACTACCATTTTGTGTGAACATAAGCCAAGTCAACTTGTCTAGAAAGATTCACATTATACCACTTAGAAGACTGAAATACCTCCTCAGCTGACATTCTGACAACTTATTACAACGTTAAAGCATCATATTTAAGGCAGCAGAATCAATGAAAACATCAAGCATAGCAGTTAGGAAATGATTCAAAGCATTTAGTCTAAAGATCAATAGTAATTTTATCTCAGAGCTGGTCTTATCCTAAGTGAAGTTAAAAAACTTTCTTCTGATTTCGGAACTTATTTGTTGCACTTTTCCAGTAAGCACAACCCTACTATGTCATTAATTTTATACTCAGAAGCAACTTTAATATAAAATATTCTAGCACATAATTCTGTACTAAGTATTGAGGCAGTTTTAAGCATTGCAAATGAAAGCATTTTGTAAAATGACATGAGTTTGGTTGTTTTCTTAACAAAAGAAGGAAGACACTGAGGACAGAGTGAATGATACAGTACTGGAGAAACCTAAGCCAAATTAAAAATAATTACACTTCAACATAGCAACTGATTACAAGCTAAGAGTAGAAACAGAACCAAAACCTGAGGAATAAACCCATAAGCACTCGAACATCATTCAATGGCTATCATTGCATCAGACACGTGTTTGCTCTGTTCAATCTTTGCCTTATTTGCTCAGTCTTCTCTTACCTGGACAACAATTTCTGATGAGCTCTCTTCAGCTTTCTTTTGTGATATATTCTGAATGTGTATAAACTGGTTTGTTGTAGGTATTCCTCGTGCATCGAGTTTCCTCTCTGTTAAAGCAGGACCAACAGCAGGAGGACTTGAGCTGGATTCTGCATGTGTCTGTTGCTGGGGGATGGAAGGTGCCGTCATCCCTACTGCAGCCACCCTCGGGCCCTGGGTACAAGGTGACGACTCTGCTTCACTAGCAGCTTTACTAGTGGACGTGGCCTTGTTTGGGGGATCCACTATCGTGTGTTCTATGTTTGCATCAATCTGAGCTTCCACCATAGACACTCTCAATATATCTGCTACTGATGTCTCCGTGGATGCCTGCATGGGAAATAGGCTGGTAACCAGCAATGCCAGTTTGGGCACAGAACTGCCACCTGCTACCTTTGAAACAAAAGGAGGCTCATGCCCCTCAAAAGTTATCTCTGTAACAGTGGATCCTTGCATTACAGTTAGATGTTGCACCTGAAAACCAAATTTTTGTTGTGCATATTACAGTTAATATTTTTTTTATTGAAATCCTCATCAATATTTCCAAGGACAGAATGGCACAAACAACATACTTGCTATTAGGAAGACAATTGAAACTCAGTGTTTTAACAAAGGAATTAGCAATGATAGGGCAACAGTTAATTGAAGCCTGGGGAAAAGCAGCTTTTTAGGCTGCTAGATAAGGAATTGTAGCAGTATAATACCACAGCAGCCTAATTTTCCTTTGGGATTTACAGCCCCATGGTATGTTTCTAGTTTTCACACCTACTCCTGAAAGGGTAAAAAAAGAAATGTACGTTTCTGGAGTTAGTTAAAATACATTTTTTCCCATGTTCCTCAGTCTCTGCCTTTTTCCCTCCCAAGGAAAATTAAATTACTCCTGTACATGAAAGCCATATAACTTCAGGAAGATGTGAACTACAAAGGAAGAGGAACAATGGAGAGCCTTAGGAGACTGCAGTGTATTCATCTTTATTTCTATAGAAATAAAAAGTGCTACGGGAATGGAAATTACTAATGTGTCATTATCTAAAAATTAAAAGAAAATAACTAGGGACAAATGCCATGCACCAGTGGTGGCTGAAATTAATAAAAACTGTCCAACAAAACACGTTTGTGAGCTCTATGGATTTTTCCCCTATAACATGTGCTTCTCTCTCCTAGTGTCAACCTTCTGCTGGGGTAATTACTACCAGCCGAATGAGGGATTCTCTCTTGCCAGGACAAAACACTGCTACAGCGACAGGGTCGGTGTTTTATTTTTTTTTTCCTTGAACAGCGATGTGTATTTTGCATGCTATCAATATTCCGTTACCTGGCTTGCTGGCTGTTTCTCTGAAGAGGCAGGTAGCTGCATTTGACTCTGGGGGGGCTGGGGTTGCACGAAGATTTTTTGTGCCGTTGGTGCCTGTTGCAGTTTGGGCAGCTGCTGCGTGGTTTTTACTGCAAGCACCTGTACTACAGTTTGCTGTGGCTGTGCCACTAAGGTAGGGAGTTGCCTTTCTTTGGCCATCATATGGTGTGGGGGGTGCTGTGCATCTGGTTTGGTCTGTGCTTGCTCTTGCTGCAGGGGGGTTAGCTTTTGATGCCTTATGGAAAGTTGGGGCATTTGTGGGAGTTTGTGCTGGATTTGATCAGCCTGCAGGTGGATTGTCTGCTTCTGCTTAGTCTGGAAACACTGCAGGGTTTTCACTTGCAGTTGAGTCTGTTCCAGCTGTGGCTGACTCAGTTTTTGCTGCTTTTGTGCCTGTGGTTGTGTCAGGGCAGATCTGTAAAACAGGCCAGTCTGAGGATCTAAGGTGTCCATCTCTTCCACTTCTCCTTCCTCAGTTCCAATTTGTTCACTGTGTTTGGTAAACGCAGTGTGACTGCTTAAGGCCTTAAGAAGAAGAATTTAGAGCAAATTAGTAAAAAGAAATATAAGAATACACAATCTATAAGTAGTTTTTAATGTTTCAAATAGATATTTTAACTTTTTTTACCATTACAGACTCCCAATTCATATATAAAAAGATACTCTTATGTGGGTATTTCACAATATATAACCAATCAAGATCTATTATTATCACGTTAAACTGTGGTACATCTCTATGCAAGAACATGAGCTTCACAACTAACCCTCAGTGAGATTGTGTAGATCTCACTTGTGTCAGACTGAAGCTCAAAGCTTTCTAAGGTTGCCTGGCAGGTGGATACAAAGCAGCAGGGAATAGCAGATGGCTGAGCCAGAAGCTCCTCATTCAAGCCAGAGCCTCTCTGTTCAATGAATTTTTATTCTACCTCTTGAAAGACTAATCATCTTCTCTAGGGTTTCTTCTGCAGGGCCACATAACTACAGGCTGTCCTATTTCAGGCAGAAATAGTCTCTCCTCATTCCTTTTTCAAAATTGCAATGCAATTTTTCTTGGGCATTATACAAACATTTTTGACTTTTTGAGAGAACGAGCAACCTATGCTTTGTAAACCAAAAATGTATAAATGTACTGACAAAGGACATTAGCAAGATCAAACAGCCTAATCCAACACCTGTAGAAATACACTACCTGACATGAGTTTGCAACTCTCACACAGTACTGTTGTGGAATGCAACTGAAGTTCCCACAAGTTAAAGAACTGCAGAGTTGAGCAGGTCCTGATCAAAATCATTCAAGGGGCTTCAGCAAGATTTTACCACAAGCTGCACTGCTTGTTTGAATTGTTTGGAATCCCCACAGTTTTGATCTAAATATGATCTGAGTTTTTGATTCAGAGAAGTCTTCCTATTCACAAACTAAAGACATCAAATGGAAGAGATGCTGTATGCTCTGTGTACTGACCAAAATCCATTTCAGCCCTCTTCCCCAGACACTACCACCAACATAACCTAAAGAGGTCAGGCCACTCCAATACTACAACCTCCCTCACCATCAAAACACAATCACAGAATGGTTTGGGTTGGAAAAGACCTTAAGGACCATCTAGTCCAACACCCCTGCCATGGCCAGAGACACCTTCCACTAGACAAGGTTGCTCCAAGTCCTGTTCCACCTGGCCCTGAACACTTCCAGGGATGCAGCATCCGCAACTTCCCTAAACAACCCATGCCAGTACCTCACTATCCCTACAGTAAAGATTTTATTTCTAACATTTAAACTAAACCTCCAGTCTTCTGGCTTAAACTGTTGAGGAAATATTAAAATCATTAATTTGCCTGTATGCTGAATATTTTTGGTGGCAGCACATGATACATGCATTCAGAATTAAGCTCTGGTCCTATGCAATTTATATGGCCTACTGGTGTTTATAGCCTGCTGGGAAAAGAAAGGATCCAACCTGCTGCATGATATGGGTAATGGCGCCAGTGGAGGATGCAGGAATAGATTTCACCACAACAGAAGTCTGCGTTGCTGTCTGCGACTGAGCCACGTGCTGCAGCAGTGTCCTCTGGGGCTGAGATGACTGGTGGGGCTGGGACCGATGACTGACTGAAAGTAAAGAGGTCAGTGGCACTTCTCCAGAACTAACTGCAGGAACTTTAACTGTTTGCTTTGCAGTTAAGCTACAAATGAAAGCACACATGAGTGAAGAAGATCTAAGTATGGAAAATGTCTTTCACTGTGTGCTAGTGTCAATTATTAAATGTTAACGGATAGAACTATTCTGAGAAACCCCTTGAAGTAGCAGCTTGGGGGTTCTGCTTTTGTCTGTTTCCTAAGGGACCACACTTGGTCCAAACCTCCTCTGGCCACCCTTTCCCAATACACCAATTCTGCTAACAGAGTTCATACTTGATGTTTAGCTCTGGGTTCTTTATACAGCACTAGAATATTGCTGTAGAACACAAGCTATTCTGTGCTTTTTACACTGTTAAAAGCGCCTCCACAATTGACAGCAATTAAGAGAAGCAAGCCTTGCTCACCAGATTTCTACCACTGATAAACTGCACACAATACTCTCCAGAGCATAAGCTAAATTTGAAAGATTAGCAGACAGAATGTTTGGGTATTATTAAAGCAAGTGAGGCTGATCAGAAATGATAGATCAAAAAATGGAGACCTTGTATGGGTCTGTGTCACTTCTGAGAACAGATCTAGCTTGAGTTACAGAGCTATAGTGATAGGCCAGTAATTAAACAGTGGATTGACAGAAAAATTATGTGCTGCTGAGGAAAAAAAAAACAAACAAACAAAAAAAAACCATTCTATATTCCAGTCACTGATAAGATATGAATCCAAATCACTTTATGCTCGTCCATACTAATAAGCAAATATTTGTGCAACCTAATTTCTTACGTACAAAGTATTTAATCGCTGAAGGAGAACAAGGAAAGTTTAATCTCAGTTGTAACATAACTTAAAATTAAAAGGTTCTAGTGGCCTTTCTGAAAGTTTAAAGAAAGGTCAAATTTTGAACAAATACGGTAATTTTACTTTCTCACTCCAAGAAAGCTGGTATATATCAATACTGGCCTGCATGCTGTGCCAGATTTATCCTGGATATCTCCCAACAATTCCTACACAATTGAAAATTTAATTTAAAAATAAAGTTTCTAACCTATATGGTTGTGTAGATATTCTTCCGAATGTGAACCAATACAGTGTTGTCTTCCTGAGTCTGCAGACAGACAAAAAACGGTGACACTAAGATGTGTGAATTGCTCCCTTCACCTCATGAGGAAGCACATGCTGAATCCCAGCTCCCAAATACCTAATCTTCTGGTCTAGGCCCATGCAGGACATTTCACAACAGACTATAGATTCTTTACTATCTTACTACAGAATTTTTAGCAGAAAATACAGCTATGTGGGTTACTGAAAAATTCAGAGAAGCACAAATTAAACCAAAAAGAAACTCAATTACTTGCATTCTTTGGCAATGTTCAGAGCAACTGGGGGTAGGGACAAAAATCTAAGTACAAAATAACCAGTATAGTGCTGCAGCAGAATCTGCTGCTGCCTACCCATAGGAGCCTGCATTTCTCTGGTAGATTCCTGCATTTCAAATCAATGTTTACAGGAATCCTAATATTAAAAATAGTATCTCCATATCTCCAGGAAATTTTTAGCCATTGTACTTAGTGTGGCTTCTAAGCTTCAGAAAAGTACTGAAGTCTATAAAGACACTGACTAATTTTCCATCCTCCCTGCAAAAGACCCTCTTATAAATCAACTTTCACAGCAAGACCCATCAAAAACTGGAACCTTAAAGAGAAGCTCAATGCACAATATCTGTGTCAGTAAAGATATCGAACTGCTAACTAGAAACCACTTTAATACCATATATTATATTTTGGAGTTTGTTTTAAAGGATATCCAAGGGAGCACGACTCAAAAGTTTGAAACTGAAGCCAAATACAGTAAGTGCTACTTAAAGGAATAACAATAACATCCCCCCAGCTCCAGTTTCACACAGCTTAAATTCAGGTCATTCAAGGGATGGGAGCAAGGGGAAGAGGTACAGAACAAAATGAAAATAACAGATTAGACATTTATCACTAAGATCACTGGAGCTACAGATATGTAGTAATACAGTTTAATACTATTAAGTTTTATTTCTCTTTTCCAATGTAGACTTTCTACATCTTTTTGCTTTCATTTTCCAAATAATATAGAGACCAGCAATGTGGATTTAAAAAATTAAAATGCAAAACAGGCAATCTGATCTTTCATGCATGTATGGGAAGTGGCTCATACCTAGTGTTCTGGGGTAGTAGGGAACATCAAAAAGACAAGAGAAAGGACTTGCACAAATGGATGTCCAAATAGGAGGAGTCAAGAATTTAAAGAGATGAATTTGAGTAGCTTATATATTTTAAAAGTGCATATTTATTAGTTCAAAGCTTTCTAGCAAATGAAGAAACTGGGGCTACATTAGCATGCTAAATGCACACCTGGCTTTAACCCGGGACTAAATGGATTTTAACAAACTCAATGTCTGACTCCTTTCAGCATATACAAAAACTAGGCTATGGTTTCTGTAGCTTCATGTTCTGCTTTCTCCTTAGTGGACATTTTCCTTTAAGGGTGGTAGGACAGTTTGTCTTTTACATCCACGGAACATAAAATCTACTCAAGTGGGCCATCCTGAAGCAATCACCCTTTGTTCCAGTTAGAAACATTTTCCCTTATGCCCCAGCAAGGCAGATGCAACCTCTGTCCCCTGCACAGGGTCTCAGGAGGGAAGAAAATATTTATTTCCTCTAAGAAAATTACAGCAAAAACACAAAAGTGAAACCTATTGTAAGAAAACTCCAAAATTAAGTTCTCAGACTTCAACTGCAAAGCCAACCTTACACTACCTTAGCCACTTACCAGTTGTGATATATTCAGCCACTAGTTCTGACTCTACAACAGCAATTGAAGGACTTTCTGGAGAATGCCTCTTTTCTTGAGTCATCTGGATTGGAACAGCCATTTGGCTCAAGTCAATGGTAGGCTGCCTTGGCTTTGATTCCAACTTTTCCTTCACTGCTTTAGAAGAAAAGCAAAGCATAAAATCAACCTTTTAATATATAGACCTTCATATTAAATAAACCTACAATATAAATGTACCAGTTTAATTAAATATAGTGAGCACTATAGAATAAATGCAAACAAACTGATACAGGATAAAAAGGAAGGAATCACAAGTTGATTCAAGATAAGCGCTTTTCAATTACAAAAGTTAGTACAAAAGCCTGCTTAAGCAAAAAATAACCTCTGAAGATATCCTAAACAGACCTGTTGTCTGCTGAAGTTCCAGCAAAGCTTTTATTGTGGAAGTAGCTGACTGAGATTCACTGGATACGTCCTGGTAAATTATCGTAGGGTTTGTGTCCACAGCAATTTCATGTTCAGACCAATCTTGACTTCTTGAAGCAATCACATGGACTACAGGCTGAGAATCTGTTTGCAAAAAAACCAAAGGCACATCATAGAATCATGGAATGGTTGGAAGAAACCTTAAAGCTCATCTCATTCCAATCCCCTGCCAAGGGCAGGGACACCTTCCACTAGAGCAGGTTGCTGTCTGACCTGGCCTTGGACAATTCCAGGGATAGGGCAGCCACAGTTCCTCTGGGCAGCCAGTGCCAGTTTAAGTCATCATAGAACCATTTTGGGCTGGAGGGCTTT
Source organism: Toxostoma redivivum (assembly GCA_013397375.1). NCBI lineage: Eukaryota > Metazoa > Chordata > Aves > Passeriformes > Mimidae > Toxostoma > Toxostoma redivivum. The sequence continues at coordinate 447,811 of VXBI01008388.1, read as the reverse complement.
CATGCAACCTCTTGCTTTAAAGCAGGGTGATAGTTCAAAAATTATACCAAACTACTCATTAATTTTTAGTTTTGAACATTGCCAAGGATGCATACTCTCATTCTGCAACACTTTAGTTTCTATTTCAATTGATTCTTCAAGTAAAACACTGTTGATTCTATAAACGGTTTCCAGCAAAAAAAAAAAGGATAGTTTTTTGTAAAAGATTTTGTTTGAAAAGTCAAAGTTCAGCAGGTTATTTTGTATGTTGAATTTGGCTTGGATTGAACTTTTTTTCCAAAAAGTTTTAGTGGGTCAGATGATCAGCATGTATTCAGCATTCTGAACTAACAGCACCTAAATTTTGGTAAATTGGTTGAATCTTCAGAACTTTTTAAAAACTTACTTAAATGGCCATATAGACCAACAGTTACAAAATTAAATATAAAAGGTAGAAAGGTTTCACTGAAACACTTGCTTTTATTTGCTGTAGTGATACGTATCACGGTCACTCCTGAACCCGAAGGTTGGATTTTGTTTATGCCCTATTATTTATGCTCCTCTTACATACAAAGAGCTGCATCAGTATCATGGCTTGAAGCCAGGACAGAATTCCCATCAGGACTGCATGTCTGATATACATCCTGATGCACATAATGTACATAAAAGGACCATGATTTGTGTTGGTCCCATGGCAGCTTTCGGACATGCAGCAGAGAGATGCTTCCATACAGTCTGGAAAGACACTGGCAGAGCATAGACTGCCAAAATAACCTCCAAAACTTGCTGCCCTGCCTACCTCTGGCAGACTCTCCAGGAAGAGGAACAGGTTGCATTGTAACAGCAAGTTGGTGCCCAGCAAGACACCTTTATCACCACTTTTCAGGATTAATGAAAACATATACTAAATAACTCAAAAGAAAGAAAAATATAAAAGTAAGGGAACGATGGCGTTTCACTGCAAACAGATGGGGTGAAACCTATGCTAAAAGGAGAAACACAGAGCTCTCTGGGGCAAGCTGGCATGCCTGGAAGACAGTCCACTCATACGTTATGTGACATCAACACAGACCTTGAGAGCTCTGGGAAGACTCTGTAGAAGAAGAGCTACTGTCAGTGTAGGTTTGTGGTTCTTCTTTCACTTCTGGGAGAGACGAGTTTCCTGTCTCTGCTACCCTTGAAGCCTGCTGTAACGTTTCAGTCACCAGCTGTCTGGTTTGTTCACTCACAACTGTTGCTTGAAATGTCACTGGCTTTGGTTTTATGAGGACCTAATCAGAAAGGTAAATTTTGTTTATAGTAAAAGCACTCGAGAGAACAGATCTGAGCAATCAAAATACAGGATGCCACTCGGATCGATGTACACCACCTACGTAATATTAATATTTTACTTAGAAAGTCTACCCCTAAATTCGGCGACTTTGACCATTAAACCACAAAGTCCAAGTAAATGCCAATGCACAAGAATGTACTTCTCACTCAGTAATTTGAAGCGTTTAACACAATAAACCACTAAATAGTTATTTTTCAGGACTAGATAAAACTACTGTGATAAGAGAAAGCTACACAAGTGAGCTGGAACATGCACTGCACTGATAAGGACAAGCACTTCCACAATAAATACAGTTTTGAACAATCAAAACACACAAAATGTTACATCTGATAAAAGCTTAGTTCTTTCAAATACTAAGTGCAGCCAGAGAAAAAGCTGTAACTGAAAGCATCCAGAAATAAGCCAGATTCTCTGTACACAGCCCCACCAACTACACAAGGTTGCAGGGACAGCCAGAACAGGTATTAAGCAGAATATAAACTTCAATAAAACCTCAGATTTGATGGATGACCTATGTCCAGACTCTGCATCTTTATTTCTAATGGTCTAACCATTAGCTGTAAGATGTAAACAAGTATCTGGACCCATGGCCAGACAGTTTCAGCTACAGAAAAAGCTTAGTAGATCCTTTTGGCTTGCTCTAGGCCTTCAGAAAAAGCTAACAGATGCAGACACTGTGCTTAAGAAATTAGGATCGAGGCCACCTCATTACACCACTAAGTCTCATTCCCCACAGATATATATCAAACCTGGAACAAATGAGGAAACATATTGAAAAATTATTTACTTCCAATTAAAAGTTAGGGGTACATTCCAAGAAAGAAAGGGCTCCTCACTGTACCTGTGTTTTCCCTTGCTGACCATAAACAATTTTAGTTGGGATGATTTTGGTGGCTGGCTGGACCGTGGACCCTATTCCTTTTGGCTGTGTAACAATCATTTTTGTGATGGGTCTTGTGGCAGTGATGATAGCAGGTTTTGCTCCTGCTGGCACTGCCTGAATAGTTTTCTCCCCCTGTAGAGAAGTCAAAGTTTACAAGTTAACTTAATGGAATTGTTCAGTGAGACCCAATTTTCAAAAAAAAAAATAAAAAAAATACAGTTTTATGTGAGTGTGTGTACCATGAAATAAGTCTGCTGCTACAACTATATTTATTTGATACAAAATACATTAGATGACCAAGAACAAAAGAACTTATGGTTTTGAATGGAAAAAGCTACCAAAATCCACTTTTCCATTACCTTACCTTTTAAGCAGCTCTGAAGGGGTGAATAAAAAGAAGTAACTAAAAGATGAAGTTTTTAACATTGGAACTTTCTTCAAATCCTTCACAAATGTTCTTTTAAGACCACCAATTTCTATTAACACTAACTTTGGCAAGACATCTGCATAACTTGAACTGAGATTCTAAAACTAAATTATTTAAATATAGATTTTTGCATTGTATTTAGGACCAAGACATTAACTATGTATGGACTTTTTTTCAACTAAAAGTTCACTTCATCAAAAATGCAGATTCACAGCTGTTTCACAGGAATCATTTGACTATAGAATAGTGTTTACATATGAATAGACTCTTGATAGCTTAGGAAGAGGAAAGACATTGAGCATGCTTTTTTTAAGCTCTGCACAGTAACAAAAACAAGTAACAACATTAGTAGCCTGTTCCTACCAATTTCCATGAAATAGCTGGAAATCCTTCAAACCATACTAGTTTCAAACATACCATCTCATTTTGATAGCTACTATTGTGTAACATCATAAGATTTCCACCTGTCTAGAAAAACACCTTTAATTCTAAATCTAGGGAAGTTTAAAACCTAAAACAAAAATCATAAAAGATTTTTAAAAACTCTTATTGAGGGGTTCTTGAGTTCTGCTACTCAAGCAGCCTTTTAAATTTTACAGGACTAAGGCATTAAATCTCACAGTTTTATCTAGGAACACTGATCATTTTTATTTACTAGTACTTACAGATAAGCCCAATTAATGCCGGAAACTTGATTTTATTCTTAGGTATACCTCAGGTTATACAATTCACCACTATGCAATACCCAGGGCACAAGATGTCACAATGTTACACGCCACATTAATTGACAATGGTTCCCCTACTGTGAAGATACAGTTTATTTCTGCCTTTTATACCCAAAAGACAAATGGCTGGAGATGCAAATTATTAACACAGGACCCCGGTTCTCACTGGAGCAAACAGGCCAAGATTCTAGTAATTTTCATCTACTTAACTGCTTCAGGAGTACAAAATCATTATCCATGGAAAAAAATCAAGTTCTAAAGTTTATATTTTCCTGTACCTTTGAAAATATCCCTAGTTTGCTTTAAGCATGGAATCATATTCTGCAAACCACAGTCAGTTTTCAAACATCCCTGACATCAAGGCATGCAGGATCTGTTAAGGAGCTCATGCACAGTTTGCTTTTAATTGAGCCTTTAGCAGAATGAACGCAGCAGCCACCACATAGCTTGTCACTAGGCTCTCCATTTGAGACCTGAAATAATTACTTACCCCAGCATTCAACAGTGTTGTGACAACATTTTTGCCTGGAAGCCCTTGAATTGTAGTTCCTTTTCCGGTAGTTTTTTGCACAACAATCACATTGGGTTTTGATGTCATTGGAATTGTAGTGATTTTGGTTGTAGTTCCTGAATTTTTGTGGGAAAAGAAATAATGCAGGATTTATCACATTTTGTATATTTCCCTTCACCATAGAAGTTGGTGAACTATAGAGGAATCACTGTATTTAAATCTGACAGCACATCAAGAAACCAGCAGCATCTGGAATGGGAATTCGTGTCACCCAACTCAGCATGGAAAGATTACATGTCAACTCCACAAATCATCTAAAACAGGTAAAACCTGTAAAAACAGGTGTGCCCAGGGGAACATGTATTCTATATTAGGACAGACAACCCCTTCTCACAAGTTACAGAGCAGACTAACAGAGCTTTCTCAGGCAAACATGTAGAACTTTTCAAAGGCTGGAGTTAGGGTGGGGTAAGGACATCACTAATACTCAACTCAAGGTCCTATTTGCACAGACAATTACTCTTCTACAGATGACCTCTGTAGAAGAATCTACATACCAAGGATGTACCTCCAGTCAAGAGAAACACCAGCTCTTTCTGTTGTAATGTAAGTGATGAGTAGTGGATTGAAAGAAGGAAAAAAGAAAAACATGCTATTGTTTCACAACAAGTCCATAAAAACTAAGTTTAGAAGTGTGGTGGTTTTTTTGTGGTTTTGGGGTTTGGTTTTGTTTTGGAGGTAAGAGTTATGATTTTTTTGTTTTGGGTTTTTTTTTTGGTTGGTTGGTTTCTTTTTTTGTTGTTGTTCTTAAGAGTTGGCTTGGCTATTCTCTGTTAGTATTTAATTAGCTCCATCCCCTTTATAAGGTTTTTTGTTACCTGCATTAACAAGTAATTCTGGTCAGCCTTCCACAGTCCACAAAAGTACATACACTGGAATCAGTCATCAGTGCAATCACACTACCATTGCAGTAGCTACTCAAGAGTTTTTTTATCAACAATTTTCCCTTTCCCCAGAGGAAAGCATCATTCAGTCACAACAGAGCTGCAAACCCAAGGACTCCCTTTACTACCTTCTACCCATTAGTCATGCCTGCAGATACTTCACAACCTCTTTCAGATTAGCACTTCTACTAATTCTGGGAAAGGGAAAATAAGATTATTAGATTATGATTTATTTAATCCTACTGACTTCAAAGGCATTTAAAGACTGCTCCCTTAGCAAAAATAATTAAGCAAACAAAAGAAAAAAAGCAGGCATGATTTCCAAACTTGTGTTCTTTCAAGACAATCATTATTATCCTCATCAGGATTACTCACAGGTTTCTCCACATGAGCTGCTGCTCAGGAGAATATTCCACTTGTGTACAATTCATTTCAAGACCTAGAAATTGTCTTAACAATTCACCATACCCAAAACAGGCTAAAAGAAAGTTATTTGTTACCAAAGAAGATGCTGTATCATCACTAACTATAATTTTGTGGAAATCAAAATCTATAAAACTGCTCAACCAGATTACAGTCCAAGAGTGCATTTACTGAAGAGCCTGTGCAGCACCTTTTGGTGACTGGAGCTGGCTGGTGCCATGTCAGGTCTTTGCTAATCAAAGTTAAAGTCCTAAACATACACTAAGAAATTGTCACTGGTCCTGGTCCCAAAGAAATCCTATCTTTAGAGATGATGGAACCACTGAGTATTTTGGGTTGGAAGAGACCTTGAAGCTCATCCAGTTCCACCCCTGTCAAGGCAGGGACACCTTCCACTAGACCAGTTTGCTCCAAGCCCTGTCCAAAGTGGCCTTGAACACTTCCAAGGCTGGGGTAGCCCCAGTTTCTCTGGGCAACCTGTGCCAGTACGCAACCAGCAGGGAGAACTAGGGCTAGTCAGCAGGCTAATAAAGATAAGCAGCATAGTCTGCTTAAAGGGAGGCAAAGCTTAAGGAAGAACATGGGCTAAGGGCAAGACAGGCTGCCACTGATAAAATATCAAAATAAGGTGGAGACTGTATAGCTGAATTTAACATACACAGTCCATTTTTATTCTGGTTCTTTGGATATGCAGTGAACAGAGAAGGGCAGCACAGAGATTGTAAAATGCTTTAAATTTGGGTCAATAGTGTTTTCTGATCTTTCTGCCTTCTGTACAATATACTAGTCCCCATTTCACATTTCTCTTCCCTCACAGTTTTCCTTCACATTTGCTGTTTCCTTCTTAAACACAAGAATTACCACAATCCTTAAGAACACTTCACCTTCAAATTTCTACCTATTACCTTCTTCTTCATGGCCAGCTATTTTTCTTCTGAATTCTCCAGTAAAGGACCTAAAAACTATTTGAGCATGTAACCCACAGAAAAGCCCACAACAATTAAAGCAAGCCCAAAGTTACTTTTGAAATAAGTCTTAACAATAACAAAAGTAATCATATGCCTACCAGAAACAATATTACTGCTGATGATCTTCCCTCCTAGAGTAGCCAGTGATTTTGGTACTACAGTAATGATGCTACCACTTGTAGTTTTCACATAAGTAGCAGCCCCTGGAGTTCCAGCCACCCGAGCTCCTAGAGAGGGGCTCACTGTTGGCCGTGTATATGTTGCTTGAGTTCCTGTTTTAAAGAGAAAGAGAGTTCACTATTACAACACAATCCCCTACAAATATTTGTGGAAAAAATATGTTAGTTCAGGAAGAAAAGTGTCATATTTATTCAAAGATATCCCACCACTGTTAAAAATTCTTCTAGTATTTTTTTAATCCACAGAGAAATACTGAAATATATTCTAAATTTTAATTTATATAACAGTCTTCTGAGTATTTTAATAAATGTTCCATGAGTGCCTTATTTTAATTCATGTCCTTGTGCATAAGATTGCAATTTCCAATAGATGTGCAGATTCTGCCTGTAGGTTTGCCTCTTGCTCCCTTAGATGCCCAGGAGTCAGGCATCTGATGACACAACCAGAACTCATCCCTTCCTCTCAGGAATGACACTTCTATATGATAGATTGCTTATAAAGAGAACCACCAATGACTGGTTTAAGTAACACTCTTAGAAAAAAAATAGAATTTACAATGATGATACTATTTTATGGACTTAGCATACAGCAGCACGGAAGAAACCTTTCAACATAGTATAAATGCTGGTTTTTTAGAACTAGTCCTTTTCTGAACGGAAAGAGAACTGACTCCACAAAAGAAACTTGTTCAAAAATAATAACAGTTACACAAACACTGAAATTCCACTATGCTTGTACTGCTGCAGATAGTGCCCTTAATAGCTAAAGATCACAGAGCACAGCAGTTTGTTTTGTCAGGAAAGGTGTGTTCACATCCAAAAGAGCACAATCCAGATTTTACCAACCAAACGAACTGCAAAAACTTCTGTTTTTTCTAATGTACTCAAAAATGTATCTGTGGAGTACTTTAGCCTATAAATAGAGTATAAATCTTTAATTTATGTTAAAGACATGAAAAGATGGGCCTCAAGTTGTGCCAGGGGAGGTTCAGGTAGGATATTATGAAAAAATTGCTCATGGGAAGGATGGTCAGACATTGGAACAAGCTGCCCAGGAAAGTGGTGGAATCAACATCCCTGGAAGCATTCAAAAGCCACGAGGATGTGGCACTTGGGACAAGGTTTTAATGGTGAACATGGTGGTGCCAGGTTAATGGTCACACTTGATGATCTTAGAGGGCTTTTCCAATGGTAACAATTTTATGGTTCTAATATTCCCAGCCCATGCTAAAAAAAAATAAATAAATGAACAGTTTTCTGAAAACCAGGATAAAGCTACCTTTTAAGTTTTCCTCATTCAAGTTTACAATCAGAACAGTCTGGGTTATTATCTATTAGAAACACAAATACAATCAGATGCCCAGAAAAATACTAGGAGCTTAAATTTCAATATACCAGTATTTTAATAAATTCACTGCAGGACTATGAGCAAGTCACATGTTTTTTGAAGTCCACCTATGCAAAACTTGTCTGCTTCAGTTAAATCAGTATAAATCATGTAATATAAGGTACTACAGAAGTGCAAAGTATCTGTATAGGTTGCATGAAAACTTCCTTTAAAATGAAGTGGGAAGGAAAAATGGTATTGGTGTACCAATTCAAACAGAGGAATAAAAGAGCAAAAATCCTGATCTAGAATAAATAACAGGATTGTGAATGTGCCGTTGTGCCCATTGTTCAGAAGAGGTAAGTGCATAAGTGCTTTTTTTTAAACCCTAAAAAACCATGTTTGATCACCTGTATGTCTGGGTTTACCCTCCCTTCCCTTCTCAGAGCCATAACTTACCAGTGGGAGTAGTGACCAGTTTAGTTGTCATGATAGTCCCATTACTGCTAACCACCATAATGGGTGAATTGCTACTGCTGGGCAAGGTCGCTGTAACTGGTTTGGGAAGGATTTTACTGGGCTGCACCTGTTGAGTGATTATTTTAACACCTAGGAAAGGAGAAAGGTCACTGTTAAAATACAGGCACGATAAGTTACTTTCTGAAATGCTTTTTCAGACCAAGGCCTAGTGGGCAAGTAGCCCCACAAGGCTTCAATTCTGAGCCCATGTATTCTTGATCATGAAAAAAATTATTTAATTTTTGACTTTTGTTTGGGTTTTTTTTTTTGCTTTGTTTTGGGTTTTTTTGTTTGTTTTTCAAATACCAAGAAAATCATCCTCTTTACCTTTCATGTGCCTGTTTCAGTTCCTAGCTACTTCCACTGTCCATTACATCACTGATTTGTTGATGTAATTTTTTATTTTTCCTGATCCATGATACAAAAAACAAGAACTTTCCCAGGAGCCAACAGGTTACAACCAAGACTGAATTGGTTCATATACAATGAACCATCCAGAAACAAAGTAATTTTTCATCAATTCAGTCTGTAAATTCTAATTTGTCATAAGCTCAGACAAACTTCACCATCCTGAATAAATTAAAAACATTTCTGCACAAGGAGTATTAGGGACTGTAAGGAAGCAACTGTGACATTGGCTAGGGAAGGTTACTTTAAGTAAACTGCTCTCTTTCCCCTTGATTTACAGGTTATCTTAAAGCCACAAAGAAATTTGGCTTAAGCTATGAGCAGAATTGGTAAGAATGAAGGATGAGGACACCTTAATACCTCCAGGATTCTGCTCCCCCTCTCTCAGTTGTGTTGGGGAATGGCAGCTCTGAGAGATTCACTTCTTTGTAAGCCAGTGGATTCACAACACCTGTTCTAAAGTACATCCAGGAGATGTGCATCTTATGATCTGTTCCATGATGAGGTAAATGCATTGCATTGTGGTGGCCAGATGCCATGGAACACACAGCCTGGATGAATCCCATCTAGATGAAGCACTTACGTTTGTACACAAGTATTCCTAGGTGAAAAATTTTGTCCACTTGAGATGTGGAACATCCTCCAGAGATGTTTTCTTCTCTCTACACTCACTATAAAAGCAGTACAGAGCAAGTAAGCTCCAAACTGAAAGAGAAATTGAAGTATCTACATCATCCAGACACCAAACTGGATAAAAAGTAAAGTCTCCATGAAAACTGATTTACATCTTCCAGAAAGAATTGGTATCAGATGGTATTTCCAAAGAAACTTCTAACTAAAAAGCACAATGAGCCTGAATTCCTTGTAGAAGACAAGGAAATGAAGCTCATATTAATACTGTTCAGTGGCTGAAAGGTTTTTTTATGTCTTAACTATTATTTTAGTAGCTATAATTTTTCTTAAGCAATGGTCCTATAATCCAAAAGGTAGTTTTTTCAAAGGACAGGAGTAGGGCTGTTTATTTTTTCATTCCATGGTCGATTTTAATTGTTTCATCTAAATAGTATGATATAAAGTAATTTTACTGACAGGAATAAAGTAAAATACTGATTTTTAACTTAATACACAAAAATACTTTGCACTTTTATAGCACTTCTTTGAGAACTGGATAACTTTGCACACTTTATTTTTTACTACTTCTTGCTGAGATAGAAACTGTGTGCTACAGCAGAGAAAAGCCAAGAAAGAAAGATTACATGACTTGCCCAAAGTCAGCTGAATGAATCACAGAAAGAATCCAGTCTAACTGTATTTGTTTTGAGAAGTACCTCGAAAGTACATTTTGACTTCTGGACCAAAGAAAATATTTAAAACATGGAGTAACTTCTTTTTCCAGGTGATAGAGTTGAACAACTCTTGGATCTTCAGAAAACTGGTGTGTTTCAGGTTGCCAATCACATTACTTTTGAAGTTATTTACATACCTCTCAACCTCTAAGATAAAAACATACATACCCAAAGCATGGTCTGTAATACTGGAACCAAACAAGAGTGAAAGAACCAAATTCTTTAATTACTGGTACTTAAACATTAAAACATCCTTCACTATCTATTTATATTCATGTTTAAAGCCAAATCCTGTACTCAAGAAATGATGCCTTCGTGACCACTCCCCCATGCACATTTTGGGACAGAACTCTGCCCTGCTTTCCTGAGTTGCAGTCAGACCTCATCAATGTGACCCAAGATCAACTCCAACTACCTGATTCCTGTTTGATCTGAATGGTGGGCTTGATGCCAGCTGGCAACTGAGACTGCTGTGGCTGCTGCTGGGCTACAGAGCACGGCACCAGCTGCTGCGGTTGCTGCTGCTGCTGTTGGGCCTGCTGGACTTGGTGCAGCTGCTGTTTGGGAGACTGCTGATGCTGTTTGGGAAACTGTGCTAAGATCTGAGTTGGATTCCCAACCAAACCTTTTGGGGAAGGTAGTCTGGTAGAGGCAACTTTAACTGCTGATGTAGATACACCTGTGAAAGAGTAAAGGGTTTAAGATTCAACAGTGCAATGAGAAAGAAAAATACTATAATTTCTAAAATAATCTTACATTTCAGTTATCTTTACGACTGAAAACTGCATTGATACATGAGAGGAAATAAAGCTCCCATGTAGCAAAAGTGCTCTGTTAGGAGGCAACAGAGCTTTATATAGATTTTCAATGTGGCAGCAGAACAGCAGCTAATGGAAAGACCACAAACCCAATCTACTTCTGCACCTTTAGTAATACAAATAATTCAATAATATTTTCAATAGCTCATCTTTAAGCTTCAAGCAAAATACCTACAGTGAAAGTATTTAAAATATATATATAGATATATTTATAAGTATTTATAACAACCTAGTTTAGTGGGAGATGTTTCTCCGCCTCAGGCAGGGGGGCAGGAACTAGATCTTTAAGGTCCATTTCAACCCAAAACATTCTGTGATTCAATGATTCTAAAATCACAATGACAAAAAGCTGGCAATAGGATGATGTCAAATATCAAACCCATCAACACTGGGAGTATCTGTTAGCTAAATTGTATGTACACTATAAAACTGTGGGCCACCTATTTGTGCTGCTAGGTTAGGTGATCTTATAAGTAAAGGTGATTAAAAGAAGTTTGCTGTAAGATGGAAAGACAGTTCCAAATAAATCTTATTATTTCTGTCATTCCCCCACATAGCTGTCACAACATTTACAGCAAAATCTGGCTTTGTATATAATTCTAAACTACACATCCATAAGCACCAAAACAGACAAATAAAGTCCATATTTATGAATTCATTTTTTAACTAAATCCCAGTTATACTTGGAAACAGAAACAGGTGGCAGTGATGGCAGAAATCATATTAAAGGTACAATTCCAGCAATACAAATCAGGAACTCTTTTCTCACTGCATCATTTAAGATGATTACACCACTTCCTTGGGCAGCTCTTTTAATTCATGAGTTTAACTGTACATTTGAAGATATTATCAGTTCATGTCACAAAACTTTTCACCAGCATCTTCTGCAATGACACTGACAGTCTTGGAAAAAAAAAAAAAAAAACACACCATTGGAGAGATACTCTACCTAATGGTCTTTAGAATTAAAGTCTCCTCCATGATCAAACCCAACTAAAAATTAACTGTCCAGACAATATGAAAGCCTGCTGTGAGCCCTTCTGCTCCATAGATTAATATCTGATTATATTAATACAAGCATTAGGGAAGGAAAATACCTCCTCAGCCTTGATATGGCTACTCAATGTTTTGTGGAATGGAACAAGAATGGAAAATACAGACCAGGAAAAATTGTGATGTGACACTTGTCTTTGTCAGGCAGTTTTTCTTTCAAGTGCTGCTCATTAACGCCCATTTATTCATTCATTCATTCATAGCTTCCCTTTCAAATGCTAGCTGGTGGCTGTGAAGCTGAAACAGTCAGGCTAGCATACACAGTTGGAATTTGAAATCAGAAACCTAGGAATTTCAATCAGGCCCACTCAGGTCTTAATTATAAAGGACTTTAAAACTGACATGCTGACAAAATACACCAATAAAAAGGTGCAAACACTTCTCTATCTTTCAGAATTGCCATCTAGGCATATTAGTAAATTTTTTTATGTCAAGTTTGCATGTTTTTGTAAACTGGGCTTTTAGAGATGCACTCATGTTCAAATATTGAAAATATACACTTTTCTATGCACCAGACAAAGTTCTTAAAGCCAGTCATTTTGAGGTTTTATTGTTTTACAGCTAGGTCACACCATCGCACCACGTTCTCTTTAAAGAGGATCTGCACATTAACTGTTGAAGTAGAGGAAAACAGTTCAACGAGAACTTTTATGGAGTCTCTTGGATTAGTTTCATCAGCAGATTTCTTTCACATATCCTGTGCTTTACTCATATGTAAACAAAAAGTGCATCTCCCCAATGCTATTCTCAATGCAAAGTCCAGTTCCTCAATGAAAGAGCCTTTATAAGACAATTTCCATACCTTGTGCTACTGTTGACATAACCACTGACGGTGTGGATGACACTACAGCAGTCACAGCAATGGTATTTGCAGTGCAGGAGGGAGTGGAGCAGCTGCTGCTGCTGCCCACTGAGGACTGGGAAGCAGTGATAACCACGGGCTGCTTCTGAGTAGTTGAAGCAATGACTGATGTTGGGACAAGTTTTGTAACTGCTGCATAGTTGTGGGACTTGGAAAGGATGTTGGGGACGAAAGTTGAGCTTGGAGAGGTGGTTACTATTATGACCTAAAAAAAGAAAAAAAAAAAAAAAAAAAACAAACAAGAAGAAATTCATTTGTTCCTTGCATCTATTTAGAAGCATAGAATCTCAGTAACATGTCTTGGCTGTGTATTTAGTTTTAGGAATACATTTTTATTAACAGCTTTTAGGACTGTCAATCACATTTGATCACAAGAAAACATTTCAAAGATTTTGAAGTGGTGATTAAAATTTCCTTAAAATTAGGATTTTTAAGGAAAACAATTACTAGTAGGAAAGCAAAGTAGAATTATCTCATGTCTGAAGGCAAATAGACAGAAATGAACCTGACTTCGTTAAACTGGGCCAGGAAGCTTGAAACCCATTTTAAGAGAAAAGGAATGGATTTCCAGCAAGTTTTAAAAGCCATTCATCCAAACCTCACAAAAATATCAAAAAACAGCAATGAGAGAAAATAGATGATTCTTTTTTCTTTAACAATTAACAAGCACTTGCTGAGTCAAGAATGGGAAATGCTTTTGATCTGCAAGGCTGCAAACAACATTCCATCAGTAAAAGAAAAATGGTTTAGGTTTGAAGCAATTTTTGCTTTATTTAGTGCTCTCAGTAACAAGAAATTCTGATTTGTCTCAAAACCATTTGTCAGAAGAGAATAAACACCACCTCAGTGCAAATTACAACTACGACTCCATGAATCTGATCTGACACAGAAAAACACAGAATTCATGACAGCATTGGAAGAAGTTTGTCCTTATGCAACTGACCCAGAAAACTAAACAGTTATTAAGTATTGAATATGGGGACTGTTTATGCAAATAAATTTTTTTTATTCAATTCATATGTCCCTTCTTGTACTTACATAGTTAAAGTAGAAAAAGCAGCACAAAAATACAACATTTTCAATTTATCATGCAAGAATATTGAGAAATTATTTCAATAATGCTGTTGTCACAGCAAAAATTTTATTAAAACCTTGAAAATTTAAACTTATTAATGATATAATGTAACAAAAGCTGACAGAAAAATAAGGTACAAAAGGGCAAAGAAAACGTATCAGCTCACGCAGAAAGTCTTACACTGCTAGCCAAGCACTACTGAAACCTTGCCTGATAAAGAAATAATATGATAACAGCACTAGAAATAGACTTGAGCAACAAATCAAGCAGCAAGAGATTATGAGTTTAAAATTTGCTTAAAGAAAAATAAAAAAAAACAAAAAGGGAAATAGCCACATGGATGGAATAAAAGCAGCAAATTTCACCACCATGGCTGGTTCTCCCTCTCCTTTAAGCCTCAGTTCTTAGTCTGATGGTCTCTGCTGCTCAGATAAACCTTTAATATCTTGATCTGAGGAAAATCAAAATCTCACTACCCCACAAGCTATAGCAGGTTGACCACAACTAACCAGTGTCTGAAGGATACATTCTGCTGCTTTTCTACTTGACTGCATTCTCCATCAAGAACATTTTCTTTGCATCAGTCTTATTTTTGCATTCTACCTAATCTTGATTTAACCAAAACATCTTTCTCAAATGGCTCTTAGGCTACAAATATGCAGATAAGCTGAAAATGACAGCTTGTTCTAGTGTGAGAATTGGAAGTGAAAGGATTCTATGATATGCCTCTGGAGTTTTATCCTGTTTCTTAAACTGTCAGTGTTAACACTAGGAATACTTCCAACTGTCTGAAGTTTAGGGTCAGCTCCATTTCACCCAGGCTAACTAATTTAGGAACACAGTCAAAGGACAACTTGCAGTTTAAGAAGGCAGATTATAGGTTAGTGTGAATATAAACTATATTATAACAGGGCAAGTTCAGCATCACACCTAAGTAGAGATATGTAGAATGAATCTGGGCATAATCACCACTCCTGTAGACCACTGCATTTCCTTAAATCCAAGATTATCACTTAAAAATACTAATTTAATCAAAGAAGGAATAAAGCCTGTAAAGCATTACAGTTCAATAGTGACAGCTATACCGTGACTAAGCAGGTTTTTGTCTGTCTATTCTATCTCATCTTTCAAAATTAACAGAGTAGAGCAAAGTTCAGTAATCTTCACGTATGAAGTATATCCAGAAAACATAAAATTCAGGTAAAAATTTAAGTATTAAAGTTCAAATCACAATCATTGTATTTCTGAAATACTATTTTGCCATTATGATCCAAATAATCTCATCATGGGTACCAAAACTGCATCCCATGTTTTAGAGCAGAGAAACTGCCTGACTTTAAATACACACACACACACACACACATAAATCAAGGTGGTAATTTTGTCGTTGATGGTTTTAATTGTTACAGTAAAATCTAATTCCCAACATGTACTGAATTTAGTCCTGTCAGCTCAATTTTGAGAGATGTCAAAACTTAGTCCCTGAAAAAATAAGGTAATTATAACTGCCAGAAGCTTCCCTAGCTAGATTCCTTCCATGTCCTACACAGGTGACTTTATTACAAGAGAATCCAGAAACTGGAGCTGTGACATTTTTAGTTGTTACGATGAGTCTTCCTCCAACCTACTAAAATGTCAAAACAATTCAAAGAGCTGGCATGCAGAAATAAAGAATTTGATACATATCTAACAACTTTATTCATATCTAACTACTGTACTCAAACTGGAAATGTGCTGTTGGATATGAATGAACAAGACCAGCTTTAAAACTACTAAAGGGGATTTCTCCCACCAAAATGATCCAGTTAGATATTTTGGCATATCTAAATCCAACAAAAGAGGGCACTGTGACAAGTTCAAATACAAATGCTACTCTGGCTGCCTAACAAAACAAGCACTGATTTTCCAGTTACTGCAGATTAGTAAGACAGTCAATAGAATGCAAAGCAAATGCTAAAATTTCCATGTCATAACAAGTGGAGAGGCCTAATTGCAGAAAAGGTCCTATCAACAGTCCACTCTTCTGGAGACTTGGCACACTCCATCTTTAACTTCCATGATATATAACATCCATACGTAATACAACCCTACAGATGTTTCAGGCAAAAAAATCCTTCCTGCACAATTATAACCCTAATGTGCAACAGGATGGATAGGTTAAGCCCTGTAGTAGCTGTGGACTTGCTGCATTGAATTTAATTTGATGGTTTGTGCTCACTCATGGATTTCTCTTTATATATTACTCAAAACTGAAATTTGATTAAGGACACTGTTAATGAACATTGAATCAAATGCAAGCATCTTCCCTGGAATGGAAAGAGGTCAGAAAGCAAGATGTTAATTTCACATTACTTCAGTTAATCTTACTTGGTTTTAAAGTTTCCAGAATTCAAGACACAGGAACTCTGCTAATCCAAGAAGTCATAAGCAATTAAGATGACAGTTAATTCTATCTCAGAATTAACTCACACAGTTGGAAAAAAATGCTTATTAGTGGCCAACCTACCATAAGTCTGTTGGTATCGAGGCAAAATTAATTCCACAGAGACCCTATCTCTCCCTGAAGTCTGCTGTAATTAATAACTGTACCAAGAATAAGCTTGGTCTGAGCCATTTATCTTTTTTAAAATCTTAAGAAAGAAAAATAGACACAACTGAAATGCCTCCTAAAGAATGGTAATACAGTCATGCCACAGATTAGGCACTTAAAAATCTAAGTTCAGTACAAAATTCAAACAAGGAAAATTTTTTCTGCACACTGCATTGTGGTGAAAGCTAGACACACTCAGCTGAAATAATGCAACTGATTTTGACCACTGTAACACCGTTAATGTAGAATGAGAAACGGCACACTAGTACTGAAAGGAAAATAAAGCCCCCCAGACTTTGACCAGCTCCAAGAATAAGTGTTATAGACCCCAAAAAACTGGTCTCTAGATAAAAGGCTTGGCAAGGGAAAGCCCATGCCACCTCTCCTGGAATTCTACTACTGCAAAGAATAGTTATAAATAAGGAAAATAGAAATAAGAAAGATTACCTTTGACCAACAGCTGTTACCATCTGAAGGCTGTTCAGTGGCCTATGTGATCCAGTTCTCAGTGGACTAGTGTCCATATCACAAAACCCAACACCACAAATGGTACTAACTGGTAACCTTGTTGGCAGTCTCACCAGACAGGCCAAGAATTGAATGAGCATGGAGACTGAATCCCCTCTCATCCCTAGAAGTGGTCCCTTCAGGTCAGGGTTGAGGCACATTGGTGGGGCAGTCTGGGGGAAGCTTGCACTCCCGCTGCCTGTGCTGTACCTGTTCTGTGGATAAAAAGAGGGCTTCAGTCTCCACGGCTGTCAATCCAGGTCCTTTCACACACAGGTGAACTAAATTCATACAAGAGTTTGGTTTTCCCTTTGTTCGTTTTAAAGAGGGATTACCTTATCCCAAGTGCAATCCTTAAAAAACAGCTAGTCAGATCACAGAAAGGAAGAGTCAAACATCATATCTTATTCATTGATAAAACCAGAAAAAAGTAACATTTGGCAGCTTCCCCCACATACCTTCTGTGTTGTGGTGTTTGTTGTCTGTGTTGAGGGCTTAGTGAAGGTTATTTTCACAGGCGACATGTGTGGTGGTAAGGAGTTGGCAATGCTCTGCATTATATTACTCATTTTGGGGCTCCCACTTACAGGCACTGTGATAGTTTTAGTGATGGGAGTCACTGCCTTCGGGACTTCTTTCAGGAGAACTGGGGAAGAACTAGAAGAATTTGTTCGCCGTCTTTTGCGGGGCTTTTCATCATCATCTGAGCAGCTGACACCTGGAAAAGAAATACTTTTTCTAAATTATGTTTCCCCTGTCTGTAGATCTCAGTGCTTTCTGAAACACTACATCCTTTTTGAGTCTTACACCCTCTTTCAAGTAAGATAAAAAGAAATAAAAAATAAATTACATCTTATGGTCACAACCAAGCTGTATCAGACCTCAGATGCTCTTAGTCCTTGATACAGGCCACACTCACAGTGCCATGAATCAGAGACAAATCACCCAAAACTTCAAGCTACTCAGTTACTGGGTTACTTCATTCAATTTGAGAGATTAAAAGAACCTAAGAGCCAGTACAGGATTTTCATTCTGTCTACAGAAGTTTGACTAGTGAGACTACACACATAAGGGGATTGGGATCATGCAACACACAGTCTAAAACTTTACACTACTTTGTGTTTTTTTGGTGGTGGTTTTGTTTACAGCAACTGGACTACCAAAGTTTATCCCACTATAGTTTCCTTAGATTTCAGCCTTGGCACCTACTTTCATGTCATGTTTATCCTTACAGCACCCTTCTGTCTTTCACCTCAATACAGCATCTTGAGATTTTTTTTTTTATTATATAGTTTAACTGTGAAGGTCAATCCTCACATCATCAATTTTTGCCTTCTTTGGTGCATTTTGTGCAACAGATATAAAATGGCACCTAATACACAACCATGAAAAACAAAAGAAGTCTAGGCTCAAAGAGTCCTTTCTTCCTCACAATCATATACTGCATGCATAGAAAAAAACCTGCTGCAATATTCAGCTCAGCAAGGGATAACAGTATGATTAATGCATCTTAAATCCAAATGAAACTTGCCAAAGTAGGCAACAGATTAATAACCTTGCAAACCTCTTACAGCTACTCAGTAGCATTGAAGGGCAGGAAGGCTCTGCAGAAGGATGTGAACAAGCTGGATCCTTGGGCTGAAGTTCAACGAGGCCAAGTGCCAGGTCCTGCCCTTGGATCACAACCACCCCATGCAGAGCTACAGGCTGGGGACAGAGTGGCTTAAGGGTGGCTCAGCAGGAAGGGACTTGGGGATGCTGGCCAGTGGCTGGCTGGATATGAGCCAGGTGTGCCCAGATGGGCAAGGACAATGGCACCTGGCCTGTACCAGCACTGGTGTGGCAGCAGGACCAGGGCAGTGACCATTCCCTGTACTGGGCCCTGCTGGAATACCTCCAGTTCTGAGGTAATTTCTGGGCACCTCCTGACAAGAGACACTGAGGTGCTGGAGCACATCCAGAGCAGGGAACAGAGTTGGGGAAGGGTCTGGAGCACCGGGAGAAGCTGAGGGAGCTGGGAGGGCTCAGATTGGAGAAAAGGAGGTTATGGGGGCACATTCTTCCTTTCAGCAACTCCCTGATAGGAGGGTGTAGCCAGATGGGGTTGGGCTCTTCTCCCAAGTAACAAGTGCCAGGACAAGAGGAAGTAGCATCAAATTGTGCCAGCAGAGGTCCAGTTGAGGTATTAGGAAAAAAACTTCACTAGAAGAATAGTCAGGCACTGGAATAAGTTGCTCAGTGAGACAATAGTCTGGAAGTGTTCAGGAGGTATCTGAGACATTTGGGGATGTAGTTTAGGGGTGATTATGATGGTGCTGGGTTGATGGTTGGACTGGATCATCTTGCAGGTCTCTTCCAACCTTGACAAATCTGCAATCCTGTTATTTAAGCATACCATGTTAACCTGTGTTAAACCATTTAAAAAGAAAAACATCAGAGAGAAGCTGAACAGATACAATCCTGCAAAAGATGATTGAAAATCTTGTTCCATATATCTGGAGCTTAAAGACAAAGAACACCATCCCAGCAAAAAGCAGTCTTGCTGGTAATCAAAGCAAACTTGGTTGGTAGTCAATCTCTAATCAGGGCCAAGATCTAATTATGGCCAATCTCTAATTAAAATTACTAAATATTCTGGCATTCAAAGAGTGAAGATGCAAGAACTAACATGGACAGGAAACTGCCCAGCACCACAACAGGCATTTCTGAAAAATGGCACTCTCTCTCAGCAGGAGTAGCAGCTCATTTGCAGGTATGTGTCAAAGGCTTACAGCTGTATCTACAGAAACAGAAAACTGAACAACGGAAGAGAAGTAAACTTCAAAAAACCTAGCTTTAGTTGGCTGTAGCAGTACAAGTGAAGTGTGGATCTACAAAACCAGATTTCAAAGCTCTAATCAATAACTTATTTTATGCCCCTGAACAAGCCTCATGGTAACCTCCCTCTACAAAGCAGAGGTTTGATTACCTAACTTTAAGGTTTATTATGGACAGGCTTCTAAGTATTACTGTGAGTGCACTAAACATATTGAATGTGTGCAGTAATTTGAAAAACTCAAAATCCATTTAAATCCAAAATCCACATGCAGTTAAGCATGTGAGGACACAGTTGTTATTTTGGTGTGCACAAAGAAACAGAGAAAACTTTGTGGTCCTCATCCACAAAAAAACCCCATCAACCAAGACATAAGAAAATAACATTAAACTAGCAGAGCGTTATTTTATGTTAAGCACGGTTCATTTCACCTCCTGTTTTCACTGCTGGGGTTTTGCAAGATTATTATTCCTAAAATTTCATGTTAGAAATTGCTGTACAAAGTTTTCCACAGACATTTATTTCAAATGTAATACAGCTTTGACTGTAGCTCCCACTTGATAAGTAAGGAAGCAGAGTCATGGAAAGGTTAATGGCTCAATCAGACTGTGACTTGGAAGAGGTTACACCACAGACCAGTGGCGAAGTCCTGACTGTAACTCAGAGCTCTCGAATTTGCTCCTAAGCAGGTTTGTTAAAATCAATGTGACTGATGTAACATACTCTGAAAGACACACAATTCCTTAAAAAAAGTCAATAAAAACAGTAACAACAAAATGAAGCTCATGAAGTACGGAAAAAAATTAAAACTAGGGACAGACAATAAAAGTGACCATCCCTGTATCATTATTTGTTCCTCATTACCATATAATAATTCAATAAAGTCTACATTATAATTTCAAGATGTTAAGAACATTTTCCCCTGAATCTTCAAACTAAAGCCAAGTGATCAGTGCATAGATCAGAAAAATGAAAAACCTTAACGTAATGGGTTTTCATGGGTTGACAGAGCCATTAATGATGCTTTTTTGCAAGTAACATTATATTTATTTACTATGTGGCATTTCTGATTAGTTAGAATCTTATAGAGATGTATACATATAGCATAAAGATAATAATTTTTAATAATTAAATAATATATAATTTTTAAAATATTAAAGGTATACAGAGCAAGCAATTATCTACTTCACTATTAATCTTTACTTGTTGTTTTGATAGAATCAAATAAAAACTGAAGGAAACATTTTAACAGTAAAATAAAACTACCCATGATGAGGGCATATATGTGAGAACATAATCTGCTTTTAGAACTAGCTGACTTATTAGCCAAACAAAGATGGGGACACACACACTCTCAAGAAAAAAAAGACTGTTTCTAAAGTCTATGTCCTGGGTTTCCAGGTTTAAATACATTAAGATGGGTCTCTAGTAGGAATTCATATGAAGTTTTTGCAGCTGCTGAGGAACACAAGCCTCACTAAGACTGACTTCCAGGTAAATCACAAAATGGCCAGACACAACATGTAAGCACAAACCCTTGCAAAACTGCAACCAAAAAAAAAAATTCTGTGTCAACTGTGAAAGTGGAAAAGAGGGACCTTTTCTAATTTAAGTGACTATGCATTAGTTCTCAACAAGATGGATCAGAAATCCACTGATACACAGAAATTTCTATATTTAATTTTCAAAAAATTTTTCACTTGTTCTCCTTGTAGCTTTAGTGCTCCTTGCAGCATTTTGCAGTGAGTGGATTTATCCTGAACACTATTTGAAAAAGAGAAGCAATAAATTCATTGCCTAGACTAAACGAAGGCACAAAGGCCTTAAATGACTTGCCCAGTGTTGGAGTGTTTAATTTGGTCTATGCTTCAGCCACGTTCTCCCTTTCTTTCCCTTTTGTTAATCAGTTGCTAGGATCACTTACTTTTGACGTAAACAGTACTTCCACTTGGCAAGACGACTACATTGGAGGCTGGACTGGCAGGTCTGGGGGACTTCACTGTTGCTACACTGCCACTTGGAACAGGGGTAGATGTTGGGGTTGAAGTGGTACTTGTGTAGGAATAGCAAACCACCACTGAAGAGGAGAAAAGACACCTTCCATATAACTGAAGTGTAGAATCTCATTATTCTATCACTATTTTTACAACTGAAATGGAAGCCAAAGACTTACTGGGTCATTATCTGTGTATTTGCCTCTGCATTTTGGTTACTGTGGAATACTCCACAGTTTGAGCTACGCATGGCCATGGAATTAATGGTCTTCAAAGACAACACAAATCTAAACTCTTGTCCTCCCATCCCCCAAAATCTGTGCTGCCAATGTGAGATTTCTTTTGTATTAATCTTTGTTTTACTTTATAATCTGTTATTTTTAATTTGAGCATTAATTCAATATGTTGATCTTTTTCCTTTTCTGTCAGTGATCACATCTAGACTAGTAACTGATAGAAAAGTGTTACTACCTCAACAGTATAAAACCAAAATATTCTTTCAGTAGTGAAGAACTGGTTGTGCTAATCAGCTTTTTTAAACCATTACTTTTAAGTAATAGCACAATGATACAGTAGTTCTCACTAAACCAGGGTAAACAGCTTGTTTCAAGAAGAGTTACACATTCTCCAGTTGTATGAAGCCTAATTCAACCCTACTGAGCCAAGCTAGTTGGAATGGATACTACCCTTACTTAAAAAGAATAGGAAAAGAAGAAAGCAGCCTTTTTACTTGTTATCATAATACATTTAACCTGAAGGAAAAAAACCCAAAGCAGTATTTTTTTAAATTTTCACCAGAACTCACCTGTATTCTTAAAATAAAACATTTTGAAACAGCTTTCATCACTTACAAAACTTTACAAAATCTAGCCATTAGTCCAAGATTTTAAAGTTTATAGAGCTGAAGAAATTAATTGTCAATGTCATTTCCTTACAAACTGGGTTGTTTTTGCATTTCAGTTGCTAGAGTATCAATAAGACAAAGCAGTCAGATTAATACTGGATACTACAACGGTATCTTTAAAAAAAGGGATGTTTTCTATTTCTGTGAATAATGTTTGGTAAGAAAGACTTGGATTTTTTTTCATAGGTTCATAGAATGGTTTGGGTTGGAAGGAACTTTAAAGCTCGCCCAGTTCCAACCCCCTGCCATCAGCAGGGACACCTTCCACTAGACTGGGCTGCTCCAAGCCCCGTCCAACCTAGCCTCAAAAAATTGTCTTTAATATTTAACACTTAAAATCTAAGACACTAATTTATACTGTGACATTGTTTTTACATTCCCATAGACTGCAGCAGAATCCCATCTTTCTCTCACCTTCTTTGTTTCCAGTCTCTGCAGGAACTGGAAGGGATGCGTTGTGCTGAACAGCTGCGTTGGCAACAGCGTTGGCGGTAACAGTAAAAGCTGTTTGTGGAACAAGTCGCGGCATCAGTGGCACCAGTCGCCGACCTTCTATGGACCACTCGGAAGAGCTGTTTGGCCCAGACATACTAAACAGAAATGCACGTTCTGTAAGTATTTTGATGAGTTTCCAAATACTCAGTATCTTATTTAAGTGCATTTTTTTCCAATAGTGCAAGTCTAAAAGGCAGTTTAAGACATACTAGAGCAGCACTAATACTTAACTTTATTTCATGAAAGCCCTTGCGTTTTTGTCACCCGATATAAAAACCCTCCCATTTTAAATTGAAGAGTTGTTGACTCTTCTTTTGTTGTTTTGTTTTATAGAGCTGACCAAGGGCCAGAGGTGTGTGAATGCCATATACAAATCCCTCACATCAAGTTAGCTACTATTCAGGTACAGTTGGTATACTCTCTACTTCTGAATTACAAAAATACCAAGAAACCAAACAGATATCATAAAAGACTACTGAAATGGATTATGTTACAGGGAAAAACTCTCAGCTTCTAAGGCAAATTTTGTTTTACCTGAACAGAAGAGTTTCTTATGCTTATTAAAGTAGCCCCAAACAAGGTGACAGAACATGAGATTATATAAATACACTCTAAGCATCTTTCTAAACAGAAAGCAGTCTTCTGCTCTAATTTGCTCTTAACCTTAGTACTTACACCCACACTAGACTGTTTCATAAAAACACTGTTCTTATCTAGATGGAGAAATATTTTTGACTGTTTTACATGAGTCATTTGTCAAATCAGCAAAACCAAAATGGCAAATTATTTTTCAATGCTGTAATGTTTTTAAGCAAATCAACTCATTTAATGTATTAATATATTCAAAAAAATAACTTCTCACATGAAATATTTCAAGCAAGTTGCAGCAAGAGCTACTACGAAGTAGTTTGTAAAATGCAGAATATTTGCTGTGCTGTTGTCTTGATATGCTTCAGTATTCCTCATACATATGCATATTGTATAAAGAGAGCTGAGGTAAAAATACATTTTAAAAACAAAGAATAAAGGGTACAAAAGCTAGCAAAGTAGGCTTTCCTTATGAGTTAAGAGAATTAGTCAAATACTATATTACCAACCATCACTCATAAGGAATTACCACAGGAAAAATAAAAAAAAGCAGCACTTCAAAACTGCACTTTCTCTAGATTATAAAATATCACTGAAGTGCAAAACCTCAGAACAAACTATTCATGTTCTGCAAAATGCTAAGACTAGAAGTACATTTAAAAGGAAAACCTGATTCAGAAAAAGAATCCTGATTTGACAACTATATGCTCTCATTATCTCCTCCCTCCCATTTCTTTAAAGGGATGTACAGAAGTTGGTGGGTTTCATTTGGTGAACATCATACTTCTAAGTCTTTAAACTTGAAAATTAAAACTTCAAAGTCCTTCTATAGCACTAATGCAGTATGCTGATTTTGACCAGACTTGGATCAAACAATTGCTAACTCCAAGTATCCTGCTATTCACATTATTTCCTTTCTTTCCTTCTCACAATACCTAAGCTGCAACAGTCAAACTTTTTAAAGTCAACAATTGTAACACAGAAAAAGAAAATACAGACACAATGCAGCTGTTTAAAGACAGTCCTTAACAGTAAGACTATTAAGTAATTACCAAAGATACATAACGACTTGATCTATTGCTCCTCCACCTCTCAAAATCACGTGGAGCTTGTGAAAGCAAATGCAAGGAGGAATGAGCCCAGCTGATGCCAGCACAGCAGCTGCATCGCAGAGAGTGGTGGACACTGATGTCATCAGCTTGCTGCAGCTTTTTCTACTCTGACCATTTTTTCCTTTCTATATTGATACATAGTTTTCCACTAATCTGACACCTCTTTCCCATGTAGTTTTCTCTTTCCTCTTAATACAGCCTTTCCAAACTGATTAAAATAAAACTAAAAGCAAAACAAACATGTTTGTCCTACTTAGGAGCTTCTCCATTTTCTCCACTCTCAGTTTATTCTGGCTTATCTTACAGAAAGGTCTCCATGCCAAAAAACAGGTTCTTACATTGTACTTGTACAGTGAGTGGAATGGCCCTGGATCCAAAATGTGCAGGTACTAAATAACTTTTTCTAGGTCCCTGTAGATCCGATATAGTAATTCTCTCATCCATACAGTGTTTTAACTACTGGTTCTTTAAACCACAATCAATCAATCTTCAAAATTCTACCATTTAGTTAAGGCATAACAGATTTCCCAAAAGGAAATCAGAGACAAAATTATGTGGAACTTACTTGTGTGCAATCGTTGTTAGTCGTTCATCATTTACTGCTCTCCGAACTTCAGCACGATGCCGCTCTGTTGAAATACTATTAAAAAAACAATAAAGCAATATATTTTAATCAGAGGAAGATATGAACATTCATCTAAAAATTCAAGCTAAAATTAAACTTAAAAATAATTTATCTAAGAGAAGAAAGGGAACAGGACTTTACATTTAAGAGACTGTCACTTAACCCTTCCTATCGCAGAGATAACGAATCATATTATTGCTCAAAAATATTACTGAAGAATGAAAAGAACATGACTGTTCACAGGGTATCCCTGAAAAACAGCTAGAATCCAACCTCCTAATGAGAGCAATACATTTAATGGATATAACAGAAAAATTCGCACAGGACATGCAGCATTCTTTCTTTAGGTACCTTGGGCTCAAAGACCTTGGAGTTCTACCTTGACAAAACCACAAGCCAGAGTACATTGATGACCTGGCTGTAACCCTTTAACACTCAGTATCCCATAAAGCACCAACAAACCAGTAAGGCTTCTACCACTGAAGGATGGTTGTTTTCCTTATTAAAAACTCCAAGCAGAACAGGAATGAAACCTCAGCAACATGGAGCTTCTCCATGTTCAGATTCATTACTTCTCCAAATTCATATTTATGTTTTGATCCTGGTGAAAGAAAAAGCATGCAACACCTTAAAAGAAAACAGGTCACAGTTCTTAGTTTAAAAAGATCAGGGTTACCTAAGCACTTTAGAGAGTTCTCCAAGAAGATCCTTCTTCTCTTTTGTAAGATCTCCCTGTGCACGTAAGGCACTGATGACACCTGCATAGGCCTCCAGTTCTGAAGAATTAGAGCAAATAATATTTCTATTTAATGCTCACAGCAAAGGGGGGAAAAACCCATTGTTTTCCATATTACTGACAATATTCTAATAATTTTCAAAATCATTAAGAGGAACGTGTCTTTTATTTAGTGCTTTTTCAAAAGAGATTGATGATTTGGAACTCTCTCAGTCAAATACTCTGCAGCATAAAACATTCCTATGAAACAATTGTCTCATCACAGAGGATTATCTAGTTTATAAACCCAAATGAATGTGTCAAGCTCTCTCTGACCTGACAATTCAGGCAAAAAGCTCAAAAAAACTATTTGGAGAGTAGTTCAGAATTATCTTAACACATATCATTATTAAGAGTTTTATGGAAAAGCTTGGCTTGGAAAAGAAATACACTACCAAAAGAGCAACTGGGGTTTTTTTTAAAGCTTTTCCTTAATTAGCATGGAGAACATGAGCTGTAGTTTGTTAAATATGGTCATCATAATATTTTATGCCTATTTACTTGCTATGGCACAACTGCTTGAATCCGAAAGAAATGCAACATGCTGAATTAAACCTGCTCAACACAAAATAAACAATCCAGATATTCTTAAACAGAGCTACCATAAAGACTAACATACAAAAATGTAACTCTGATTTACCAGAAATGTATAATTTCAGGTGACTGTGATGATATGCCACCAGCATTTTAAAAAAATGGAACCATAAAAGGTTACTGCTATTTTTGAATTTTGTCCTACTAAACAGGGTGAAGAAACTCCTAATGCAAATAATGTAGCCTACTAATTTGGGAAGGAATGACTTGATATTCTCAGCTTCACAGAGTTTAGGGAAACAAGAAACAAAAATTCTTTTGATCCTTACATAGGTACCTTTCATTTGACACCTACATTTCAGCAGCCAACTCAAACAACCCCACAATAGATTCCAGTTAAGCAAAATCAAGAATAAAAGGTGCAGGCCAAAACCTAACATTGCCAAAGTTTGCTGCAAATGAAAAGACTGATGCTATTCTGAAAAGCTTTCAGTTTAGGATTCCAAAGAGCTAATTACAAATGAAATCAAGGAATTGTGCTGAAGAAAATTCTGCTCTCCTGTCCCGATTAAGCAGATAAAACAAAAAACAGAATCATTTTGGTTAACTATGCAGCCTGTGTAGGGATGCTGAGTGACCTATAGAAGCATTTACAGCTTCAGTTATAAAACAGTCACTAATTAATGAAATGGTTATTACTAATATCAACATTTATTTAGACCATCATGTTACAATATTTACAATACTAATTATTTTCCTCTGTTAACAACTTAAAATAATTCTCAAATGCAACTATATAATTATTTATCAAGGGCACACTTTTTCTCCCTTCTGCATTATAAATAAAAATGCTCTATACTAGAGCTGTAAAAACGCACAGTCTGGTCTTTTGGAAGCTAGTAAGGATTACAGAACAGCTGTAACTTCCTCCCCTTTGTGTTTATGCAGCAATCACTAAGTGGTGCACTCTCTTTCCAACACAAAACACATGAAATAGCTAAAACGGGTCTGGCAAGTAAATATCATTATTGGTAGTGTTAGGTGCTACCATCATCACCTCGTTCAGTAATAAACCATGATCAACACCAGGTCCTGCATACCTCGACACATGTTTCAGCCTCACCTACATCCCTGCTGCACTCCTTACAGAATACTCCCACTGCTGCTGCACCATCAGCCAAATTAGATCTTGGGCTGTGAGCTGGAAAAGCAGGACCCTCTAAAGCAGATGGCTATTGCTGAATGTGGCTGTCATACAGCTATTGCTCCCACTGCCTGTGCTCCTTCACCCCCCAGTCCCGCGGTGTGCCTTCTCTCAACTCACAGAGGCAGCAGCGCCTCAGCCTTACCCTGCTGGCAGGGCCCCCTTGTGGGGACACAGCTCATGCCAGCAAAACAAAAATCATTATTTTTTAATTTTTTTTTCCTTCCTGTCAGCCTAGGTTATGTCATTGAAGGAGGTGTAGCTGCAGCTCTCGTTTGGCTCAGTTGCACCAGCAACGTTCTGCCAGCACACCTCTTTCAGCTCGGGTGGAAGTTTTTTTTCCATGCTTCCAGCCAGCACAGCTATGTTAACGAAACTTAGCACAGATCCGTCAAAAGCTTTTGGCATTCTGCACCTTCTCCTAGTTTTAGTCATTCTTGAGCCTTGCTGAAGACTTAGGGCTGTCACTTTAACAGATAGTAGAGCTTGTTGCAATGCTGCATTTGCATCACTGTTTGAACAGCACACAAATCCCATATTCCCAAGAAATGAAATAAAAAGGGGAAAGGGAGGGAAAATAAATTCTCAACTCTCAAGAAATAAAGTGGATGGCTGCACAATGTATGAGAACCTTGGCACAGTTAAGAAATACAGCACAGCACCTCTTAGCAGTCAAGCAAAATGAGAACAAGAAAAGCTGTCACTTGACAGTCACAGGAAGTTTAGAGGGAGCCTCAACTTTCTTCTTGACATCATCTCTTAGATTATGGTCCTCAGAACAAACTCTGAAAAATCTAAGGCTTTTTTTCCCCCATCTAGTATCCTTTAACTGGCAAAACCTCAAACCCTTAATTACACAAATTCAGCCATAAGAACTCAAAAGGTCTAACGAAGGATTCTCTTCCCTGCAGTACCGAAAGCAGATATGCAAGGAAAGAGCAAATGTTTTTATTACTTTCCAAAACACAGAAGCATCTCTCCTCATACACATCTACAAAGACAGAACACAGAAATATCTCCCAGTGTCTATCTCTTGGGTAGGGGCCTCAAATACTGAGCTACATTTGAAACAATGAAAAAGGCTCCTGTGGTTATGGCAGTTGAGAGAGGACATCGTTTTCCCACTTCCCTGACAACCTGTGTAACTGCAAATCACACACAGCACTTTTCAAAATCCTGTTTTATGTCTTTACAATAATAACTTCAATACATGAATTCATCCCTACAGTGCCAGTTAAACCAGGATTCTGCTATGGTTTTTTGGGGTACAAAAAGGTGCCTAATACAGAACTGGGGGGGAAAAAACAACCAGAAAACACAACAAAATAAAAAGGAAGAAAAACAACCCCGAAACTTCCTTTCAAAGAAAATTTTGCTGTATGTTAACAGTGACAGAAAAAGCCAGCCCTGCAACATGGCAGCTAGGACATCCAAGAGAGATTTGACCAAATCAAAACAATTCTTCTCTTCTCATTTTGCTCGGGCTGAGAGTGTCAGCCAAACATAACTTTAAGCCCGGGCTATCAAACCAAGGACACAAGGAAAAGGCAGGAAATTACTTGCAAGTTGCCGGTAGACATATTAAAATATTTCATATAAGCAGCATGAAGGCAAATCTTGAAAGGGCAAAATACAGACCCACAAATTGTATCTTACTGTACCCAGTTTGCGAAGGATCCTCTTGCACTCATCCCTACTGAGGTCCAGAAGAGTTGGCCACACCACAGGCATCCTTCCCTTGTGTCTGTGCTCCCACAGAGCTCAGCCTCACTGGAAAAAGAATATAAACGCTCAAGCCCATGATTTATTGATTTCCGAAGCCGATTAATGTAAACTCCTCTCAGCCTGCTCACAACTCCACCGACACATTCGCTCCCATCCCCGCCCCAATCTTTGTAGTGGCATGAAGGAATTCGGCAGTTTCGCAAGGGCATGTACTTCCTATACTCTCCAGCTTAAATGCATCACCCAAGCCTTTTCACAGAGTTTTTTATCTCCCTCTCAAGCCTTTTTTTTTCACGCTGAAATGCTCTCCGAATTGATGTTCAAGTCTCCTCCCTCTCTTTATGCAGAGTACCTATTAAAAGAATTCTTCCAGCGAACCGCACGCTCCCCTTCCCCCCGGAGAATGCGTTTTGCGCCAGCCTATATTATATGACAGTATGGCAAAAACATCGTGTGTGAAAATTCGCTCTCCACATACCAACACCAGCCCCCTCCCCCAAAAAATAAGCCAAACACGGGAACACCTTGATCCCAACGCAGCGAGATTCCGGGGGTGGCGGTGAGAGAGAACGCATCCCCCCGATGCGACGAGGATAATAATGGAAAAAGAGCAGCCGGAGGCGACCCGGGCAAGCGGGGCTCGGGCCGGGCAGGGAACGGCACGACAGTGGGGGTGGGGAGGGGTGGGCACCGGGAACAAAAGCCCTGGCGCCGTCGCAGCTTCCAGCGCGGGGCTGGAGCGGGGGAGGGTCTCCTACAAGGGCGCCCGAAGGCAGCCGCCACCCGGCACTTCCCGCCCGCCCTTCCCGGGCCCCGGGCGCTGGGTACCCGCCGGAATCGGGGAATAGAGAGAGAGGGAGCGGGCGGCGGCTGGCGCTGCTTCCCCGCATCGGGCGGAGCGGCAGCGCCGGCGGGCGGGGACCGGGGCGCTGCCCTGGGCCCGTAAGGGGGCGGCGGGTCTCCGCCGTCCCGGAAACGGAGCTGCCCCTCTCCCCGAGGCAGACCGCCCAGCGTAGGGCGGGGAGCAGGACCCACCTGCCCGGCCGTGCCCGGTACATCGAAGGCTCCGCGGCAGCCGCACCCCCCTCCCCCTCCACCGTTCGCCAATGCCGCGCTCGGGTTTGTTTAGTGGCGGCGGCGACGGCGTTTACTCGGGCCAAGATGGCGGACGAGTGCGCTACGCATGCTCGGGCGCCGCGAGGTACGCCAGGAATTGTAGTCTCTGCCGCCCCTCGACCGTGAAGAGCTGGAAGGAGCGGATGCCAAGATGGGCGCTCGGGTGAACATTGCGCCTGCGCAGCGACAAGGAGCATGCCGGGAAGAATAGTTCTCTCCGTGTTACTCGATGCATGGGAAGTGGCGCCCACCGTCCCGCCATGGCTCGGCGGGCGGGTACGGGCAACCGGAGGGGACAAAACACATTGCGCGTTCTCTGCCCGGCCTGAGGCGCGCTTCGCGGTTCGAACGCATCCGCGTACACCCGAACTCTTAGGAATTAAGAGCTGGCCACCACTCCTGGAACGAAATCTGGCAGGGGAGAACATCGTCCTGACGCCATTTGGTCGCTTGCAGTTTTTTAAATTAAAACGGGCGCGAGGGGCTGTAGCGAACAATAGGGAACGTTAAGGGAATAAATATTGTAAATATTGTGGGGAACAATAAGGGAATAATTCCGCACCTACAGCCCCCTCAAGCCGCCGCGAGTACAGCAGCCACCTGCACCCCAACACCATGAGCGCCAGTGTCAGAGCCCCGGGCCTGGCCGCTGTTTTAGGCCATTATAAAAGCATGAAAAGCAGTAAATTTTATGTTTGAAAATCCTCGGATCAAGTTAGAAAGAGAAAGTAAAATGTCTCTGGAGTGCGGCTGAAAAGCAACAAGTCCAGTTGTGGCCACGTGTTGCAGTGAGAAAGTATAAAAGAATTTGATCCATAAGACTGCTTGCAAGGAAATCGCTGAAAAATCACACCCAAGCCCTTTCAGATTGTTGGGAAAATTAATCCACAAACACCAGAGGTTTATGTCCAAAAAAGAGATGGAGGAGTTCTTTAACTTTATTTGAAAAAGGGAGAAGCCATGGGGCATTTCCCAGGATCTCTCAATTTTTTGGAAGACGCAGCCTCCTTTTTATCCTAATTTCCCGGCTACATTTCCCTCTTTCTTTCCCCATTGGCTGAGGTACTTGAGAGGTGCAGACTTCTAATGTATAACCCTCCCCTTTAATTTTCATTTCTTATGGAATTAATGTTGTTTCTCCATTGCTTCTTTCATCTTTCAATATCCAGTTTCATTTATCAGCAAACCTACAGTTTGTTTGTAAAGGCAAGTATCTTTTTCCATTCATCAATCAGAGGAATCCTTCCCATTGTTTTATCTCTCAGTGCTAGTTTAATCTACCACAGCTTGTTTGTAAAGACAAATCCGTCATTCCTCTCAAGGATGAGGCTTGCTCCTGGCTCTCTATAGCACAGGGCACCATTTTTGGTGCAGGCACTCATTTAGCAGGCTTCCCATCTTGGATGTGTTGTGGACACGGGCGCTTGGGGCCAGGCACTTTGGTGAATATGAACAAAGGGCTCCTCGTTCTGCTCTCTCCCAGAAAATCGTGTGCTCCAATTTGCTTTCAGAGTGCCAGAAACAGCTGGACCTTTGCTGAGGAGGATGCATGGTGTGCATTGAATCATAACACCTATTTCCAGAAGATCTGCTAGGGCTGTTTTTTTCCATCTCCCTATAGAGAGAAATGTTCTTTCCCTGATATCACTGATGAATTTTTTTTCACTTGCAGCTTCCTATTATTCTTCACAGTGGTATAAATCTCAAGTACTTGAAAATAATTATGCTGAATAATACAAGACAGCTAGAAATTTTTTTCTCCTTTTAATGCCTTCCTAAACAAGAATGAGCTGAAGGCAAGTAGCATCATCTTTGCATAATATTGCTTAATAAATGTCCTAAGATTTGCACAAACGGGAAGATGCAGGTTTGTGCCAGAAGTTAAAGTTTTCCTTTCCAGGTCAGAGACTCCACTGGAAAGGAAATCACAAATTCCAAATCTGGAAATTACAGAATCCCCGCATGGTTTGGGCTGGAAAGAACCTTAAAGCTCATCCAGTTCCAAATCCCTACCATGGGCAGTAACACCTTCCACTAAATCAGGTGGCTCAAAATGTGTACTTTAGTCAGACTACTCTGGTCAACAGGAACAGGCAAGGACAGCCTTGCCACTTAACAGAATATAAACTTTTTGAGGTTTATTTGTAATTTATAATTATGATGCTCTAGCAGAGTATGAGTTTTATTGCACCCAAGATGTTTAACAGCCAGCCCTGATATTTGTAGAATAAATTATTTTATGAGCAGAAACTACCAAACCTGCCTTCTTAAAGAAAACTTACCTAAGATCTAGATTTTAGCTGCATGTTATGTTTGAGTTTGTGTGTTTCTGAAAGTGCTCTGTTCTCAGAGTGAAATCACTGCTAATGATGCAGCTCAGAAGGAGCAGAAATACTTTTTCAGACCTCCTTAGTAGCTAAATTAATTAAACATAATTAGATCTATTTTTTATTTGTTTTAGATCTTTAATTTTTTTTCCAACATGGATGAAAGTAGCCAAGAGAATCAAAAGTTATTGTGGGTAAGGTGGACAGACACACTGACACTCACATATGCTCATACACATGTATTCAAGAAAATGGTATTTGCTTCATTTCCTTTGGCACACAGAACAGAAAAGCAATGTAAAAAATGAGTCAGTTATGTATGTATGAAATGTCTGAAGCTGTGATTGCTGCATTTCTACAGATGTCTTTCTACATTTCTACAGATGATTTGCAATATTTTTATTAAGGATGAAGACCTAGACCTAGGGATGTATGAGAGGTTCCGAAAGTCCAAAATCCAAATTTTCCTTGTAGTTAAAGCCATGATGTAGCCATTTACTTCAGACTCGGCTACAATCAATTCTCCATTACCTAGAAAAATGGGAGGGCTGAGATATCATGGAAAAAGTAAAAAAATGCCCAAAGCACATAAAAAATGAGTCCTGAAAAGCATAAAAAGGTCAGAGTGTTCTGCAGTGGTTGATCAGCTTGGATCAATAACCAAGGTTGTCTAAGCAGATGCACCAGAACCAACCCAAAGACCAGCAAGGTCTGGTCAGGAAAGTCTTCTCTAGTCAAAACTCACATCACATAGAAATCACTATGCTACCAGTCCAAGAACAGCACAGCTCTTTCTGTAAAACTGAACTAGGGTTGTCTGAACTCAGAATGACTGCATGCAGCCAGCTCAGATCTCCTAGCCTAATTCAGGAGACTGAGACTTGACAGCATTTCTTTATGTCTGATGACCAAAATATCAAGTGTTCCAGTTATAGACTAAAAAAATGAGAAGAAGAAAAGATGATATAGTTTAGGCTTACTTCATTAATACAGAAACATGGCTAAATGTCCCACATTGTTAGTAAACTTATATAAAATAAATGAGGTCATTACAGGTAAAGGAAGAAAATGCAGTGTGAAAATGCCAGCATTTTTTCTAGCCTTAGATGCCTCACGGATACTAATAATTTTTTCAGTTCTCATTACCTACACCCTTGGTCTCTGAGTCATCATTTAAGAAGGCCCACAATTACAGAGCACTTTCTGAATGTCCAGAAAGTAAAACAAGATACAAACTTGTTGACAGCAGCATTTTGTCATATTTCCTAAGGAAGCAAAACTCAACAGTGTAAAACAACCCACAAGGAGAAATTAATTTGTCAGTCAAGGGGAACTAAGATCTCACATTATCAAATCTGATGGTGACGTGATGAGCAACACTCTATAAGCTGTTGTGATCTCTCTTGTGCCTTTATTCCCCACTTTTTAAAGCATTTTTAAAATTAATGACAGACAATGGTATATAACAGCTAGGCATTATATGCAGGGTGGTGAGGCCCTGGCACAGACTGCCCAGAGAAGTTGTGGTTGCCCCATCCCCAGTAGTGTTCAAGGCCAGGTTGGATGGGGCTTGTAGAAACCTGGACTAGTGGAAGGTGTCCAGGGTAGGAGGCTGTAACCAGGAGATCTTTTAGGTGTATTCCAACCGAAACCAGTCTGGGACTCCATGATTAATTTTATAAAAGCATGCTGCTGAGTATTCTTTTAAAGAATTTGCTCAATTATATGCATTTAAACAAAATCTGTTCCTCCTTTCAGAAAAGGAAAGAAATGGCCATAAATTTCTACTACGTTTTGTTATCTTCTCTACAACCCAACAATTTCAGATTCCCCATTGGCTTAAGTAATATGAATCTCATCAATAACACACACTGATCTAATTAATCACACTTTCTGTGTGCTAATGGAATATTCTGTGCCTCACCACCACCTCCTCTTATTTTTATCCTCAAAGACAATGGAAGAGAGAAGGAAGCCTCAGCAGTGGAAGAGCTATGATTTTCCCAGGGAGGTGATTTGTATGCAGCTCGGGTCACCAGGACAAAGCTGTGTTTCTTTAGGAGCTCATAGGAAATGAGTGGAGCAGCCTCTGTAGTTCTCCCTGGGTTATTAACTGCATCTCCCCTCACATCACTACAACCTGATTGATACAGGATCTGCAATAATCCCTTTTCTTCAGAACAGCCTTTCATGGGTAGAAGAGAGGTGCTTCAGCTTGGTACTATATGGGAACCAGGCACAGCTACTGCAGCTGCTGCTTTTATGAGGTAAACGGTGAATTTCCAGCTTCCAAGAGACTTATGCTAGTAATTTTAAAAGTATAATTGGAAAATCAAGAGGGAAAATGTATTTGTTTCAGTCTGTCAGCAATTGAGAAAGAAGGAAAAAATCCACTATGCTTTTGATACTAAGATGAATGTAACACTGTAGATAATTTCAAATTTTAGGGAATTTAAGGATAGTTTAAAGTATCTTCCATGTCTTGCATAAGACAGAAATAGCCTAGATTATAACAGAAGTTAAATTATTTATTGGCCTTTTTTTTTTTTTTTTTTTTTTTTTTTTTGTTGTTGTTTCCAAGTGGCTTAACTAATGGAGTTTCCACGTCTCCTAATAGGTTATTCAGTGACGATAAACTTTCCTACATAAGATACATAGGCATCTCTATTTTAATGTCATTCTTCTGCTTTTAGACCACTGCTAAAATTTCTCTTCCTCCTCGAACACTTTCTCATCACATTTTTCCTCCTGGCTAAGAGAAAAGCAGAAGCCTCAACAATGTCTAGGTGCTGGCAGCTTGCAGAGGAGCTTTTTATACACAGCCTTGTCAGACAGACTGTCATTCAGGACTATTTGTATTTAAATTCACAAAGATACTTCAACTATTTTCTCTAAAGATAGCTTTGTGTTGCCAATCAATAGATATTTCCCCCCCTGTTATAATACATTTTCTATTCAACAAATGCTTTTGTTTTATAAATCCTAACAGCTTCTGAGCTGAAAGTATCTAAATTCAGCAAGCATTAAAAAAGTGCATCAAAATGCCACTGTGTATCGAGTTGAGCATCTATTTAAAAACTTCGCTACACTGAGGCAAAAACTCAACTACATAACCTCAGGTAATGCAAAAAATCACTTGTGTCGTTCTACGGCATCGCAAAGAAGGAATTAAACCTAGAACCCTCTGCAATTTTGGCAGGTAGATGAAAACCTCCATCCTCTTTGTGACTTGCTGTATTGGCAAAGAACATGTAAACTTGATTGCTCAGAATAGGAAGCTAAGGAATAAGGCTAGGTATTGAAGTTATTGCTCCAGTGAGCCACTTTAGTCCTTATCTACGGCCACATATGAGTTATACAAATACTGAGTATGTCTAACAAGCTTCTGCCATTCAAAGAACCTATATCCCAGATCAGCAATTAGCAGAATTCACACTGGGACCCGATTTGCATTGTATTTTAGGGAAGCTTGCATTTTCTCTCAAGTTACACTTTTTACTCACCAACAGACTTTAAAACTTTATCAAAACTTTATTGTTTTAAAGTTCCAATCAACTCACCAACAAATTACTTGCGCCTGACTAATTATTTTACAAGGCTAGGTATGCTGTAAATACTGAGGAAGTAAGCGAATATTAAAGATTATATAATCCTAATATAAGTATTAGAAATTACATTGATCCTGGAACACTTTGCAAATGAAAGTTTAAACTTACAGTATTGTTGTAGGGTGACAACAGCAACAGAAAAGCAAGCTGGTGCTGCATTTGCAAACCGGAAACTAGCATTATTGTCACTGTGCAGTTTCCAGTGAAATTTTGAGCAAAGTTCACGTGCTTTAAGAGGTTGATGTTAACACTGGGGATTAGCAAGGTTTATGCAGACAAATAAAGACAACCCTGAGCAGGGGCAAGCAAATAGGGAAAGGAGGAATCAGACTCTCACTCCTAACTCCTTCATGGTGGTGTAACCATGTACCTCCAGCACAGCACAGGGTGGGGAGGCTGTGACCTTGGCTGGCTGGAACTTTAGAAATTGCAGCAGCTCAGGTGGAAGCCCAGACTAAGAGCAGCTGCTTGGAATTTAGATGGCTGCTTCCCTCTGCAGCAGGGAAGTAGCTGTAGGCCAGAATACACAGCTGAGTAAAAAGAGTAAGAAGTAGAGCAGGTAAGAACACAGACAGCCTGTGCACAAAACCATGGTTTTTGGGGAGATCCCCACATCAAAGTCCAGTGCTGCAAAGACAATGGCCCTCTGGGTTTCCTCATATTGAAGATCTGATAGAACACCTATGAAAATCACCATTCTTTGAATCAGAACCATAAAAAGAAAAAAGATCCCAGTGGAATAGGGAAAATGCAATGGAAATTTGGTCTTGTAACTTTTTAGTATTATCACAGACATTGTTAACTTCAATTTGCAAAAGCTAACCTCAAGGGAGGAGCTGGGATGCTGCATTACTGTAACTTAGGGTGGGAATTAAGTTGCATGTTCGTCACTAGTATTGCTTACTCAGCCTGAATTCACCTGTTTCCAGAGGTCTGACACACACTACTTGCAAGACTTGGTTATTCCCCACCTTTGCTTCCCATTGTTTCAGAACAGCAGGCACACAGGAATAAAAAGATGTATCATCTTTGGAAGGAGGGTCGGGTCACTCAGGAAGTATTTAAGAGGGTTGCTAGGGCATGTACGAAAAAAATTAGGGAGGCCAAAGCTCAGTTCAAACTTAATTTGGCAACTTCTGTAAAGGATAATAAACAATGTTTTTACAAATATATTGATGGCAAAAGAAAGGGTAAGAACAACCTTTGCTCTCTACTGGATACAGGAGGGAACTTAGTAATTGCAGATGAGGAAAAGGCAGAAGTGCTTAACACCTTCTTTGCCTCAGTCTTTGGTGTGAAGATGGCTTGTCCGCAGGACAACTGCCCTCCTGGGTTGGTAGATGGTGCCAGGGAGCAGAATGGTCCCCTGTTATCCAGGAGGAGGCAGAGAACTGCTGAGCTGCTTGGATGTTCATAAATCTATGGGACCACATGGGATCCATCCCAGGGTGAGGAGGGAGCTGGCAGATGATCTTGAAAGTTGCTCTCCATCATTTACCTGGATCACTGGGGAGGTTCTACATGGCCAGTGTGATGTCCATTCACAAAAAGGGTGGGAAGGAGGATCCTGGTAATTATAGGCCAGTTAGCCTGACCTCAGTACCCAGTAAGGTAATGGAGCAGTTTATACTGAGTGTCATCATGCAGCACTTACAGGATGGCCAGGGGATCAGACCCAGCCAGCAGGGGTTTAGGAGGGACAGGTCGTGTTTGACCACCTGATCTCCTTTTATGACCAAGAGATTCACCTGGTGGATGCAGGAAAGGCTATGGATGTTGTCTAATTGGACTTCAGCAAGGTCTTTGATACTGTCTCCCACAGTAAACTCCTGGAAAAGCTGGCAGCCCATGGCTTGGACAGGAGCACTCTTTGCTGGGTTAAGAACTGGGTGGATGGCCAGGCCCAGGAGTGGTGAACAGTGCTGCATCCAGCTGGAGATCAGTCACCAGTGGTATCCCTCAGGGATCAGTGCTGGGGCCAGTCCTGTTCAGTATTTTTATTGATGGCATGGATGAGGGGATTGAGTCCACCATTAGTTAATTTGCAGAAGACACTAAGCTGGGAGCATGTGTCAATCTGTTGGAAGGTAGGAGGGCTCTGCAAAGAGACCTGGAATGGTTGGATGGATGGGCAGAGTCCAATGGGATGAAGTTTAATAAGTCCAAGTGCTGAGTCCTGCACTTTGGCCACAACAACCTCCAGCAGCACTACAGGCTGGGGACAGAGTGGCTGGACAGCATCCAGGTGGAAAGGGACCTGGGGGTGCTGGTTGATGGCAGGCTGAACATGAGCCAGCAGTGGCCAAGAAGGCCAATGGCATCCTGGCTGTATCAGGAATAGTGTGGCCAGCAGGAGCAGGGAGGTCATTCTTCCCCTGTACTTGGCACAGGTGAGGCCACACCTTGAGTGCTGTGTCCAGTTCTGTCCCCTCAGTTTAGGAAGGACATTGAGACACTTGAGGGCATCCAGAGGAGGCAACGAGGCTGGTGAGGGGCTTGGAACACAAACCCTGTGAGGAATGGCTGAGGGAGCTGGGGTTGTTTAGCCTGGAGAAAACTGGAGACTCTGGGGTGACCTTATCTCTCTACAGCTCCCTGAAAGGTGGTTGTAGTCAGGTGGGGATTGGTCTCTTTCTCCAGGCAACAACTGACAGAACAAAAGGACACAGTCTTAAGCTGCACCAATAGAAATATGGGTTGGATGAAAGGAAAAAGTTTTTTATGGAAAGAGTGATAAAGTACTGGAATTGTCTGCCCGGGGAGATGGTGGAGTCACCATCCCTGGCTGTGTTTAAAACAAGACTGGATGTGGCACTCGGTGCCATGGTTTAGTTGAGGTGTTAAGGCATGGGTTGGACTCCATCTTGAAGGTCTCTTCCAACTCAGTGATTCTGTGAACCCTGGACAGAAGCATCTTGGGGTTCATAGTGTTATTGTAAATAGATACTTCTGGATACAAATCTACAAAACTAGGTCTGTGGGATTAACTCGATGTCCATTTAGGTTTTACAATCAGGTTATCCCAACAACGAGGCTATAAGGCTTGGAGGAAAAATGTAGTAGTAAAAAGCATCATGGAAGCATTTCAGACTTTAAATATTTGCTTGCAAATAAATTTGTCACAGCAGGAAACCTGCAGGAGTACACTGTCACACTAACAGTACTCTCAGAAAACTAAGGTATACCAACTTTCACCTTTGGAAAGACACGTACAAGTCCATTTTCAGAAGCACACAGAAAAAGTAATTTATACCCCCTGTTATGTGAAAGAAAATCCTGTATTTAAGATACAGCTAACCTTTGAGGACACAGGAAAAAAGCACCACGAACACACAAAATTCCTTTAAGAATAATTTATCAGAATACAGATAGTATGTTCAACACTAATATAGTATATAATCCCTGTTAAATGTTCTGTAGACATACTTGGAAACATATTGTGAATAAGACCTGAATAACCAAGAAGATTATTTAAAATATGTACATACACTTCAGAGGCTACTGTGCAGGAAAAATTGTTTCAGGGATTTCTGCACTCTACAACAGAAGATAATTTTTGAAATTTCCCACTAAGTAGTAACGTAAACTAATTTTTATTTTTAAATAAAGTGCTTCTAGTATTACTACTGGGTTTTGAAAATTAAGTTCATTTTCTTTCCATTACATAGAAAGCACTTAAGAGTAAGTCTCCACATAAAAACCACCATCCAGACCTCAGTAAATCCACTTTATAAACAAGTCCTTGCCTTCATTTCATTAGGATAGCTCCTATGCAAATATACACACATCTGGAAAGTAATAGCTATAACATATTTGTATAGTGCTTCAAATTATACAATCAATATCAACTGAGACTTTGGTCAGAAGTGGCAGCTCAGAAATATGTGCAATGGCTAATTTAATTTTAATACTGCAATGGTAACATTCTGGTCTGGCTTGCTCAGAGTCCCAGAAGGAGTTTAGCATGCCAGTACTTCTGTTTGGTGAAGCAATTTGGAGGAGAAAAGGTCTTTCAATATTAGGCAGAACACACAATTTTCTTATCACTTATGTGAGAAGAAGTAATTTTTTCCTACTGAAACAGATTTTAAGTATTTTAAAATTCACTCTAACATTATGTAATCATGCTCCTATACTATTACTACAATTGAAAACAATCCTGCTCTCTTTATTTTGTGTTTCCTTGTGTCAGCATGAACATTTATGCAACCTGCACCACAGATCAGATGGCAGCTATCTGGACTAAATCTAACCTGAGTTTATTTTTAAAAAGATTACTTATCTGATTAACTCATTTATATAGTTCACTGTCCATGAATGTTGGTGACTACTCAGTAAAGTCAAACCAATGGGATGCAGCTACAATTATCTTTAGCATTAGCTTAAAACTACTTCAAAAACTACTTCAGCTACATACCCAAGGCAGAATTCAGGCAAACAACACCAAATAAGCTGATGCTATTACAATTGGTCAGGAACACTCGGTGACAAGATTGCCTCATGTAAAAGACGGGTTTAATCCTGCTCATACTAAACAAAGAAAGCTTAAAATACTTGAAGCTCAAAAGGAACCAAATAAGTAGGGTTTTTTGGTTATTTTTCCTCTATGCACTCTTTTGAAAAAGTGACCATTTAGTGTCTTTGGATTATCCTTCCTAAAGCCCAGCACATCTCTAGAACAGGAGGACTTTTTATGTGAAGATACACAAAGGATATATCACAGTTGAATTCTTAAAACTACAGTAGTATTACACCTGAAACAATCATCACTTGCCATCAGCATTTATAATTTCATAGGTGCTCTACCTACTTTTAAACAGCACATATTTGGTGAGGGAACCCTTACTTACCATCCAGTTTTCTATATCCTGTTTTTTTCCTAAGCTTTATTTTATTTTTACCTAATAATGGCTTCTGACCAGTGCAACCTCTATCTAATTATTTCATTACTTAAAAAGCTTGTGGCTTTTACCATTACTTCTGTAACTACCTGAAAGGAAGTTTTAGCCAGGTGGGGATCAGCCTCTTCTCCCAGGCAACCAGCAACAGGATGAGAAGACAAGGTGTTAAGCTGTGCCAGGGAAGGTTTAGGTTGTACATCAGGAGGATTTTTTTTCACAGAAAGGGTGACTAGATATTGGAAGGGTCTGCTGAGGCAGGTGGTAGAGATGGTTAAGGAAAGCCTGGATGTGCTCTGGTCTCGTTGACAAGGTTATGATTGGTCATAGGCTGGACTCAATGATCGCAGAGTGTCTTTTCCAACCTAACTGATTCAGTGATTCTGTGTGGGATTATCCATCAGGCTGCAGAGTAGCAACATCCTCCTAGAGCCAAACAAAAGAAAGTAAGACAAGAGAACAACATTAGGACCTCAATGTCCACCCTAAGCCTGGTTTTAAAGCAGACGCAGTGTAGCACATGTACAGATAGGGAGCAGCCCCCTCCGTGAGTTTCCTTAGAGAGGGAAACTTAGCCATAAATGAACAGAACTGTAACGATGAGGCTGGCTAGCTGGAAAGCTGGGGTTGGTGACCAAGAACTGTGAGCAAAGAGAAGGGGAAGCCAGTCATGGAGTTAATGGGAGAATTGGATGTACTGTGCTTGGAGACTGGGGTTTAGATGAGAAAACTATGTAGGGCTGCAAATACATGAATGAAGAAAAAGGGATAATGTGGCAGGAGAGAGCAGGAAGACCAGGCTGACATGAGTAAGTTGGACTGGAGAAGAAAGAGCTGGAGAGGAGAGAAAAGTGCTTGTCTGTACAACAAAAAAGCTATGATCTCTCTCCTACACTGGGTTTTGGAGTGGCCACGGTGTTACACACTTGGCGTCACACATGAGCACAGGGCATCACACACACGGTGTAACGCAAATGCACATGCCGTAACACACACAGGGCATCACACGGTGTAACACAAATGCACATGCCGTAACACACACAGGGCATCACACGGTGTAACGCAAATGCACATGCCGTAACACACACAGGGCATCACACGGTGTAACACAAATGCACATGCCGTAACACACACGCACGCACGGTGTAACACAAATGCGGCACAGCCCATGCACACGAGGTAACACACATGGTGAAGCACACGCACACGGCGTAAGGCACAGACGGATAACACAGACACACACGCGGGGTAACACACGCACGGTGCAAAGAAAACAAGCAGTGTAACACACAGAGAACACAACAAACACGCACACTGCAAAATTCACACAAACCTCCGACCCCCGGCGCATGCGCGCCCCCG